>CALSBZ010034000.1:0-14047 GCA_943591055.1 Gobionotothen gibberifrons
AGGAGGCTCTTAAAGAAGAAGTTACAGGTCTGTGAGAGCCAGAAATCGTGTTTGTTTGTAGGTGACCAAATAGTTATTTTACCGAGGAATTTACCAATTAATTCATAAAAAATCCTACAATGTGATTTCCTGGATTCTTTCCTCCCATTCTGTCTCTCGTAGTTGAAGTGTACCTAGGATGAAAATTACAGGCCTCTCTCATCTTTTTAAGTGGGAGAACTTGCACAATTGGTGGCTGACTAAATACTTTTTTGCCCCACCGTATATGTATATATATATACATATATATATATATATATATATATATATATATATACACATTGCAATAATTCTTTCATTCTAAATTAAGCTCTGTTGCTTGGACATCACTAGATCCTGTTACAGCGTAATATAAAAGTACATAACGATTGATGTGTACATTAGCATAATTACTGGCTAGCCGCTAGCTGCTAACTGCCGCGGCCGCCTCGTTAATATCAAAATCCATCATATAACAATCCAGTACCATGCTGTCATGAACGGGCGGTGCTGTTACGTGTACAGATTGACATGCTTAACCCTTTCATGCATAGAGGTCACTACAGTGGACAGCTATTCAAAAGGTGTTTTCTTGTATATGCATTTTTTTTTTTTGCATAGTTGCACCATCAGCCACTACATAGGACCCTATAGAGAACCGCAGTGACACGTCCTAAAACCCGGATGTAAACTCCTTGCGGTTCCTTTGTCAAAAACGCAATGCAATTTCTCCATAGGATTTTGGAAAATAGCTCGAAATAAGGTCTGATAATATCCACATGTCTACCCTACTTTTATAATTTTCGAATCATAAATCTAATCGCCAGAAGCAAAATGCTAACGTTATGCTATAAACGAACTACAGCATGGTCGCTGCTTCAACGTCACGCCAATTTAAGATCCATATTCAAACATACAGATTGTAAATTGTACAAGTTGAAGCGTTTGTTTGAACAGTTTGCAGGAGGCAGGTACTTGCTTTCAAGCAGAACAGGGCAAACAAACTTAGCGGGAGTGTTTTACGTGTTCGGTGTAATGACGTAAAACGGCCTGGACAACTTCTGTAGTCCTATTCAGCCACTTGTTAACAACCACCGTTTTTCAGACACGTAAACTCTTCAAAAATCACCAGCGGGGTCACTGCTGATGTATTTAATGTCGTAGAACAAAACGTGATCTGTCTCTTCAATTTGTGTCAAACACAGACCTTATTTGGAGCTATTTTCCAAAATCCTATGGAGAAATTGCATTGCTTTTTATCGAAGGAACCGGAAGTGGTAAAAATGCTAACTTACTTCCGGGTTTTAGGACGCGTTCTCTATTGCATCATCCCAGACACTGCCACTCAGTGCCAAGTCAGTGTAAGTGCATGATACATGTCTCTAAACCAAGATGGACGACAGAAAGCCACATGGACCAAGTCACCCATCTATATCTTGCCAATCCTTTTATGGAAAGCGTCCCCTGCAGATATAAAAAATGTGGTGACATCAAGTAACAACTAAGGAATCATATAATTCATAAATTATCAAAGTATTGATTTTATGTTTGCAGGAAATCATGATTAACCACCTGTCCACTACAGTGGACGTCATGCATCACTGGCTATATTTCAACTACAATTCGTACTGGTACTGCTGCTGTTGTTCCCAGGGCCGTCCCTCCCTACAGGCAGATCATGCAGACTGTGTGGGGCCTCACCTTGTGGAGGGGGGCCTCATCTGAGGCGCACCTATTACCCCTCGATTCCACCGGGTCCGTCTGCGTCGCGTAACGGCTCCGCCGCGGTTTTGGTCCGGTCTCCTCCCGGCGTCATACCCTACCGGGCGCGTTTCAGAAGCATTACGGAAGCGGAGCGTCTTCCCTGTCTGCTCGCAGTTTTTGTTGATTTGGGCATATTTCCTGGGCAGGCTACTTTGTACAGACAAAGTTAATAATAATTGTAATATCCCGGTTATAAACGACATGAATCAAAGATATGTTGCTGTATTTTAGTGGTAAAAAAAAGGCATTCATCATCATAATTATTCTATATATATATAATGTACACAGTGCCTGTAAACCGGAGGAGAACGCTGGCATTTCTCCTCCTACTTGAACGACTACGGAGGGATAGGGGCTGCAAAATGAGTTTGCGTGTGTGTGTATATATGCTATATATGGTCTGAACGTTCCACTTCCTGCCTGCCCGTCATTACCTTACGGCTGCGCCGCGACAAAAATAGGATTCATCCTAATTTTAGAGGAGCCCTGCGCCGAGCCGCTTCTGGGACGCGTCTGGGACGTAACGCGGCGTGTGTGGTGGAATAGCACCTATTGCATCAGTTGGGTGCTATGGGTGCTACACACGCGGCGTGTGTGGTGGAATAGCACCTATTGACTAGAGTGACCGCTATCCTTACGGACGCCGCGTTGCGGCCGTAACGCGCCGCAGACGGACCTGGTGGAATCTAGGGGTTACCCCTAGATTCCACTAGATTCTAGGGGTTACCCCTAGATTCCACCGGGTCCGTCTCCGGCGCGTTACGGCCGCTCTCTCTCAAAAGTTGGGCCATTTTATCTTCATCCGCCAATGAGCAGCTCTCATAGGAATGAATGAGGCCCCGCCTCCCACGCTGTATCCAGTTCTTATTATACATCCATGGTTTTGGGGAGGTAGGTCTGTGTTAGAGTTGTACTCGCTACAGGGTGTACTTTGAGGGTTTTTGACTCTGCAGACCGTTTACATGCATAAAAACCTTCCTAACACACAAGGGGATGGGTAAAAGCATACATTCGGAAGGGGAGGGACTTCGCCTCTCTATAGAGTGGCAAAGTCCCTCCCCTTCCGGGGGAGCTCCATGGGACCTTATTTCGAAAAAAGTGGATGTCAATCGAGAGAGAAAGATTATCTTTCGATCCCGTTTGAATTGTGCCACGAATTACACATATGATGTTTGTCAATTTAAAAGATAATTTTGCAAGTCAAAAAAATTAAAATGTGTCGTAAAACTGTGAAGTAACCATTTTTTTTGTGTGAACCGCTCAATGAACTACATCTCCCGTCTCGCACCACACACCAAGACGGCCGTCACGTTGGCACATTTCACTTCTTTCAGATGCCCACTGACCAACAGCCCCCCCCTCATCACCAGTCCTGTGTTGCCCCAGCAAGCACAGACGTTGAGAAAGAGCCAGACATATCCAAGAGATAAAACTTTATGAAGGGGCCTGGCGTTGACCAAGACGCCGCCGTGCATATATCCTCCACACTCACACCGTTGAATAAGGCTGTTCATGCAGCCATAGCTCGTGTGGAGTGTGCACGGACCCCCATGGGACAGGCTTTCCCTGCCTGCTCGTAGGCGTGTGCAATGCCTTCGCAAAGCCAGCCTGCCAGGCGTTTCTTGGACAGAGCTTTTCCAGTCACCCCGCCCCCGAAGCACACAAACAGCTGTTCAGTCTCAGGGTAGCTGTGCGCTCTACATAACATGCTAACGCGCGCACCGGGCAGAGGAGGTGTAATTTAGCTTCCCTGGCCCCACCATGGGGTGGAAGACTAAATCCCCCCAACTGAATAACCCTCGACCTGAACGCACTCCTTAGGCTCTTGGGCACAAAGGAAGGGTTCGGTCTGAGTGTCGCGCTGCTCCAGTCACCCCGAATCAGTAAACAGCTTGGGTGCACCGACAGAGCGGTTAACTCGGACACTCTTTTGGCTGACGTTAAGGCAAGTAGCAATGCTGTCTTCCACGACAGTGCTTTCAGGGAGGAGAGCTCCAGAGGCTCAAATGGTTCTGTGACCAGAGCCTCGAGCACCAGCGGCAGGTCCCACTGTGGGGTGGAGGCGCGCACTACTGGGCGCAGCCTCCTGACCCCCTGTAAAAACCGCAACATCAGTGGATGAGAAAAGGCTGACCTGCCATTGAATCCCTCATGGCAGGACGAGATGGCTGCTGCATACACTTTTATAGTAGAATGAGCTAGTCCTCTGTCCACCAATAACTGTAAGTAAGACTAAATAGAGCCCAACTCACAAGATAGGGGCTCTATTTTCTGCTCCTCACACCATCGCTGGAATCCCAGCCACTTTGGCCTATAACAGGCTGTGGTGGATCCTGCTCTAGCTGCCTGGATAGACTGAATAACGCTATCAGACAATCCACCCTGTCTCAGCCTGTCCCTCTCAGGAGCCAAGCCTGAAGAGGACGGCCCAGAGTGGGTAACGCCCCGATTGCACCTGCCTCTTGAGACATCGCCCCCCCAGAACTGGGGGATTGCCCAGGGCTGGCCCACCTTCATCTGTGTCATCTCTGAGTACCACGGAGCCCCGACGCGATCCGGCGCTACCAGAATGACTGCCAGACGTTCTCGCCTCACTCTCCCCAGGAGAGGGAGAATGAGACGCAGCGGTGGAAAGGCGTAGAGCAGCTTTCTTGGCCATGGCTCGTGTGCAAACGCGTCCACCTCTAAAGGCGGGTCGTCGCTCAGGGCCATGGAGAACCACAGGGCACAGTGGCTGTTGCGCCGGCTGGCGAACAGATCCACTTCCGCTCTCCCGAACTGGGCCCAGATCTGCTTCACCACCTCTGGGTGAAGCGTCCATTCGCCTGGCAGGGGGCCGCCCCTCAACATGAGGTCGGCCCCCCTGTTCTCCAGTCCCGGGATATGGAGGACTCTCAGAGATAAAACCACCTCTGATGCCCATAACCACAGCCTCTCCGCTGTGGCCAACAAGGCGGCGGAGCGGACTCCGCCCTGCCTGTTGATATAAGCCACTGTGGTGCTGTTGTCGCTCCTAACCAGTACATGTCTCCCTTGAATTAGGGGCATGAAATGCTGCAGGACTAACACTACCGCCCGTAGCTCTAGGAGGTTGCTGTGTCGTGTTTCTGTTAGAGACCAGCGCCCACCTATAGCCCTCTTCAGGCAGATCCCTCCCCATCCTGTTCCCATGAACACTGTGATGTAGGAGGTTACCCGTCCCAGTGAAGACCCCCTCCGGAGGTGCCCGGGAGACCCCAGAACCGGAGGTTGCCCTCCACTGAGGGGGGGATGGTCACCAGCCGCCGTTTGTGCCTCTTGGGATCCAAACGCAGGCTGGAGAACCACCTCTGCAGGCGGCACATATGCAGTAACCCCTGCGGGACCACAATGTGAGCAGCCGTCATGAAACTCAAAGTCTGCATGACAGTTAAAGCTGTCACTGTCGCCCCCTGTCGCAGCCTGTGAACCGCCCGGAGAAGGGACGCACTTCTGCTCTCTGACAGGGTGGCACGTAGCGCGCCTGCATCGAGCACCACTCCCAAATACAACGCCTGTCGGTGAGGTATGGGGGTGCTCTTTTTCCAATTGATCGCAAAGCCTAACTTGGTTAAGTGTGTGATCAATTGTGCTGTGCAAAACATTGCCTGTTCCCTGGACCCGGCCATGACTATGAGGTCGTCTAGGTAAAAGAAAAACTCTCATGCCATGGGCACGCAGCGGTTGAAGCGCAGTGGCCACACATTTACTGAACGTGCGTGGGGATAGAGAGTAGCCGAATGGTACTCTGTTGTACTCGTAGGCTATCCCCTGGAAGGCAAAACGCAGACACTTTCTGTGCGCCGGAGCAATTTCCACATGAAAGTATGCGTCTTTCAGATCGATGGTGGTCAACCTATCGCCCGGTTTGCACTAGCCCCATTAACTGTTTTAATGTTAACATGCAGAATTTCCTGCAGGCAATGTAGCTGAGATCTAGAATAGATCTGAATTCCCCTGCCTTCCTGAGAACCAGGAAGAACATGGAATAAAGACCATTTTCTCTGTGCTGAGGGTGCACAACAGACACAGCCTGTTTCTGCACCAGAGCCTGAATCTCTGCTGAGAGGAAACCAATCTCCTCCTGGGAAGACAGATTTCTTCTCGCATGCCCATAAAAGGAGGTGGGATGCTGCAAAACTGGAGTGAATAGCCCCGTTTCAGCGTCCTGTCCATCCACTTGTTAGTACACAGCTGAGTTTCCATTCCCCATAACATTGTGTTAATGGACAAGCCCTCAGCTGGGGGGCCGCAGCTATGAAGCTGTGATACTCTCTGGTGACCCGTTCCGCCACGAAAACTCCCCGTGAAGGGAAGATTTGCCATGGAGGGTCGACACAGAAAGGGCCGATTATTTACTGAGGTCCCTGAACGCACCGCCGTGTGCTCTTGTGTGAGCGCGCGCTCCACCATAATGCTGTTTTCACCACTACGGTAAACAGCATTTACTCGGAGTCTTTATAGGCGTAGTGTGTTCTGAGGTCCCTGAACGCACCGCCACGCGCTCTTGTGTGAGTGCGGGCTCCGCCATAATGCAGCCCTTACCACCACTTCGGTAAACTGCATTAATTGGAGTTTTTGCTCTAGGCGTAGTGTGTTCTCTGACAGTAATACGCCGGCCATAATGCCCCTGTAACCGCATAGCGCTCTCCTTTAGACAGCACTACCTGCGGTTCATCCCTCTCATCTGTGCATGCCCACTAGCCACCTCCTTTACAGGAGCTACAGCTGGGGCAGCGAATGGGGAATGTGTACGGTTAACATTGTATGTAAGTGTAGCATTTGTGGAAAACAAAAGACACTCAGATTTGGATACAGATCAACCTCATTCTTATTAGAAAACGTAGTGATCTGTGCATTATACAGGGAGGAGGCGGAATTCGCCCTCTCGTCCCGGGCGGAGAGATTTTCTCCCCCCGCCAGTCAGATCCGTGAAGACGGGCAGCCCGTCCCCGTGAGTGCCGGCACGCCGGTTCCACGGGGTGGGCCGAAGATGTGGAGGGCGCCGCGGCCACGAGATCTCCGTGCTGGCACCTCTCCCTTCGTCTCACCGTCGCGCCGCGCTCCCTCGTCTGCAGAAAAGCCTGTGGAGGAGCGCACACTGTGGTGACTCTTCTCTCTACTGAGGTCTTTGAACGCACCGCGGCCCGTCCTCAGGAGAGGGGGCCGCGCGCACCGTCACAATGCCGTCTCTTCGATACAGACATTATGGGAAAAAAGTGGAATTGTGGAGAGAGATGACTCTTACTCTGGGATAAATGTACTCGTTCTCAATGCATTTTTCACACACACACACATCACTCTAGAACTAGAGTTTACAAACGTAAACCACCGTTCTCCTGCGGAGGTCCCTGAACGCACCGCGGCCACTCTCACGAGGGCCGCGCGCCCACGTATTAACGCTGTATTTCCCATTCAACGGTGAAATGCATTAATCGGAGCTATTATACCAGGCAAGGTGTGTTTTCTGACAACAGCACGCCGGCAATAGCGTCTCTTGAACCCGCACAGTGCTTTGACAGCACACGGTTTATTCCACTCACGTGCACACGCCCACCTGCTGGCTCCCTATACTGGGGTTTACAGCAGGGGACGGGGAGTGTAGGACAGTGTTTCTTCCTCTGGGGATGGGCAAGAATCAGCCACGCTGCGATTGCTCCTTATCCCGTGAGCAAGGAGATCGATCCAAAGAGCCCTTCCGTAAAGACGGGGGCTCCCAGGAGATCAACACGGTCCTCTTTGGAAAAATGCCCTCTGACCTGGTGAGGCGGGGGCATCTCTAGCAATAAGCAAACACACTGGCACAGATTTACAGAGAAAACAGGTTATGCAACACAACATCAAACTATATCGATATACATGGTATTGTTTCATCTTATATCGATATACCTTAAACAGTAGATATATCGCCAAGCCCTACTGCTTCCCCACCTGGTTAAATTAAAAACCTGGTACCTGGTCGATGCCTGCTTTTACTTTATCTCCTCTGAAATATTTTCATTTTACCCATAGGCCAGGTGTAGGCATCAAACCAGTTGCAAGATAAACTATTTAATTGAGCTCTGTGACCAGGTTTAATAGAGATTTTTAAAACAATAGAGGTTTATGAGATGCATGATGAGAGCCACATCTAGTATAGCCAAAATCTATCAAGAATGTTCTGTGCGTTGTAGAAATATTATGTTTAGGGCCAATAATAAATGCAAAAATGTATTTAATCACTATTTGTATATCATTTGGTTCCCTTTGCAGGCGAATACTCTGCAAACTATTCCAACTCTCCACTGTCTACTTCAAGCGCCCCGTCTACCTCAAGTGCCCCGTCTACCTCAACTCTGCATAGACGAACTCCATTGAACAATAACTGGCACTTCAATTTTGAGATCCCCTGGAGTAAAATGCCATCAGAGATAACAAGAAAGCTTGTAAACAATGAGCGGCCAACAGGATGTGAGAGGCGTGAGGTGATTCGCCTGATGGCAGGGGAGATCCTAACCATCTGCCCTATGCCAGGAAAAAAAAATGTATCCGATGTCATTCCGAGAGTACATTGAAGATATAGTTGTAGGTACCGGTTATGACTCTCTAACCAAGCAGCTGCAGAGCAGAGTGGACACTTTAAAAAGGGGAAAAACCTCCCTTTACATAAAAAGAAAGGCAACAAGCGCAAGTGAGGGTGAAGACCAACCTCCCAAGACAATGAGACTCGATACCTATGGGTGTATTAATTGGCAGCCACAGCGACCACCACCAGGTGAAACTGGGGAGACTCAAGAACGGTTACAATTAGAATTAAAGCTGCAAGCAGCGTTGAGCGGGTCTTCGACGTTCCGCAGGCTGTTGTCCGCACGTCGACGTGTGTGTCTAGGTGTCTCGAGGACTCGGCCGTTGGCAAACGTGGGAAGTTTCAGGCCGTTTGGACGATTTTTCATTGAACTACGACAACTTCGTGTTTTTTGGCGAGGGATCTGTCTCCATGGCAACGGCATTTGATGACACCCCATAATATGCTTAGATGTGTTGAGGGCTGCATCGTTATAAAACCTGTGAAGTTTTGTGCCGTTTGGAGCATGTTAACTTGAGTTATGAGAAAACCGTGTTTCACGGCGACCATTTTGTTACCATAGCAACGAAATTTGACGAAATCTCAAAACGGACACAAAAATGTCTCGAGGGCTTGACGGTTAGCACACATGTAAAGTTTGAAGAGTTTTTGACCATTTGCACAAGACTTTTAGCAATATCGTGCTTAACGGCGAGGGGTGTGTTGCCATGGCAACAGCTTTTGGGGAAAACTCACTCACTATTGTCATATTGAGGTGTTGAGGGCCGGACCATTAGTCATCATCTGAAGTCTGGTGCCGTTTGGAATATTTTCCATTGAATTAGGACAACATCGTATTATTTGGCGAGGGACACGTTGCCATGGCAACGGCATATGATGACATCCCATAATTGGCATAGAGCTGTTGAGTGCCGGACCATTAGCCATCATATGAAGTCTGGTGCCGTTTGGACGATTTTCCATTGAATTACGACAACACCAGGTTTTTTGGCGAGGGATGCGTTACCGTGGCAACGGCATATGATGACATCCCATAATTGGCATAGAGCTGTTAAGGGCCGGACCATTAATGATAGTATGAAGTCTGGTGCTGTTTGGAGGATTTTCCATTGACTTACAACAACATGGTATTTTTTGGCGAAGGATGCGTTGCCATGGCAACGGCATACGCTGAGATCTCAGATTTCACGTAGAGCTGTTGAGGCATGGACCGGTGATATAAAAGTGAAGATTGGGGGACGATGGGACCGTGTCCATTGCAGTTACAGCGACACCGTGTTTAATGGCGAAGGATCCGTTGCCATGGTAACGCCAAATTAAGTAACATCAGATTTGACCTAGAGCTGTTCAGGGCCGCAGTGTTAACCATCATGTGAAGTTTGGTGGCGTTCTGAGCATGTCAGTTTGAGTTGTGACATCATCGTATACCATGGCGAGGGACCGCCTAGCATCGAGCGAACGCGAACTTTGGCGCCAAATAACGGCTACGCCGTGCGAAAGAAAAAAAGTTCCGTGATAACTTTAGATTGCCCATGTCTCGAGAAGCTACCCGACGAATTTCGAGTCGTACAGATAAAGTCCCTAGGAGAAGATAGATTTCGTACGGAGGACGCCAAATTCAAAATGGCCGACTTCCTGTACGTTATTTTATACCCCTCCAAGAGGCTTTTTGGTTCGTCTCCGCACCCTAGACATGCGTAGCGAGTTTCGTTCGTTTACGTGAAAGTTAAAATAGGGGGAGTTAACGTTAAAAACGGAAGTGGGCGTGGCCTACGCAATTTTTTACGCAAATTTCCGGAACCAATTAAATATCAAAATTTTCACCACTTCTGACACGCGTGCAAAATTTGGTGAGTTTTCACATATGTTGCGGGGCTCAAAAGGGCGCGGACTTTATTAAAATAATAATAATAACAAATAATCGGTCCGATATCAATAATGCGCTTTTTAACATTGAGGTGGGTACGCCCACCTCACTGTAGGCCGTCGGCCTACCTACTGCCATGATTTAGGCCACTTTTAATGGGCTTTTGCCCCTGGTTTTCCCTGTTTTTAGTGGGTTTTGCATGGTTATCGCTCGCGACTAAATTGATCGTAACGATATCAATTATGCGAGTTGCAGTCACGTGGGCGCAGCCCACGTGACTGGGCTCGCGCGGCCTATCAGCCGTCATGGTTTCGGAACCTTTTCTGTGCTTTTGCCGGTCGTTTTCCCTGTTTTTGGGTGTTTTTTGCAGGTTTATCGGTCGCTGCGCGACCGATTTCAATAGGGTCCTCGCCGACCTAGGTCTCAGACCCTAATTAAAGCTGCAAGCGGCGGACTTCCTGTACGTTATTTTATACCCCTCCAAGAGGCTTTTTGGTTCGTCTCCGCACCCTAGATATGCGTAGCGAGTTTCGTTCGTTTACGTGAAAGTTAAAGTTGGGGGAGTTTACGTTAAAAACGGAAGTGGGCGTGGCCTACGCAATTTTTTACGCAAAGTTCCGGAACCAATTACACATTGCAATTTTCACCACTTCTGACGCGCGTGCAAAATTTGGTGAGTTTTCACATATGTTGCGGGGCTCAAATTTGCGTTCAAAGTGGAAAAATAAAAAGAAGAATAATAATGAATAATCGGTCCGATATCAATAATGTGCTTTTTAACAGTGAGGTGGGCTGCGCCCACCTCACTGTAGGCCGTCGGCCTACCTACTGCCATGATTTAGGCCACTTTTAATGGGCTTTTGCCCCTGTTTTTCCCTGTTATTTGTGGGGTTTGCATGGTTATCGCTCGCTTGGCGAGCGACTAAATTGATCGTAACGATATCAATTATGCGAGTTCTACACTCAGAGAAATGATATCATAAAGGGAATGGAAACCCTGGTTCTGCTAAGAGAGTGGCCATATCTGTTTGAGATGTGCGGCATGATGGCTCACTTCAAAGAACTCACAGGTATGGATGTTGACAAAGAAGCTATGTCAAGCAAATGCAGAAGAGTTGTGTCATACCTCATGTCCCGTGAGAAGAAGAGCAAAATAGAGGACATCCTATCAGACATGGAAATAGCCAAAGCAAGGCATCGAGATGCTGATCTTCCCGGATGTCTGATGCTTCTTTTGAAGCATTTCAATGAAAACCAGGCCAAGATGTTCCTGAAACTTGATGAAACTTGTCTGCCATCGGAAGTTGATGACCTGCCAAGCGCACCATGCATCGTTGTGTGTGGTATGATTCTTATTTATTCCCCCCGCCTTTTAATCCTTGTGCATGGCTACATTGGCTTGGAATATTTTTGTTTTTTAAATGTTCCCATCATTTGGCTGTGTTAATACAAATGGGCCTGGCATATGTTTTGGTGAGGGTGTGAGTTATTATTATTTATTTTCAAATGTTGGAAGTTTAAAGCTCCTACAATAAGTCTACAATGAAGTGTATAGCCTAAATACAGACTCTCAGACCTGATGTTTTGAAGTGGGGTTGTATGAGGTACTTATCCATAGTCAGTGTATTACGCCCACAGTAGATGATGGTCGGCATTCCCCCAGTTTGGAGATGCAGACAGGAATTACCGCACAGAAGCAGATCAATGTACTGGGGTGGATGGGGTCGGCAGCAAAACATATTTAAGACACATAAAAGAAAGGCTCACAAAAAAAACGAGTTAAGTGTATGATATATTTAGAACATTTTGCTGGTTTACCTTGCCATGAGACAGCTATACCGTCTATGTTTCTTACAGAGAACCGAAGTCGTCATCTATGTTCTCATCAAAGTAACCAGACAAAAAA
The DNA here is from genome assembly GCA_943591055.1 of Gobionotothen gibberifrons. Taxonomy (NCBI): domain Eukaryota; kingdom Metazoa; phylum Chordata; class Actinopteri; order Perciformes; family Nototheniidae; genus Gobionotothen; species Gobionotothen gibberifrons. Next base: position 12,139 of record CALSBZ010034000.1, read on the forward strand.
CAATAATTTTACCTCTCAGAACACTGGAGTTGCTTGTCTGCTGCTGCCTCAATCGCTTAGTTTGTTTGTGCTTACCAAACTTACCAAAGTCACACAATAACAAAAACAAACTTACCAAAGGTTGCTTTGGCGAGAGTATAGATGCATACAACAGCTTCAGTTCTCTGAAAAGGGCTGTCTTATGGCAAAGTAAATACACGAACATATTCAAAATATAGCGTACGATATTTTTGGGAGGGCCTTTCTTTAAGGTGGCTACAATATGTTTTGCTGCTGACCCTGTCCAGAGCAGTACATTGCTTTGCTTCCATGTGGTTGCTCCTGTCTGCATCTCCAAACTCGGGGCATACCGACATCATCTACTCTAGGTAAGACACTGACTATGGATAAGTACCTTATACAACCCCACTTTAAACACCCAAACTATCCCTTTTAAGATGTGCCATCTTCTACTGTTAACATTAAGAAACACTTAACCCTCCGGTATCATTCGATTGGACTACGCAAATTAGTCATTCGAGACAAAAATGTCCACTGCAAAAGACTTTGATAAAAACATTATATTAAAAGGTTTTTTTCACAACTTCTTTTGGTTCAATCTTTAAAGCAACTTCCGCCCTAATAGAAAATACCAAAAATGAAATCATTTTCAGGATATTAACCCTTTAAATGCCATTTTGAATACATGAAACCGCTGTTTTCTTTCATGATGAAAACAGAGAAAATGAGTTATTTTCCAAAAAATACATATCTGGTGGCTGGCTCTTTTTTTTTTATAACAGTCTTGGATATGTCAAAGATTAGCATCAACTATTTCTTTTTTGCATTATTAGTTTTTGCACAAAATCAGATTGAACAAAAAAGTCACATATTAGTCATTCGGGACAAAAATGTCCACTTCCAAAAACTGCTCTAAAATGACAACAGATTCATATTTTTTAAAACTGTTTGGGGTTAAATCTTTCAATCAACTTTAGTCCTGATCAAAAATACCAAATGTTAACTTATGTTCAGGATTTTAACCCTTGAACTGCCAGTTTGAAAACATGAATTTGCGTTTTCTATGAAAAACATGCACAAAAAGGCAGTTATTTTCCATATAATGAATGTTGGGGGGGTCGGCTTATTTTTTTCTTGGATATGTCAAAGATTAGCAACAACATTTATTTTTTTGCATTATTAGTTTTTGCACAAAATGAGATTGAACAAAAAAGTCACACATTAGCCACTCACGGACAAAAATGTCCCATCCACTACCATTATAACCACATCTTTTGATCTCTCCGCCATACCGGTATAAAATCATGCATTTTGTAATGTCAGGGTTTGATATTGGAGGAGAATAGTTCAATTTGTCCTTTTTACTGTATATGACCAGATGTGACATTTTACCATTGAATTACATGCTTGTCATTTCTTGTTTTTTTGCCTGTTGTATAATGGGGCCCTGACAGCCATTGGAATACATGTATGCAACTCATATGATGTAGGTGTGTTGGTATGGATGTGGAAGAGTGTTATCAGCTGATAAATGTGTGTGTGTGTGTGTGTGTGTGTGTGTGTGTGTGTGTGTGTGTGTGTGTGTGTGTGTGTGTGTGTGTGTGTGTGTCTGGATGTACAGTGTGTGTGTACAGAGACAACAATTTACAGTAGATTTGGTTTACAGCAAGTCGCAGTTTTCGCCTCATATCTTTCTTTCTTTCTCTCTCTCTTTTTCTCTCACTCCCTCATTCCCAAACCCATACACACTCTTACATATTAAACCTCCTTATACCTTGTATGTGTGTGAGTGATTGTGTGTGAGAATGAGACAGGAGTAAGTGTGCTCTCATGGCGTTTTGTTTTTCATTTGTGCTGTTTCATGTGTCTTGGAGGTAAACAGATGTATGATCTTGACCCAGCTTGACCT
>CALSBZ010034001.1:1195-23028 GCA_943591055.1 Gobionotothen gibberifrons
TGTGTGTGTGTGTGTGTGTGTGTGTGTGTGTGTGTGTGTGTGTGTGTGTGGACCCCAGAATGAATAGCCACTTCTCATGCTAGTGCTGATGGGGATCCTAATTAAGACTGAGAATAAGAATAAGGCACACGTCATGGAAATAAAAAAAAACAGTAGTCAGTTCCATTATTGCAAGAGAAAGTTAGCCCTAGCTAAATGGTATAGTATGATAAGGTATAGCAGTAGGTCAGTGGAGGGCAGTAGCTCAGTCTCCAGGGTCGAACAGCCCATATAAGGATTATGGACTGGTGTTGGAGAGGACCCAGTTCACTGGGCCCTGCCGTGGTGTGCTTCAGCCAGGACCCTCAGCTGCCCACTGCATCCTAGTACTAGGACGGGTTAAATGCAGAGGCGTGTGTGCTGTGCTGTGTACATGATGTACATGTGTGTGACAAATAAAGAGTGTTTCATTCGAATCCTTCAAGAAAAAAAAGTGCAACCCTAATTTATGGACTAGGACTAGGACGAAGAACCTCAATGTCCACTTGATATCTAACCGGGAACTGTGTTACATCTTTCTCCCCGATATCTTGTCATCTAAAGGCATACAATCCCTGTGTGGCCTTTTTTTATTTGTACAATTTGCTTTAAAAAAAAGAGAAGGTTTAAGGATGAGGGCTAACAAATTAGGAACTCTATCTCAGGTAATGAGTTGGGCGGATTTTGTCAATTAACCCCAATCCAATAAAGAGCAAAACAACAGCCCTTAACATTATGTTAAAGTCTGAAATGGCTTCAACACAGTATGTCCTCAGTCTTGAGGTAACATCATGTTACAACTATATTGGGGTGTCATGTAAGCAGCATGAGTTGGCGAAGAAAAACACCTAGTTTATTGCATTCCTTATTGTGTCGTTCATGTTTTTTGAAAATGCAAAAAAATGACATGCCCTCAGCATCATCCCTCTAACTAGCTGGAACCCCCATGCATCACTCTAGTCATTTAGAAATCAAAAGATGAACCTGATTTGGCTAGTTGGACAAGTGTTGTTCAGGGGAGGGTTTAGTAAATGATCAGTGGCAATAGGTAGAATGCATTGGGTGTGCTTTGATGGTGTATCATGCCTTACACAGGCCAGAACAGAGTTTTCTGGGGGACCTGGGCACCAGTGTGTACGTGTGAAATTATGTAAGTATGAAGCAAGACATTGTGGAGTTCTGTTAACACTCCCTGGGTAAGGTTAAAAATAACCATGTCCAGGGAATAGAAAAGAGGTTACACACTGTTCTTGATTCTCTTCTGTTCACAGCAAATACATCTGCAAACATAATTGTTATTTTTACATTTCGTTTTCATAATATCTAACCTTTCCTTAAATATGAAGATGAGTTTTCTTTAGAGATGTCCCGATCCGATCACGTGATCGGGGATCGGCGCCGATCACGTGATTATCAATTATCGTGATTTTTTTTTTTAATTACACAACATCATGTATGTGTTGCTTCTTTGGGGCTTCATAGACCTGGTTGCTTATTTCTCTCAAATCTGGCAACAGAGTGGGCGCAGTGTCTAATAGTAGCAGTAAGCTAACGAGCACTGATAAGCTTTATTTTGTTTTGATCCAATGCTGCTGTGAAAAAAAGAACCTATATCCATGTTGGATAGAATGGGTAGTTGGGTACTGTCATTTAAATAAAAAAATAACCTTAAGGGACAACTTCAATGCTTTTTTCCTTTTTTTTCTCAATGCATTGCATAAAGATCGGATCGGGAAAAATCGGTATCGGCAAATTGTCAAAATGAAATGATCGGAATCGGATCGGGAGCAAAAAAAGGTGATCGGGACATCCCTAGTTTTCTTGGGAAGGTATAAAGAGAACTGGATACAGCACTGGAGGCAGGGCCCTGTTCGTTCAAATGAAAGTTGCTCAGGGGCGTATGAAGCCAAAAATTGACTGACTGTCGATTTTTTTAAACTACCCGGATCATTCCAAAACTTGGGCCCAAAGAGCATGAGCACTTTCAGTTTTCCTTAAGCCCCGCCTCCTATCTGCTGATCTTGGATCAGTCAAATGAAGGGATATGGAAAATAACTCTGGATTCGGCTTTAGCGAATTGTACAACTTTTAGACCCTAATGATTTAAATAAGGGCTATTGAAGTGATCCTACTGGAAGTTCATTAAGTAAAAAACGTTTCGCGGATCAGGAAACTCCCTGCGAATCCTGAGGACAATGCAGGCCGGAATGACCACTCAGATCTTGCGTCCAAGGAAGCCCCAGCACCAGCTCACAAAACTTCTGTAGGCTAGATACCTGTGACGCCTGAAATAATTGCAAAGAATATTTAGTGAAAAGCCTATGTCATTTATGTAAAATACAAGTACATTTACTTTTTTTTATGGGTTCAAAGAACCGTTGATTTGGAATAAAGCTCCGACAGTTTATATCAAATGTGTCATGATTATTCATGTTGGATGGGTAAAGTATATGCTGATTTCAAAAGCATAAGGTTGTGTGTGGACTTTTTTTGTCATCAACATGGGTGTGTTATGCCATTGCTGTGTAGTATATAATATAATAGTAACGCCATATACAATGACAATGAAATTAAAGAGTACAGTATTTATTTTCATGAACAATATTAGCATACATTTTAGAAATTCAGTCAAAAGAAACAAACCACTCACTGCTGTATTTACCTCATCTGTAGTCTCCCATATTCAGCTCTGTATATATTCAATGCATTCTGCAGGGAGAACACATTTTGGCACACAGGCTCCAATCCAGGATGGTCCACCATACAACGCACCGAGTCCTGAAGTTCCTGCATCCGTCTTGACACCTATAGATAAACATATATTGAATGACATGTGAAACATGTATTGTATCGTCAGCGCGAGTGAGTGACGAGTTGTGTACAGACTCGACGGGTAATAATGGATTATGACGGAAAGGTTACGATCCTGTCCGTCAAAATGACTGACAACGAAAAAGTCTAACGCCACCACTGCTTGGGAGAAAGAAACAATGTGATATTTGGGCCCATTTTCACTACAATGAGGCGGAGAAAAAAAGTGAATGCATTGTTTTATCAGAAGGGAAGCAATGTGGCCATAACACAGCTGGTAAAAACACCACCAACCTGGCCAGATATCTCTGCAAAGCTGCTTTCTTAATCATTCAACCTGTGTTTTTCATCAAATAAGGACAAGATATAATCTTATTGTGAAATAAGTTTGACTAAAATGACAAATTATTGGTTTTGGCTAGACTAGTTTGACTGACATGTTCTATATAATCTGATGACTAAAAAAGATTCAACAGTTTTCATTGACAAAAAGTAGACTAAAATAATTAGTTTTCTTTGACTAAAATAAGACTAAAATGCTCAGACTTTTAGTCGACTAAAACTTGACTAAATAAAAACAGGATGAAGGTGACTAAATATGACTAAAACTAAAAAGTAATTTAACACAGGACTAAAACTAAATAAAAAAATAGCTGACGAAATTAGTACTATTTCTAAGCTTACATTTGTCTTTTGTTTTACACACTTGAGGAAAAGTAATCTGAATGATTTTTATTTTTGAAATGTATTTGAAATTTATCACGGATTGAACGGTTTTATTTGGCTTTTATCAAGTTCAAGAAAAGTTAGATAAAAGCTTCCATAACAAATTGATGCATGAACTTCAAAAGAGTGTGTTGCCCTTGGTGTGGACAGGGGGTCTGCACATTATCTCAGTCTCACACTGTGCCAGTCTCCGTGTCTTCTCTGTTTATGAAATCCTCCCCTAAAGCTCTCACGCTCTCCCCCCACTCTGTCACTGACTGTACAGCATCTACTGTACATCTTTAACATAAAAGATATCCCATTTCCAAATGTATACGCAACCATTATTTAACTGTCAAAACCTAGCCTAACAAAAGGCTGCTTTCTTCCTGCAGTGTTTTAAAGGACACGCTGTGAACTTCTGATGTTGGCACATAACAATGCAGCATTATGATATAAATCACTATCTGACCTTGAGCTGTCGCGAGCTCAGGCATTTCCTTTACGATAAACTGAAGTTATCCTGAGAAATGTTAAGTCTTATAATGTTTCTCATCTCATGTGCTGAGGTAAGCATGGTTTTCTATATATTACTCCTATCAGACTGACGTAAACCTACTAAAACTGCTCTACTTCCAGTGAGAGTGACCAGGGGCCTCATTTATAACGCCGTGCGTAGGGTTCACGTGGGAAGGTTGCTTACGTAGTAGAAATAAAAAAAATTAGCTGTACAATTGACCACATATGGTGCTCTTAGTTTCCATACCTCCTGTGTTTTACGAGCGACTTATCAAGTCTTGGCAAACGGCATAAAACACGATTAAACGTGATAGTATATAAAACCATGCTCGTTTCTACAACCTATAGAAATGCAACACGGCGTCAGTTTAGACGTAATTCTGTCCTCCTGCTTACCGCATCATTTATGAGAAAACATGTCATAACATTAACACAACATATTCGAGGTGGTTTTAAATTGCATATCCGTATTTATTTATTTCTCCAAGTTATGTTTTTGTGTGCACTGAGGAGTCTCAAACAGGCGTTTGTTTAATCATTTTAAGATTGGCTTTAATCAATTTGTGAAAATGAATTCTTCATATATGATAAATGAGAGGTAACATTTTATTTATGGTATTATTTCCACATATTTCTCTCCATTCTTCCTTCTGCCAACGGTGTCGCAGTTTCTCGTCTCTCACGTGTTTGTGCTTAGTGCGTACGCATGGGTTAGAGTTTGCGTGGAGGACCGCACGTTTTCCCGTCAAGTTACTATTTTATAAATCGCAAACATTGCGTAGAAACTTTTTGGAGCGTATATCCCTTTATAAATGAGGCCCCAGGTGTCACACTTTGCATAGCATTTTTATCATTTGTCTTGCAAATTGAGAATATCCCACATTTGATTAACAGTCGCCCTTCTAAAACTTGGCTTTTAACCATTGGCTGTTTGGAAATCACCGTTAGTCCTTTTTCAGACTGAGAGATTACAAAATCTATTCAAACCAAATATATTTAAGTCCTTTTTAATTGCATAGTTTATAGTCAAGCATTGTTATTAATATTGATAAGCTAATATATTCACTAGATATGTTTATTTTTAAAGGTTAAATGGGCATTTTATTTAAATCTAAACTAACTCTTATCATGGCAGTAACATGTCCCAGATTGTCCCACACAAACATACTCTTTGGCCTTACATGTGGCTTGTTGGCACCTGATCAGCCTACATCCAGTCCGTTACTTTTCTCATTCAACAGTTTTTAACAGATGTTACACTTTTATATTATAAATAATAACCTACAGAATAGTTTTATTCTTTTATTTTTAGATACATACATACATATTTTGTATTGTATACTTCGATCAGGAAACTTTTGTGAATATTCCAGTACTACAGTAAAATGTTTTAAAGTGGCGGGAAAGCATTGCATAAAATAGCTACTATACAGTATTGTGTCAGAATAGAAAAGATACAAATATGGAAGTATGGAAATATGCAAATATGGAAAGAGGACAATGTGAATTTGGTTGTTCTGGATTTAGAATCTTGCCGGAGTTTTAGGCGACCTTAAACGCACCAGCAGAGGGAGGTCTCAACACTGTCTCTGCTGTCTCTAAATGATATTTGACTAAGTGACAGACTGGCTAACTGCAGCAAGTTCTGAGTCGATCAGTCTGCTATAAAATAGTTGTAAGCATAATGCAGCACTTCCTCTTCAAAGGAGGCGAAGTAATATAAAGCCATGATGTTTGATGATAGAAAAGAGGGAGTAGAGAAAGAAGAGCTGCAGTGATTAAGACACACCGATCAGGAAGTGACTGTATGTGATGTATGTGTGCATTTTCCAATCTGCCACCTCAGATTTAAAAAGCCCTGCACACTGTCTTTACTTATTATGGTCCAGGTCGAAGTAAAGTGGAGTTTTATTTTCCTATTACTTTTCCTAACAAACTTCCTCTGTTAAGACCTGTATCCACATTAAGCCTTTTCTGAGCAGCAGCATCTTTTTTCAATGTTTCACATTAGCTGTGAGTGCATGTCGTCGCCACTGTTGATATGTCCGTTTTTCTCGCGTTCAGGAGAGAAAGTTTAGGATAAATGAGACCAATGGAGTCTCTGTCTTAAGTTTCAAATCTGGTACTTTAATTCAAATATGGCGCGGTAATGTCACAAGCAGGATCGTTCAGAGGAGGAGGAGACGGCTGCAGCTGTGTCCTCGCAGTGGTTCAGCCGAAGAAGAGAGAGAGACCACAGCATTCCGTCACCTGTATATATCACTCATCGCTCCTCCCCTTCAATGGCGGCTGTGGTCAAGTTACTGTTAGAATTTCGGACACCACTTCCGGAAAGCTTTTCAAAATAAACTTGTATTCTGGTTATGGCGGAAGTCATTTCAAAATAAAAGCTTAACATACAATTTGCGTGAATAATTCTGTTTTTCAATAAAATCTACATTTAAGCTAAATTATGCCATTACAAATTTGATTTAATTACCAACACCACCTCAAGAAAAAGCAAACACCGTCTTTTTCTCTGAGCTAACTGCCATTTTGTGCAGTTTTATACCATTCCAATAATAAACAGGTTGTAGTAATGGGGCAACAAATGTAGGAAAAAAGACTACAAGCTATTAAACATGGACATAAACCATTTTAGATTTAAAAACATACTTTAAAGGTCCCACCATATCAAATCAAATCAAGTTTTATTTATATAGCACATTTATAAACGACTTTTGGTCCAGCCAAAGTGCTGTACATATAATAAAAATAGCCTACAGTAGAGACACTTTACAGCAAATACAACAGCACAGATTGTTCAGAATATCAGTATGAGAAAAACGACCTCTATCCTTAGACCCTCTGTCCTTAGACCCTCTGTCCTTAGACCCTCTGTCCTCAGACCCTCTGTCCTTAGACCCTCTATCATTAGACCCTCTGTCCTTAGACCCTCTATCATTAGACCCTCTGTCCTTAGACCCTCTGTCCTTAGACCCTCTATCATTAGACCCTCTGTCCTTAGACCCTCTGTCCTTAGACCCTCTATCATTAGACCCTCTGTCCTCAGACCCTCTGTCCTTAGACCCTCACATCGTACAAGGAAAAACTTCCAGAGAAACCCCACAGTTTAAAGGGGAAAATGGGAGAAACCTCAGGGAGAGCAACAGAGGAGGGATCCCTCTCCCAGGACGGACAGACGTGCAATAGATGCGGTGTGTAAATCGAAGAGATAATACATTTTACAGCCTATAGACCGAGTGTTTAGGAAATGCGTGTGTCTGTAATAAGAAGACAAATCCACGAAGATGTCAGCTACAATCCTGTGGAAGCCACCAGGGAAGCAGCATGACAAGACCCAGGCAGGACCGCAGAGACAGGGTCAGCCACGACCCGAAGTCCACGATTTAATCCAGAGCTCAGGATAGAGGATCTATTGACGTTGTGAGGTGGATTTCCCGCTGTGTTTCCCTGGATACTGGATATAGACCAAGTGCCTTGCCAGCGGGACCTTGCATGTCCGCTGGCATGGCACACAGACCCCACACAGCAACCAGGAAACAACACCAGCAATCCACCTCACACTGTCCGCTCCTCGAGCCTCAAAGGGCGGAGCAGCGAGTCCTGCAACGTCCCGCAAACACGTCCCCCAGACCCCACGCAGCATTCTCATCTGTTTTGTCATCACTGGTGTCATTTCCTGGTTGCTAACAAATGCCATGGTAACACATAAACGCTGATGTTCCGCTGTAACGATGGTTGACTATCACGGTTGAGTGATAATCATCAGTGATTATCACTGTTTCATTGTGGTGATAGTGAGGGTAGTCAATCCCTTTGACACGCCTTGTTGGAGCTCCTGCCCCCCCCCCCCCTCCCTATGAGCCCACTGTGCTCTGATTGGTCAGCTCGCCCACTCTGTTCAGATGAGTCCACCACCGTTACAGCGGAACATCAGTGATTATGTGTTACAAAGGCGTTAGCAACCAGAAAATGACACCAGCAACAGTGGCGGATTTAGGATTGTAGGAGATCCGGGGCTTAGCCCAGGAGTTGTTGGGGGAGGGTGCAGGGGTAAAGTGCTATTTTTTACAAGTGGGGGGTGGACCAAACATCCTTTACACTCCCGCATTTGACGCGGCACAGTTCAATCGCCTCAATCGCGTGATTCGCGCCGCGTCCACCGCTTCAAGCTTGCCGTCGGAGCGAATTCGCGTCTCTGCATTGACTTTACATGTAATCGCGCCGCCCCCAAACATCGCATCGCATCGCGTCCGGTGTGAACGCAGCATAAGAGTCACGTTTCTGAATCGGACACTCTGAGTGGATGCAGTCACAGCCAATCGGAGTCTGATTCAGAGGGTTGCCTGTCACTTCCGTTGCTATGGTTCCGTTGTTATGTGTACTGAAACGAGAGCCGGTATAATTCCACACGCGAAAACAAAACACAAATTGGAATACGTTATTTTAGTGTCTTAAAAGTAGACTGAGGTATGAAGGATAATTTTTAATTTGTAGTCATGTTCTGTATACATACTAACATATAAGGGTATACTTAGTGTGGTTACTCCATGTTTACTAGCTATAACATTAACGTTACAACACTCTTTTTCACTTCTTACTCAGTCAGCCTGAGTGCAGATATCACCATTAGATTCACAAACCTGAAACATCATCCATTTCTTCACTGCTGGTGATGACATTGTTGTCAGCTGCTGATACTGCTGCTGCAGCTTGTGGCGCCTGCTTCGATGAAAATAACTTTCTAATATCCATAACTTTATAGGCTATTAGCTTAAAACTCGTCAGGCACTAGGAAGTCCCGGACCTTTGCATGGGGACATTTTCTCTAACTGGACCTCGTTGAATTTTAGTTGAATACCCCTGGTTTACATGCATAAAAACCTACATAACACACAAGGGGACAGTTAATAACCGGAAAAGCATGACATGGGACCTTTAAGGAGAGGCACAGCTGTAGGTAGAATGTTATCGAAAAGAAGGACGCACATGATTAGCCTTTCAGAGGCAGATTGACCATTCTTGTAAATTAGATATTTCAGGAACTGGAGGGAATTTCTTCTTACTTGGCACAAACGTCCATTTGGACTCAAGGAGAAAAGGGTTGGAAGAAGATCACAGGTCAAGTTCACTGGCCTCACATTTGTCCCATTCTTGTGTAAGTGATATCTCAGGAACGTCTTGAGGGAATTTCTTCAAATTTGGCAGATATTAGCATTGTGTCAAACATGGTATGGAGGGAACCGAGTGCAACCTTTAAAGCAACATCAACAATTAGTTGCATAAAATGATCGAAGTGCATCGGAGAGTAGCGGAATCTAAAGAACATCCCTGACTATATCTTGACTCTACATTACAAATGTTTAAGTTCAATGCGTTTAATTGGCGTGCACTGTGGGTTTCTTGATGAAGGTTGCATTGTGCTTTTGTTGAGCCAGATTCACCACTGTAAAACGATAGTTACGGCTGTAACTACGGTTCTATTTCGTCCCTACTGACAGCCAGAGGCGGTGCTTTAAGCACTGGATATGTCCATCCCGCGCATGCGCAGCTCGAGTACCAATTAGGGCTGCACGATTTTGAAAAAAACTGACATTGCGATTTTTTTCCCCCTGCGATATATATTGCGTTTTTTTTAACTATATTTAACCAGATCAACTGTCAGGATTTTAGTCACGGACGTCTGGATCTTAACTGGTTGACTCATCATACCTTAAGTCATGATCTAACATGTCATGATAATGCAGGTTGCTTCCCCTCAAATAAGGGGGTTCATCTGTGAATGAAGAAGAGTGGTGTCTAGAACGGATCCAAGAGATTAAACGTATTACATTAAACTATAGGAAGCTTCATTCTCACATTAGGGAATTAACATACGTGACCAAATAGGTACAACTTTTTATTCCACAATTAAAACCTTTGTTGTGCAAATAGCAGCAAAGTAGTGGACATCTTTTAAACAACATTATAAAAATAAAATGAAGAACAGCTATACACCAGCTCCTTTATGCCGTGATGAACCTTTCTCATATGGTGTAACACCGGCAAAGGCATCTGAAATAGTTTGTTGCTGTGCATGCAGACTCAGAGCCTGCATGTCACTCCACTCAAGCAGCAAAATAATTGTAACATGACTTGATGTTTGTTTTAATTTACCTACTTAATATCGAACGGCCTAAAAAAAAAAAATGTATAAAAAAAAAAAAAAGAATTATCGCACGTCCCTGCGATGTGAATATCGCGCATGCGCATATCGCGGTTATCGCCATAACACGGTATATCGTTCAGCCCTAGTACCAATAACAACAAAGTCACCTGTGACCCACGTGACACCGGCTATATCAGCCGGTGTCGTCAGAGGATCTGTTCCCAGAATCTTCTCGCGAGCACACAAGAATTCTGAGTGACAGGAAACTCTGGCGGTCATCCGGGACTCATAGAACCGTAGTTACAGCCGTAACTATCGTTCTATTTCGTCCCTACAGACCGCCAGAGGCGGTGCTTAGCACTGGATGACCTATACCAACAATGTCATGAAGAATCCAAGCCCTTGCTCACCACTGGAAGCAGCAGAGCTCGGCAAAAGGACCACGCCCAAAGAATGGGGAGTGGCGACATTGACCTGATGACAACTGGAGAATGTGCCAGAAGACGCCCACGACGCCGCGGCGCAGATGGTCTCCAGGGGCACCACCCTCAGGGCAGCCCAAGATGTTGAGATGCTCCTTGTAGAGTGGCATCTCAGCCCGATGGCAGGGGGGCGGCCACTGGCCCTGTAAGCCTGTGAGATGGTATCGACAACCCAGTGGGGCAGCCACTGGTTAGAGGGCATAACCTCCTTTAGTGCCGCCAGGGCAAAATCAAGCGTTGCTCCTACTGCCGTATACAGGCAGCAGCCTTGATATACGCCCTTTGGGCACCCCCAGGGCACAGCAACTTCGACGTGCCGTACTCCTGAATGTCAAAGCGTGCCAGCTGGGCAGGCTGATTGAAGTGGGTTTGTGGAAGGACCCCGGGCAGGAATGCCACATTTGCCCAAAGGGCCACACCTGAGAGTCCCACCTCGGGCATGTATCGTTTATGGAGAGGACATGCAACTCCCCAACTCGCTTCCCTGAGGCTATGGCAAGCAGAAATGCTGCCTTCGTGGGCAGCCACCTAAGCCCCACCTGGGCCAGGGGCTCGAAGGGAGGAGATGATCGGGCATCTGGCAGCAGGGGCAGGTCCCAAGCCGGAGCCCTCGGGGTACTAGGGGGACGCTGCCGTAAAGCCCCTCTCATAAAGAGGGACACCGACCTGTGGCACCCCGCCGTGGCGCCGTCGACCCGAACATGTCGGGCAGAAATAGCAGCCACATCAATTCACATCAAACCAGATAATTAGCTTCTAAGAAAGAGAACAGCCCGCATAGAACCGTAGGCCATGGTTACAGTAGTAACCGCACATGCAGAGCACACAGCACCCGCAGTGAAGATTGTTCTCTGCATATCATCCTAGTCAGTGGCGGCCGGTCCATAGGGGCGATAGGGGCGCCGCCCCACCTCTTCCCACATAAAAAAATATATATATTTAAAAAAATATTTGTATTTATTTATTTTTTTAATAAAAAAGGTAAATATTATATAATTTGTATCAGTGAAATGTATAATCTACAATAAAATCTTGTTTAAAATTGTGTTACGATGTCTAAAGTTACTGATAAGTCACATGTTTCCTGCCTGGCCTTGCCCATGTCTTACCATCATTACCCTCTCTCGCCTGGGCGCTAAGAAATCAGCCTTCATCCAGTGCAGCAGCAGCCACTAGCAGCTGACTGTTGCGAAACATAATTTCAGCCAATCAGCGTCGTCAAATCTGATTATCACCGGGCGCCAATGTCAGCGCCGGTCCAATCAGTGAGTAGTTTGGACAGTGACTCGTATCCGGGTGACGCACTAGACGCAGAGGATGGCTTCGTTCGTGTGCAGGTGGAGTCTCCGGACCTCGGTCCCCACTCCCCACCCAATTCCGTTCAAGAGCTAATCTCCAATCCTTTCGAAAGGAGAAGTTTGGGAGATAAACTGTTGCTTAAAGACCTTGGACCGGACCAACCCGATTTGTAGGCTATATATCGCAGCAAGCTCGTGGAAAAGACAACACGTATCAACGAGGCTTCTCACGTAGCTGGTACACCAGAAAGGCATGGCTAGCTGTGGCTAGCTGTTGTTTCCCATGCTTGCTCTTCAAACAGCCGGGGACAGATACGATGTGCCCGTGGATCGCTTCCACTTGTAGCATATATCGCCAGCTACTGTTGATTTATTTAATGTATAAACTGCCCGTATTGTTCATGTAGAACAGTGTTCACGTAAGCCTGCACATTGATTTTATTTTTGTAACATTACGTAGCCTACAGTCCGACCGCGGCACTGTGTATCACATCATCAAACCTGTTAATGTACACATTCAAACACTTTTTCTTTTACCAGCTGTATTCACCTTGCAGGTGAAGATGTGGCTTTTATCCTGGATAAAGTGTTTAAGTCATGAATGTTTAAAATGTAACTTCTTCACATTTGACTAATATTATACTTGACTTTTCCTTAAGCTGCGCTGCGGTTGAACTAGATTCGCAACTGCGCATGCGTGAGTGGCAATAACTCTCCTTACCAGCAGGCGGCGGTAGTGTGTATTCGTCATTCAAAACAGGCAACAACCGGAAAACAGAAGAAGAACAGACTACGTGAGTCTGTTCTTCTTCTCTGTTTTCCAGTTGTTTTCTATTTGTTTATATCTGTGTGTTAGCTTCACCTTAGCATGTGTTCTTTGCAGGTGTGTTGAGGTTTGATTATGACTGATTTGAGTAAGTAAGGAAGTAACACGTGTCGGGGCAATGTTAGTAACTGTAGTGTGGTTACTGAATTATAAAAGTAGCGCGAGTCATAATTTAAGGTGTCATTTCTCCAAAAAAAAATGTTTTACTCACTATGTCAACAGCCCCACCAAAAATATTTTCCACCAGCCGCCACTGATCCTAGTGCTTGGAGTATAGTACTAGGGGCAGTAATACAACGATATAGCGCTACTGCAATCAAACCCTATGTTACCGGGAGCGGGAGCGAGAGCACTGCCCTCACCGGCTGGGTTAAATAATTAAGCTTAGCAGTATATGCAAGGTGTTAGCCAAGCGGCTGCTGCTAACAATCAAGCAACCAGGTCAGAACACAATGTTAAGACCAGATAATTAGCTTCTATGGAATAGAAAGTACTTACCTTACTCTCTGCATCTAAACGAAAAACGGGCAAAATATGACACTCTGGGCTTTCCATACTAAATTGAATGAGGGATGCAGCCAAAGCTGGGACTCAAATACTAATGATAGCTCGGGCACAACGCCACAAGCAGAACTTTCAAAAGGGCATAAGGGCAACTTTATGGGAGAGGAAGCGGGAACACTGTCATCACCAGAAAGTCTACCAACAAAAAATAAGACGGCAATCAGGACAACTTAGCTGGGAGAGGGTGCGGGGACACAGCCATCACCAGCAACAAGCTGACACAAACCTGTCTGTGGAGGCTCTGCACAGCGCACAGCCGGCCACAGCTCCTGGAGGACGCGTTCACGACCCGTAACTCCGACTGTCAGTCGCGAAGCTGCACACGGCCAGCTGCTTGCAGAGAAATCCCTCAGATCAAACGTTCAAACTTGAACGATGTAGGCTACAAAAATGTAGCCACGGTACTCTCGCGCAGCGAGAAGATGAAAGGAACAGATCCTCTGACGACACCGGCTGATATAGCCGGTGTCACGTGGGTCACAGGTGACTTTGTTGTTATTGGTACTCGAGCTGCGCATGCGCGCAGTAGGGACGAAATAGAACCTTATTTTGTTCACTATTACCCAGAACAACACCCTCTTAATTAGTCATCATCACTTTACTTCATCTGTGTCAGCACAAAATTAGCACACTAAGTTTTCCATTCCCCCGAGGTTCTTCCTCATAAATAATGTGTCATTATTTCCTCCAAACTATTTAAAGCAGCACAAATGAGTTCAGTGCAGTGCACATGCAGTGGTGCCGCTCAATCTTATTACAGATGGATGTTGTAGTGTGGCTGGAGGATGTTGTGTGTGTGGTCCGAAACAATATGTCCAGCAGGGAGGAGGGGCAGGAAAAACCGGTGATGTCAGTGGGGAAGAAATGGAGGGAGGACTGCCTTGCTTTTCCTTTTTCCTCCTCCTCCCCCCTCCTCTTATCATTGTGTCAGAGAGAGAGAGGATCAGTAGGTGAGTGGACGAAGGATTACCAACTGTGACAGTGGATATGGGGAAAGAGAAAAAGGGAAATAGATCGGGAAAGAAAGAAAAGTGAACCGAATGCCCAGAATAGTGAGTGGCTAAAAGCAAAAGGAAAGTTTACCAACTAGGAGTCCACTTGGAGTAAGGACTGGGAGGTTGTTTCTGGAACTGGGTGGACCCCTCGCTAGAAACACTTGACTACGACCACCACCACGGCACCATGTACAGTGGATATGGAGGTATGAAGCGGTGCTGCTCAGTCAGACCAGCTTAACTCTAATCATTAACTCTCTGTTTGTCCGTCGCTGGTTAACAGGTTTGTCACTTATTACGGAGTTGATGGATGGAGAATTCACATCAAATACCCTAACAACAAAACTTCTGTCACTTATTTAGAACCTAATATGTTTGTCAAAGTCATGTGATTCAATGAAGATCCCTTCCTGAACATCACTCTCAGCCTCAAATGTATTTTTCTAGAACTTTTCTTGACTTGATTGAATTGGTCAGTGGTGTCAACACAAGAGTTAATTCTACAAATAAACAAATACTTTTGGTCACTCCTCCTTAAATCACTATGCCAATGTGAATATGCCACAAAACATAAGGGTTTAGTCAGGCTGGGTCTCCATATCTATATCTATACATTTTGTATACGTTTGTGGAATAGTGTGTACATATGTATTAAACTGAGGCTATGATTATATTTTTTGATGAGTCTTATAACTTCTGACATGACATACAGTTCTTAGTTGTTGTTCCTGTTGTCCAAACTGACTGTGAAGGGATCAAGAGGTTTGGTGTTGGTGCAATAAACAATAAATATCCATATATAATAAAGTTCAGCTGGAGCTAATATGAGGCTCTTGTCTGTTTTTTTTCGAAAATTACATTCTTTGTAAAACAGTCATTGAGAAATCCACATTAGATCTGTCTTATGCAGACTGTTGACAGCCAGTATCGACAAAGGAAACAATTACATTGATGTAACTTGTCTTCATTTTCTTTGCAATAAATTAATATAGTTTTTCATTTTTTTTGTTGCTTTTAATTTTAAGTTCACTTTAGTCACACAGTCAGACAACAATGTTATATGTAAGTTTCTATACAGCGTTTGTTACATAATGCCTCCCTTGTCTCATCAATGACACATTTTGTGACCCCTCCCCGTTCTCCCCATGAGTTCTCCCGTTTTATGTTCAATTATTAACACTGTGACTGTATGAATGACAATGGTCAAGACAGAAGGCAAAGGCCATGGTTAATGCAATGTTCTCCCAATGGGATTCATGCTGTAGAAATGAGTTTTATGTTGAAGTAACCATGACAGCAAGTACAAATGGAGGAAGGAGGAAGTGTTGACTTTATTGCCAACATCAGCTAAACTCAGCAGGATTCTTTCTAAAGAATGGAGAAAGAGGAAATTAGTAATGAATGTGGTCTCTGTCATAGCTTGGCTCTTAAGGTCTGGGCTGTAAATGTATCACTAAGTTGGTGTGTGATGTCCTTCCTACTTTCTTAGTAACCAGCAGCTGATTTGAAACTAGTTATTTACTGAATCAGCTTAAATGGTTTGCCAGGAAACATCTGTATGTCAATGTAAACAGGAAGTCAGCGCAGCATTACGCACTAAACATAGATTCTAGAATAAAGTTGAAGTGGTCAGTGACACAATAAACTTAACTGCCAAACGTTGGCTTTATTTATATCGGCATCAGATTTGATGTGATGTTATGTATGCTACTTAAAGACCATTTTAAGCTACGTCTAAATGTTTATGAAATATGGATTTGTAATTGTAACGTTTTATTTCCTAAAATGTATTTGCAGTTTGTACAATACAGAGATCAGGATCTGGGGGAAATATGGTTATTGTTGACAATTCCTCATCATGAGCATATAGTTCTGTCCCAATTATTACATCATCACATGGTTGCCATTCTTTTAGCTGACCATTTAAGCGATCGTTTTGCTTGATTGTTGGATTCCACAATGAGAGGATCTTAAGGCAAACAATGTAGTTGGATTAAGTGTGGATCCATCCGGCTTTTCTTGATTTAAATGTTGGGATTATAACACTTTTGCAACTTGCATTACTAATATTCATGACAAAAGACAATGCTCTCATCATGTTTTGTTGTTTGTTTTGTTTACTCTGTGCTCAAATGAATACAAACTGCAGTATTAGTTTCCTGGCAGGTGGAATATGTATGCATAAATCAAAAAATATAGAAAAGAGCATTGATAAATTGATAATTCATATTGCAGAGCATGTAAAATCATCATCATGTTCCATTTTAAGGAACTGCCAAAAAAATATATATTTTCCATGGTTCTTCCTTATCATCGCTATGTAAGAATACACACTTTGGGAAAATACTCCCTTATACAGATGAAGCACTTCATTTCGGACTCCAGCTTACCTGTTCCTGCCTACGACCAGTTTCGAGGAAGGTCAAGCTCTCCCACTATTTTCCAAGAGGGCGTTGCCAGATTTTCAATTTCAGGTTTTCAATGATCCATTGCAGCTGGCTTCATTATAATTACATGTATTTATAACGGGGGCGGTCTCAAGTCAAGCTGGAGGCTTTCCCTTGAGCGAGGGCAGACCACTTACCAATCACTGCCCTTGCGTTTCAAACTGTCCGAAATTAAGTGCTTCATCTGTAGTTGTATATTTGGCATTTCAAATTATAACATTGAATTTAAGTAGAATATGTTATAACTCAGCAAGACATGTTGGCAGCTACAGTGTGAATATTTGATATCCACATCAGCTTTTTGCATTGGTTGTTTCCTTTTCTAATCAGCAGCGAACCGCTTCAACACGTGTATTTCGGTTTATTCATGGCATTCATTTTGTTATTCTACAGTATTGTTGTTTTATAGTTATTTGTTAATGTATACAACCCAATTTGTGTTCTTTGAAATTGAAAAGGATATCGCATTGTGTTTGTTACTTTCGTTGCAGTTGTATATGTCTTAAGTGTAATTTGGCTTGGCTTCCTATTTTGTATGGACCTGCTTTTATTTTGAAGAAGAGTTAGCGCTGCTACATTATATTACCATGTTAGTGGCATTTGGTTGTGTAGTTGGTTAGCGTTGTTGGATTTTGCCACAAAAACTGGTACCACTGGAGAACCAACACTGGAGCAACAACAGTTTATCGCACAACTGATGTGGCAGTACAGTAGAAAGTCGTAGCAGAATTAGTAGCATCAAGATGAAGTGGCAAAAAGTTGCTAGACCGCATTGGTGTTGCTGAGAAAAGCAGTGATGTAACCTGTTACGGCATGACATAGCTCCTCTTGGGCACTGGTTGGTGGAAAAACTGTGTATCAAATAAGCTCCAGCACGGAACTAGAACATAACTCATTTCGGCAGAAAATAGGTTTTATAAGGAATGGGACCAGACATGTGATACAGCAGGGGTTCCCAACCCCCGGTCCGCGGAGGTGTTACTGCCGGGCCCCGAAATAGCTGTGTGTCCATTTTTTTTTTATACCAGTCATATTATTTCATCCAAAACATACAAAATAAATCAAAATTGGTTAGCATAAGGTCTCAGCCTCTCGTGCGCAGAGAAAGTTACCTGTGCGCCAATAGGAAGTGGAGCACACAGGAGACAACTGTTTAATCTCAGACTGTTGTATTTATGTGGGGAAATGGCAGCGCATACATTATTTGAGATATATTTCGAACTCGGACTTCATTTTAAGGACATTGCGGCCAGGAGTGTAGAGCTATTTTTTTATTTGTAAAACCTCCTTCACTTCATGAAATGGCTGCAGCCTCTGAGAAGTGCAGCACCAGCGCGTACACACCGCCTTCACTGTGTTCCCCACTGCAGGCTGCTACGTTTAACACATACACCTCTACACACACACACACACACATCGAACGGCCCGATTATTCCCCCTATTACTCGTTGTATGAAGGACATGTCGGGTCACAAAGGTGCATGATGTGTGTGTGTATGTGCTCTGCTCCGCTGTGTGTGTGTGTGTGTGTGTGTGTGTGTGTGTGTGTGTGTGTGTCCAACAACGGCATTTGTTTTCAAATGACCATGAACAGTAATTTACACACATCTGGCCAACTCCATAGGTATGTGGGTGTTCCCAAAAGAAGCTAGTTTAATCTTAATCTCGATGTAGTGCTAAATGCTGTCGGAGTGCACCGGAACGAACGCCCCGGTATGACGTTATTATGGCTGGCAAACAAGCCCAGGGGTCTCACTGACATTTCAGTTATATCAATATGTGTACAGTGGTCCTAATTTGTTTTAATTGTATCCTGGTTTTAAACTGTGTTAATATGTTTTGGATGCATATTGGTATTTCTTCAGGCTGTTAAATACAATTAGCCTCTGCTGCCACCTGTTGGTGAGTAAATATTCAAATCGCGTTCTGGAGGAACTACACTTGGGAACTGGGAGGTCGCTGGTTCAAGTCCCAGACCGGACCAGGTATGGAGAGTAAACTGGTCTTTTGACAGGTGCCAGTTCACACCAGTAAGACACCAGACCCCCAAACTGCTAAATACTGCGTGAGTGGTGTTTTCTACATGTGTCTGACGATTAAAGAGGATTTCATTCAAAAACCTCTATTTACATTTCCAAGTTTAAAGATGCAAGGTGTTAATAACTTGGTACATAGGTCTCGTAAAGTAACATCTTTCTAACTCCCCACTCCCACTTGAAACATTTTATCACCGTTTGTGCAGTCGGAACTTGAACAAGCTTCAAGCTATTTCTTAACATATGCAGTAGCATTTTGCAACAGCTGTAAACACACTTTATTCTGTAGAATCAACATGCTTCCCCTATAGAACACAGACATGAGATTGATAACAAATCTTCTGAACTCACTCTTGGAAAGAAAAATAACTAAGTTCATTCCCCAAAATGCTAAACTATCCCATAAGGGTTTGGGAATATTAATCACTTATCAATTCTCTGTATATACACTTATTACAATTGTTGTCAAAGTTTCATTATGATTCAGCTTCATCATTTTATTTTCAGATACTAGTATCCTTTTCCTGGAAGTGAGCGATGTAGAGGGAAACTGGGATATTCCTGTGACTCAGTGTATCCATTAACCGCCCCAGTCTGTTCCTGACCCTGCCCTCCCGCAGGATGCTACTCCCTGCTGGGTTTCCTTTTCCTAAAGACAGTCATATGAGGGAGGAAAGGGCCCGTAGTTATGAAACCAAACTTTATGTACATAATGTGGAGGGGGGGGGGGGGGGGAACACGAGCTATATGAAATAGTGGTGTATTAAAGGGAGGAAATTATAAATATTAAATGAAGCATTAATGATCCCAAGAGGAATGCTGACTCTTTGTTCACCTTGTGAACTTAAGTTGTCAGTGGCTACATCTCACAAGGATGTATAAAGAGAACTGGATACAGCGTTGGAGGCGGTCCGTTCATTCTCATGAAAGTTCCCCAATGACGCATGAAGCCAAAATGGCCTTATTCTCGATAACAAAAATCCTGGGGTTTTCCAGGGATATTCTAGCGATCTTCCGTATCCACTGGGCCCATAGAGCATGTGAATTTGCGTTTTCCTTAAGCAGCCATTACAGACATTCTCAGCTTAGTCAAATTAATGAAGAACTTTTTTAGGCTCTAATTATTTAAGTAAGGGCTAGAAAAGGCACTGGCAGGTCACTGTTGCTTTTCTGAAAAGTTACATTATATGTTACTTGTTAGACGCTTTTATACTCCATACTGTGGGCAATCCCCACAGGAGCACTTTGGGGTGAAGTGTCTCAGGGACACAACGACATGCTGACTGCAGTGGGGTTTGAACCTGTGACCACCTAATCCGAACACCAACGCTCAACCCACTGCACCACACGCCTACATTAAAATGTTTAGAGAGCACAAAGCTCTCGGAGCTGCTGCACAAAAAAGCTCAGAAAAAGAAGCTAGTGCAGTGCTTTTTCTGGAGGCGGCAGCAGGCGCTCTTTTCTCATTGGAATCAATTGAAGAAAGACACTGAGGCTAAAGTGTAGTACCACCATTTGGTCACTCCAACAATTTGCCTCAACTCCGGTGCACTCCCTTTTCGCACAATCCAAGAATGTAGTAAATCCTTTTGTTTCACAACTAACATGGATTTAATGCCATAGAAGTATTTTGGAGTTTATGGGCAGTCCCCTAAATGTTGATGACTCAAATAATCCGTTGATAATCCCCCAAGTGGACCTGAATCACTGTTTTTTTAAACCTGAATAATTTTTCAATGTAACACAGAATGACAGCGTCGCATGCTCCTCCACTGCCATCAGACAGACGGAACTATGAATGTGATTTTTTTATGTCAGAGACAATGAATTTAAATTAAAACCTTAAAGGGGACCTATTATGCAAAATCCACTTTTTTATGACTTTTATACATAAATATGTGTCCCCGGTGTGTCAGGGAACTCACGCAGCGTCAGAAAATAAAACCTTCTCTCTTTTCCTGCGTACCCAAATCTCTAAAAACGGGGGTTCAACGGAGCTGATCCAGATTAGCGTCCGATATGACGAAATATCAGAAATGCGGAACCGCGGCACTATCAGAAAGTTGCTATCAGAAGCAATGCCCAACTGTTTTGGACGTAATATGGTCTTTGTATACATTAGCAAGCATGCTAACACTCAGAGCTAAGCTGTACTGGAGAGAGCACATGTGTAAAACAGCAGGAATTAAAAAAGGAACTCACCTTGTGGTAATAATCCTTGATGTGGTTTGGAACATGATGGCAGCATTTAGCTGAATGTAAGTGTAATTCTGAGCAGGCATTAGCTCCACCTCCTCTTCCACCCTGAATCAGCACTTTAGTAAAAGGGCTAAAACAGAGGGATGTGAGGGATGTCTAAAATGCATGATCTGTTTGGTATTTTGAGCAAAACACATCATATACATGTTTTTTATATATCTGAGACCCATAATATATGCCTAAAAATAGCATGATAGGAGACCTTTAATACTTGTAAAGCATAAGACTGATGTAGGGTGATATATTTTGGTTAAAATGAGCGAGAATTATATTAAAAAGCATGGAAAGCAAAGTATTATTATCACTGCTAGACTATAAACACCATAATTGACTAAAGTAATATACGAAACAGCACATTGTTTGCTCGATGAGTGATGTGAATAACTTGAGACTTCAAAGCTAATTCTCATACATCCAATATAATTGATCCTGTCTGAGCAATTATGGCGCTTTCACACTGCAGGCTTGGTTTGGTTTGGTTTGGTTTGGTTTGGCTTGGTTTGGTTAGGCCTTATTAGGCCTGGCTCACTTTAATGCTGCGCTCACATTACAGTTTAGGAGCTGGGGCAGTTACTATAGTAACGCAGTGTAGGCAGAGCCGTGACGTCATCTTCAACGAGCACCCCAGAAAAACAACATCAGCTGTTAGCTGTTAGCTGTTAGCACTCAAGCTCACGGCTCCTCATATCTGTTAAGAAACTAGACAAAAGTTATAAACAAGT
>CALSBZ010034002.1:1083-12788 GCA_943591055.1 Gobionotothen gibberifrons
TAGAAGGTCAGGATCCTCTCTATGGTGCACCTGTAGAAGGTCAGGATACTCTCTATAGTATCCTGGAGTCCATGTTGAACCTCCTCAGCCTGCGGAGGAAGAAGAGCCAGCGTCGGGCTGTTTTGGTGATGTTTGTGTGAAGAGTCCATGTCAGGTCCTCAGTGGTTTGGACACCGAGGAACCTGAAGCTGCTGACTCTCTCCACCGTAGTCCCATTGATGGCGATGGGGGCGTGTCCCTCTCTCTGCTGCTTCCTGTAATCCACAATCAGCTCCTTGGTTTTGCTGACGTTGATATGGAGGTTGTTATCCTGGCACCAAGATGTGTGAAACCCGTTTGCTCTGTAGGCAAACTGCAGGGGGTCCAGAGAGTCAGGGAGGGAGGAGGTGATGAGTGTTTTGACTAACCGCTCAAAGCACTTCATGATGATGGAAGTGAGTGCTACTGGGCGGTAGTCGTTGAGTGTGGTGACTTTTTGGGGACAGGAACGATGGTGGAGTGTTTGAAACATGTGGGGACTACAGACTGCAGCAGGGACCTGTTGAAGATGTCTGTGAACACCTCCACCAGCTGAACTGCACACACCCTGAGAACACGGCCATGGATGCCATCAGGTCCAGGAGCCTTGTGTGGGTTAACTCTTTTAAAGGATTTGCACACATCTGCCCTGTCTAAAACAAAAGAGCAGGGCTCCTGATCCATCTGTGCCTTGTTGGAACCGCTCTGAGTTTTCTGATGCTCGGCTCCGCAAGTTCTTTCGGTAGAGCTGATTAACTTATAAAGGAAGAGTTGAACAGCACCATGATATCAGATGAACAATAATCTGTTTTAATGATAGAATACAACAATTCAACAATAAGGGGTAGGCCCACCCCTGGAAGATCTTCCCATCCTGCCGGTCAGTTGGAAAAGAGACAGAAATAAGGAATGTCTGGCAACACATCACAGTTTCAAAGCAGGAGGAGCTGTCCAGCAACTCCCTTACGGAGATCACCGATTGGCCCTTATCATTGGCCCAATGCATTGATTGGCCCTGCCAAGGGGCTTAGGAACCATAGTCCATTGGGTGATAAAACCAGACATCTGTTGGTGTCCAGTTTCACACCTCTTCTAGCAAAACAACCTCCAGCAGGAATGCAGGAATGCACCCCTCCTCCCTCTCTGTGGCTCCACAGTTTTCACATTAAGATTTGGCGTTTTTCAAGATATACTTAAGATATAATTTCATATGGACTAAACATTAACTTCATACATGTAGATTACATTAATCCCCCTTTTGATCTCATCTCCAGAGATCAATTATGTCTGTTTTTAAAGCACTCGCTTGAGCAGTGACTATAAATCTCGTTGTATTCTGTACAATGACAATAAAAGCTTTTGAATTTGAATTTGAATTTACCCAAGGCATTCACATTATAACATTATAAGCTGGGATTTAAACCACATGTTAGAAATCAACCTAGAAATCAAAAGAGACATTATTAAACCTTTCCATTGACCAAACATGTTAGTAAACCATTCTTCTGGTATCAATAAAACGTATATGCTAACGTACGGTATTAAAACCCAAATTATTTAGAGTGCTGTGGACCAATGGGTCATTTAACCCTGGCCCTTTAAGGGTTACAATGTACATACAGTAGGACGAAGAAAGAGACTATTATTCCCAATGTTAATAGCAACCAACAGGTTATCAGGAAATGCAGGGCTTCTTCAGATATTTTCTCTTCTTCTCTGAAATGTCTTGGTCTCTGTGTCAGCACTTCACAAGGTCATTAAAACGTAAAAAATATCCCTTAAATATGGGCTTTAGAAAACAACTCCCTAAACGTGGGATAAAAAAATGGGGTGTTAGGTTTGGCTTACAGCAATCTGATCACCCCGCGAAGGATCGCTATCCTTTCTCCTAGTTCCCGGCGTCCTCCTCCCCCAGCCTGCTGACGGCAGCTTCTGGGCTGGCGATAGGAGTGATGCCCTCTGGTCCGCGGATGGCTGCTTCCGAGTTGTCTGCTGAAGAGATGCCCTCTGAGTCCTTGATGTCCTCCTCCTGTCCTCTGATCGCGGCTTCCGGGTTGTCCTCCTCCATGAGGGCCACGTCCGTCCTGATGTCGTCTAGGGTCCCTCCAGGTGGCCTCCCCACCGCACACTGGCTCCAATGGCACCAGACGTCCCCCTTTCCTTCTAGGCGGACCACGTGGGAGGTCCTCTGGGTCACTCTGTAGGGGCTGGAGAACCTGGGGCCGAGCCACCCGGGTCTGATGACCCCCAGCCAGACGAACTCCGCTGTGTTGGCCTCGTCCCCCTTTGGCCTCTGCAACCTGAGTGGAAAAGTCTGACCCCAATCCCTTAAGTTGCACTCATGCCCTCTACTTTCTTTCCTACACTCAGGGCTCCTGGGCTGTCATCAAATGTCTTTCTATTATGAATTTAAATTAAATGTATATCCCCATAATGACCTAAACAATAAAGTCTATGGCTTTTATTTCTTTACCAGGCTAGTTACAAGATGTTGTCTAAATTAAATTCTGTCTCATTACATTACTATGTTTTAGCTTAACTGTAATATGTTCTTTCTACATTTCAAACCTCAGGTACTCTAATATCTGTTGAAATATTACAAAATTGTTTCGTTATCACAGGTCAACTTCTTCAGTATTCCATTCTGGAATTACATCTCTTCCAGTAGCCCCTTGGCCACTGATTCTGCATCTATGTTACCTGTTATAACTCAATCAATATTTAGAAACATGTCAACATTCATCAAACAGTATCTTCTGGATATGGAGCAAGTTAATTCTAAAACTGTCAATCAATGCTCAGATTGAACATCCAAGCTGGAGCGGCAGGTTTCTTTTAGTCCCTAACTGAAAAATGTAGCTTGTGAATTTGACAGCCATGTTGATACAATACATTACACACTCCCCCTTTTTACACATGAACTCATGTGTAACAACATCCTGCAATGGGAAGAAAACGTTCAGGTAATCATTGATTATAAGAAAATACCAAACATTATTCACAAATTTACATCCATTATTTTCCACAGTAAACACTTCAGTGAAAATAAGTGTTTCTCTCCGTCTTTCAGTCCTAAAAAGAAACGGAATCTTCAGATTTTAGTTTGAGCTTCACATTTTGCAAACCGCCGCTGCCTGTGGGAGTACAATAGCATCAAGTAGATTAGAAACGGGTCACATGTGCGGATTCCCCCTTTTGTGGAATTTTTAGGAAACCTTTTGTTTCCCCTGGAGCTCCAAACATAATATGTTAGTCCAAAAACATGCTCGGTTAGTTTATTGTTTTAGAATCATGCAATTACACTGGTCACCTGCCGGCATTCATTCACACTCACACTGTCTGGTTTTCAGGTCAGGTACACCCCAGAGTCAGTCATTGACAGTGCTTTTGTCACACTGTCAGTCAGGGTCAAAGGTCATTTGGTCTCGGTCATTCTGGCCATGTGTGCTCTGCCGAGTCTTCACAAAAATATGTCATATGCGGAGCGCCTTATTCATTCACAATTTCAACTATAATTGTCAAGATGGTTCTAACTCTTTATTGGGACTTCCGCCTCCCACCTTTCCTGAAACTTGGTACAAAACTCACTTTCTCAGAGTGCTACTACTACAACTCATTTACACTTAATTAGTATTAAAATGTCTAATAGATCTATTTCAGGTTACTTGTGTACATAACTATTCTCTTGAGTCAAACCATTACTAGGATCCGTGTAGCTCTGCAATGCATTTCATAGCATTTATCTTCAATTCTGGTCCACTTAAAAAACAATGTTAACCTCTTCAGCAGTGTGTGGAACCCTGGGGGTCCGAACATGGAACAGCTACTCCCTACTTTATCAAGGATTTAAAAACAGAAATCATCTCATATTTCCATCTTAAATCCCTCCTATGGTAATAACTATGCCACAATGGCGAAATCAATTCTTTAGATTGGAATACTAATTTGGCTTGGACAAATAAAGATGTGTCTGATCGTATAGAGTGGTTCCTAAAACTATCCTTTTAATGGTGATCAATATTGTAACAAATAAGATCACTACTTTATTCACACGTGAATACAAACCTCTTAAAGAATAATTTGTTAACATGATGAAAAGATTGAAGAATATTGTTCTGCTCCTAACCCCAAAAACACCCACTGTGGTGTAGTGAATTGTTCCCTCAGTGTGTGTCCCTTTATCTCTCAGTATGTTTTAGGATGATTTTCTCATTTTACTTTAATAGTTTCACTGCTATTTTTAATCTACCAATTTATTAATTCATGGGTAGTACATATTTGTATCTTTACTTACACCAAGTCAATTCAATTTCTTTAAATATGGTCTCTTTTATGTGCGTTTTATGAATAAGTGTGTTTATGTGTAAACTCACTCATTCCCGTTCTCCTTTTCTCCTCCCCTGGTTTTCTCAAGCCGTGACCCCCACCTCCTGACATTCTGCTCGACCAACTCCTGACTCCTCCCCCTTTGTCCATCAGCTCTGGAAATCATCCGCTGTAACTCTTGTATACAGGCATCTGTCCAGTTTCATCTGCAGCCCCCATCTTGCCACTGTTCTTGTACTGCTTTGCATTTCATGTCCCCCTTTTCAGTCTCTTTGCTGCTTTCATGGAGGGCGGATTCTGCTCTCACGTCTCACACTTTGCTCTTGCCAAATCTCGTGACTCAGCTTGGAACTTCATGCCCTATCTGAGGGACTGATGAGAGTATCTCTCTGTATGTCAGCATAAAGTTTGGTTTTGGATGTCTCAGGTGGAGATAGTTCTGGCTGCCGTTCTGGATGCAGTGTTGTTGTTGTTTCAGCTTTGGTTCTCTGTCTGTTCGATGGAGAAGAAGGAGTCTCCTGTTGGGTTAGGTTTTGTCTGCTTGGAGGGTCTGGGTCGTAGCCTTTCTGACTCAGAGGGGAAGTCCAGGTCCCGGGACGCACTACCCATATGGGGGTCTAGCACACTGAGGTTAAATAAATCCAACCCTTTCCACTCTGTTTCTTCTAATCATACTATCTGTCTTAGTTGTTAAATGCCATCTAATCACTATTAATTTCTACTAATGATATTACACAAACTCCTTCCAAGAATTACTTCAACCATTGCTACATATTTACCCAACATAACTCTTTCAGGAAAACTTTTTCTCCTATAAATTGGAATACCTACATGTTTCAAGCATCAAATATTCCACACACTACGAAAGAACCTCTCCATACCTTTCTCCAATATTTTAAATCCCACTGTTACTTAGAACAATAGGAAACTTGCAGAGGACACTAATCAGAACACAGCAATGTAAATTGACTCAAGTGTAGGCTTATGTCTACTTTCCATTCTACTTTTTACCTTTGGTGAACATTTATTCATTTTATCTAAATTTCTTGTCCCTGATATGCAAACAGTTTGAGTGTAAAAATGTGTCTCTCAATGTATTTACACCCTGCGGATTCTTGAGTTTACTCATCTCCTGGTGCTGTCGTTCCTAAAAATGTTAGCAAACACCAAACTCCAACTACAACATTTATAGATAAATTGATCTAACCAAATGAACTATTTTCAAATTCACAATGTGACAAAAGAACAATGATTTCTCTTTCACAAGATGGTGGTCTAACAGAATGACTCTTGACCTCATGGGGTCAAATAAATTGGATGCTGATCAAACTTAACATGTAGAACATGAAGAACAAAAGGACCTCTTAATATTAACACAACGGACTCTCAGAGATGAGATCTAGCCATGAGGTGGCTGACTTTAAAATGAACTGTGACAAAGAAACCACATGCGTGTGGATACATTATAGTTTAGAAATATAACTCCAAACAACACCACATTAAAATAATAACAATTCAAATGACTTTTGGTGAAAAGCATGATAAACAAAACAACTTAATCTACTCTCAATGTTCATGTCCACCATCACTGTGTATTTAATCAGTAGTTACCGGTTGTATCTTTACTCAAACTATATCACCCTCTTGTATTGCCAACTGGCTAGCTAACCAGCTTAGCAGTATTCATTAACCTCATGTGAATGGGGGAAGGGGAGGGGTTTCACTCAACATGTGCAGATATGAACCACACCGCTTGGAGACTGAGTTCAATAAAAATTAAACCATACGACTTGTAGTCTGGCTTCAATAAAACCGTAACCAGACAAGGCCAGTTCATAACACTTGGAGCTGAATCTAAATTCCCCAACATCTCATCTCCTATCATTTAATCATAGTTCCTTGTCCCCCCCTTTTTTTATTCAACTCAGAATCAATCTCACAGTCTGTCCCCTGGTTCTCGGAAACTGCCAGGAATTTGGACGTCTGAATCATTCTTTTCAAACTCTCCTTCCATATTGACTTCGCTTTTATTTATCTGACCAGTTTAATATGTGTTCACTTGTATCTATTAATATACTGGACCATTCCTGTCATTACTCTTAACGTACTTATTCCATTTATTTAAATGCCCTGTCCTCCGCTCGGACATGCAAACAGTATGAGTGTAATATCCAAAGTTGGCCAGATACCAACGTTTCTGTCTGTGCCGTTACCCCCTGTCAGCCACTAGATGGCAGCAGCTGACCACAAATGAGCTTCAGTCTGCTTGACCAATTCCATCAGAATCTCCTCCAGTAAGCTTCATTTCTGCAATTTCCTCTCAACTTCTACACAGATATCACGTAAAAATGACACAGTAACATACCCCCTTACTCCCACAAACAAAGGATAAATGAGGTCCGCTCGCTTCAAATGGCTTTTTGAAGTTTGCGTCACCCTCCCTTGGATTTAATTACATATAACGCACTTCCCGCTCCTATGAGCGTCAGATCTGTTATTCAGTTTAGTCTTGGATGGAGAATGAACACCCCACTGGACTTCCCCAGCAAATCCGTCGCACTGGAATGAATACCAGTGACCCACAGTAGCTGCTTCACAATTATGTTATATAACTTTCCTAACACAGTAAAATATGTATTGTATATTCTACCATATCTTTAAAACACTGTGAATCCCTTTGACAACTCAAACATTGAGTGTAGCCAATCACAAACCTTCGGTAAAAACAGGCGGCTGTTACCTCTTTTATCGAATCACAAGGCCCTGCTTTCAGTTGTCAAAGCCATTCGAAGTGCCTTCACTGGTGCTCTTCCTCAGCTTCTGCTCACCTCAACGCGGGTCACCATATTGTTGGAACCGCTCTGAGTTTTCTGATGCTCGCCTCGGCTCCGCGTGTTCTTTCGGTAGAGCTGATTAACTTATAAAGGAAGAGTTGAACAGCACCATGATATCAGATGAACAATAATCTGTTTTAATGGTAGAATACAACAATTCAACAATAAGGGGTAGGCCCACCCCTGCTCTCCTTCCCCCTTGAAGATCTTCCCATCCTGCCGGTCAGTTGGAAAAGAGACAGAAATAAGGAATGTCTGGCAACACATCACAGTTTCAAAGCAGGAGGGCCAATGCATTGATTGGCCCTGCCAAGGGGCTTAGGAACCATAGTCCCTTGGGTGATAAAACCAGACATCTGTTGGTGTCCGGTTTCACACCTCTTCTTGCAAAACAACCTCCAGCAGGAATGCAGGAATGCACCCCTCCTCCCTCTCTGTGGCTCCACAGTTTTCACATTAAGATTTGGCGTTTTTCAAGATATACTTAAGATATAATTTCAGTCCCGCAGCACCCCTCGCTGCTCCTTTGTCATCTGTCATTGTTCTTAGTCCCGCCCACATGTTCCGGGTGTTACAGCCTTTGAAGTCAGACTCAGCTTTGTCTCTGTATTGTCTCTTTGCACTGCTAATAGCTTTCCGAAGTTCATACCTAGATTTCTTGTACACCTCTGAATCTCCACCTCTGTGCGCGATAGTGCGCGCTTTCAGCTTGGTACGCACCTCGCTGTTTATCCAGGTCTTTTGATTCGGGAATGTTCGTACAGTAACCTTCGGTACTACGTCATCAATGCATTTCCCAATGTAGCAAATGTCCGTGTGTATGTTGAAATTGTTGTCCTCAAACACACAAAGTAGATTCGAAGCAGTCCTGCAGAGCTGAGTCTGACTCCCCACTCCAGCGCTGTATAGTCCGTGTCACAGGTCTGTCTCGTTTCAGTTTCTGCTTGTAAGCAGGCAGCAGCAGCAGGGAGATGTGGTCTGATTTGCTGAAGGGAGGGTGAGGGAGAGCTTTATATCCATGTCGAAAAGGAGAATAAACATGGTCCAGTGTATTTCCGCCGCGCGTCGGGCAGCTGATGTGTTGATAATATCTCGGCAGAACTTTCTTCATATTGGCGGTGTTAAAATCCCCGGCCACAACGAAGCCGCCTCTGGCCGCGAAGTCTCTGTCCTGTCAATCACTCCAAACAGCTGACCTAATGTTGTGTTGTTGTCAGCGTGTGGCCGAATGTACACTTCTGTAATCACAACCGATGAATATTATCTTGGCAGATGAAAAGCCCTGCATCTGATGAGGTGTCCGATCCTGGCGAAATATAGAGAAGCCGTCTGGAACGAGAGTCCGGGATAGCGGATTTGAGCCAAGTCTCCGTGATAATTATCACGTTACAGTTCTTAATGTCCCATTGAGAAGCAATCCGGCTTCTGAGTTCATCCAGTTTGATCTGATGGATCTTATGTCATGTTCCAGGTTATTGATTCGCTCAGTTTATTTATCTCCTCATTTCATTTACATTTTTCTCTTCTGCTTCATATGTTAGTAGGACCCACTTTAAGTAAAGCAAATACATAAAACAAACTGTTTTGGTTCTTTGTGCAGGTGTGATCCTCTACATCCTCCTGGTTGGATATCCTCCATTCTGGGATGAGGACCAGCACAGACTCTACCAACAGATTAAAGCTGGAGCTTATGATGTGAGTTTCATCCTGACACACACACATTCAGTTACTTACTCAAAAAGAAAGTGAAATATCACTTGAGATATTAAGCATATAGATGATTTGGACCCATAATCGTTTCAAAGGTTGTGTCCCCGTTTAGTTTGTTGCATCATTGATGCAAGAACATACACACACACACACACACACACACACACACACACACACACACCTAAGCACACAGATGACATCATACACATTCCTGCCAATGATTCTCTTCTTTAAAACATTACAATTGGAAAAAAAAACAATGCTCAGTTTGTCGGCCCGTTTTTTTTTTCATGCCGATCCACAACTCTACAGTTTGTTGCTGTTAAAGCATGAATACAAAGTGTCACTGCCCAGATGTGAAGACAATTGCAAGCCAGCAAAAAACAATGCAGGTGTTTTAATGTAAGAATGTAAAAAGGCTTGGATGTTTTATGAGGAAGGGCATGCATTCGACACTTTTGCCAAGCTTCAAGGACACATGCAGTGCCTCTGTGTCTGTATTTGATGCATGTTGACTCTGCAGTGGTTGGTGGGCCATTGTAAGTGGTTTGTGTGATGTCATTCCCCCAGTTCCCCTCTCCTGAGTGGGACACAGTGACTCCAGAGGCCAAAGACCTGATCAACAAGATGCTGACCATCAACCCCGCCAAGAGAGTGACAGCCACAGACGCACTCAAACACCCCTGGATCTGCGTAGGTGTCACACACTCACACATTTCATATCTTGGGTCAACACTAAAAGCATGACTGTGAACACGCCTTATTCCATCACACTCCTGTCTCTGTTTTTCACAGCAACGCTCCACTGTGGCGTCCATGATGCACAGACAGGAGACTGTGGAGTGCCTGAAGAAGTTCAACGCTAGGAGGAAACTCAAGGTGAGTGAGCTCTCACTGGGAAGAATGCTGTTTCAAAAACAAGTACAAAAATGATCAAACAAGGTGTTTTTGCTTGTAATAAGGAAAATATTTCTTGAAGTAAGATGGGATATTTAGAACATACATCTTGTATTTTGAATTATATTTACCAGAATCAGGAAATGCCGCAAATGCTCAAAAGTGTTCTGTTTTCTGATGATGATTTTCACATGTGAAATGGTTTAATCTGAGATACAACTTTGAGTCTTTGACTCAATTAGATACTTTAGATGCAGTGTCTAAAATCAAGACCCTACATCACTGCTGGTTACTTCCTACATTTCTAGGTCTTATATCCAGTGTAAAGACATATTCTGACTTGATATTACACAAAAGTACTTGGCAAGACTTCGAGTTCTCGCAGTGCTCAAGTTTTCAAAAAGAAATATGCTAAATCCAGTTATAAGCAAGTTTATTTAAATAGAAGCTTTCAACACAAGGCAATTCCCCCCCCCCAGCGCGTCACTTTTTTGCCGCTAAAAGAGTGTGTGTGTGAGGACCAATGGGTCCATTTGGGTAAGGGTGCGTCACTATACCCAGGAAGAAAACAATGGAAAAAGAGAAATGTCCAACGAGGCGTTCTGGGGCAGCACAGACAGGTCTTTTCTGTGTTAGAGTTTTACTCCCTACAGGGTGTACTTTGAGGGTTTTGACTCTGCAGACCGTTTACATGCATAAAAACCTTCATAACACACAAGGGGACGGGTAATAACCAGAAAAGCATGACATGGGACCTTTAAGAAATAGCGTAGCGGAAAACGATATATAAAATGGCATTTAAAAACAGTCATTAAAAAGCAAGACAATCAAATAAATATAAAACAAGATAATACATAAAATACATGAATAATAGTTAGAGTGCAGTGTGAGATATCAATAGTTCGATTAAAAGCTAAAATAAAAGTCTTCAGCCTGAATTTAAAAGGACCTGCGGGATTCTGGGAGTTTGTTCCAGATGTTCGGAGCATAATAACTGAACTTCTCCATGTTTAGTTCTGACTCTGGGGACAGAAAGCTGACCTGAAGACCTGAGAGATCTGGATGGTTAATCATTTAGCAGGAGGTCAGAAATGTATTTTGGGCCTAAACCATTCAGTGCTTTATAAACCAGCAGCAGCCAGTGTAAACACTTCAGAACAGGACTGATCCACTTTATTAGTGTCAGTGAGGACTGAGTGAGTTCTAGACATACTTAACCTTCAAGCCAATCCAAACAGAGCGACTCTAATGTCCCGCCTCTCTGCAGGGTGCCATTCTGACTACGATGCTGGCCACTCGCAACTTCTCAGGTAAGACTGAACCAGTGTGGACCAGCTTGAGACATGGCTCCCTTCAATGTCAAAGCTAGAGGTTTTTGACACGTTTTACTTTATAGTAATTCATTTATTTGAAGGTTTGTTATTTAGGTCTTCTTTAGATGCTGTCCTTTTGATGGCAGCTTTGATTCCATTCTGATGGCCTTTAGCCTGTCCTCCTTTTTCACTGAAATAAATACTGAAGCATGCAGATTGATTCAGTGCCATCTTCTGGTCCCTCTAAAGGGCAAAATGTTCAAACTGAATTCAACAATATTGAAGTTTCTCTGACAAATGACAATAACGTTTGTTTCATTCACATCCATTATATTTATCTAAACTCTAAACTGTCACTATTATGACCTTTGTGTTTCTGTTTCCCTTCCTTCCCTCTCGTTTGGTATCTCATGTGATAGGTAAGAGTTATTCTTAAAGACTTATAGAGCTCTATTATCTTAAAAATATTTGATGTCAATACAGTCAATCAGTTACTAAGCATACATCTTCCACAAATCAATCCTACTGATAACAACCCCTCACTGCCTTGGAGAATGCACCATTTTTGCATTTTTGTCTAAGGGTGAATATGTGTTAATTCCATCTG
>CALSBZ010034008.1:0-11100 GCA_943591055.1 Gobionotothen gibberifrons
TTTCAGTTTGTTCAGTGCAGCACAACGGGTTGGAATACCAAGTTCTATCTTTATTCTCTATGAAGTCATTGTTAGCAATAGCAGTAAATGACCACAGCTTTCACAATGTTTATGAAAGGACTAGCTACATGTCTCCTGACTTTGAGAACCTCAAATCCAACATTCAATTTGAAATCCGAAAGTCAGATATTCTCAACTGCCAGTACAAACGGAAATGCAACCCTGCCGTATCTTGGATACATTGCTATTTTCTATCGTAAATCTGACGGCTTGGACTCATTGGATGAGTTGTGCAGGTGGTGTGAGGTCAGTTTGGGATGATAGTCCATGCTCTGTACAAACTCAATCCAGCCTAAAGTCAAAGGTTTTATTAAGAAATGGTGAGAGGATAGGCCTGTTTGCTTTGTCACCAGAGCATGTCCAATCACAGCCACACATTCATCACTTTGCTCTTTCAAAACAATAGTTCAAAATGACAGGTGTCTTTTACAGGAAAAAACATATTATGCTATGTTAATTCACTTTCACACTTGAAGGGTTTCCAGCTGCAGCTTTGCAAACAGTGGAGGGGATTTTTTTGAGGGGTGTGTAACTATCAAAGGATAAAACTCAATTCACTTTTGCCCCCTGTTCACGGGGAAGAGAAAAGCCTGACATGCAGGCCTTCAGTTTCCCAATGGAGAAAGTGGAGTGACAGCCATCGTAGGGAAGGGAAGTGAGAGGACTGCTGCATCCTGGGGGATTAATCAACCCTAACAGCATTGATATTGGGTTCAGAGTAGGGCTGCACGATATTGGAAAAAACTGACATTGCGATTTCCCCCCCCCCCCCCTGCGATATACATTGTGAAATAAAAACATACAGGAATTGAAGACAAGACAGTTTTTTCCCCGCAAACCATCCTTTCTTGAACTTTAATGCTGTACAATTGGTATTTTTTTAACTATATTTAACCGGATGAAGGATTTTAGTCACGGACGTCTGGATCTTAAGTTATCAGAGCAACAAGCTGAGCTAGCTCGGCTAGCAGCGCCGAACTGCCCTGGAGAAACACGTGAAACGACTTTATTCAGTGTTCTTACCTTTAATCACCGGGTCCGTTTGCTTTGGAGATTTGATTGTGATTGGTGGTTTGCTGTGCATGCAGAGCCTGCATGTCACTCACTCACGTACCCCTGACATGAGAGCCGCGCAAGTTTTCCTTTTGTAGCAAGCAGCAAAATAATTGTAACATGACGTGTTTGAGTTAATTTGCCTACTTAATATCGCAAGTCCTAAATCGCAAGTCCACACCATGTGAATATCACGCATGCGCATATCGCGATTATCGTCACGACTCGGTATATCGTGCAGCTCTATTTGATATAGAGTGGTGCAGGAATGAGTCCTAAAACCCGGAAGTGAGTCAGCATTGTACCACTACCTGTTCTCTCGTCTCAGAGTCAATGGGATTTCTCCATAGGGTTTTGGAAAATAGCTGGAAATAAGTCTGTGGTTGACAACAATTTAAGAGACGGATCACGCTTTGTTCTACGACATTAAATCCATCAGCAGTGACCCCACTGGTAATTTCTGAAGAGTTGACGTGTCTGAAAAACGATGGTTGTTACCAAGTGGCTGAATAGGACTACAGAAGTTTTGGAGGACGTTGTACGTCATTACGCCGAACTTAGAACTCCTCTAAGTTTGTCCGCCCTGTTCTGCTTGAAAGCAAGTACCTGCCTCCTGCAAACTGTTAAAACAAAATGTTGAATCTTTATTTTTTAATATGGGTCTTAAGCAGGGGCGGATTGGCCATCGGGACGTTGTGGGCCGGTCGGATAAGTCACTTGCACCCCCCCCCCGCTGTCAATTTACTTGCGCTAATTACTTGCGATACCGAGGAGGGCCGGCCCGGCGGTAATGAAGTGGGCCGGTCGGACGATATGGGCCGGATGTGAGCCCCCCCCCCCGTTGACAATTTACTAGCGGTACCAAGGTGGGCCGGCGGTACCGAAGTGGGCCGGTCGATAGTCCCGGCCTGATTTGTAGTCCCAGTCCGTCCCTGGTCTTAAGTTGGCGAGACGTTGAAGTCTGCTGCTGTACTCGGCTATAGTTCCTTTATAGCATAACGTTAGCGATTAGATTTAGATGTTTTTAGATTTATGATTAGAAAATGATAAAAGTAGACATGTGGAGATTATCCGGCTGAACAAAACGTGCATTTATCAAACGGGTTCGTTTTCACAGATCTTATTTTTTTTACAATATTCCAAAATCCTAAGGAGAAATCCCATTGCTTTTTTGTCGAGGGAACCCTTGCGCTTCTTACTTCCGGGTCAGCCTACAAAAATACGTCATCACTGCACCACCTTATTGGGACAGTAGGGAGGAATATCCATAATCAATCATACATGAATGTATTAGGTGACACATCACACAATTTCAATAAATCACTGTAATACGGTTCAATTACTGTTAGTGCTTGATAACAGTCAATTCAATGTGAACACAAAATTGCTAATGCATGAGGGTTGACAAGCCAAGCGTTATTTATTTAATTTAGCCTTTATTATTTAATTGATCCTTTATTTAGCCAGGAAGGTTGAGATACACAATTGTCCTGTTGAAGTTTCACATGGACCACATACACTACATCAGGGGTCGGCAACAGGCGGACCACGGTCCGGATCCGGACCCAGACGCCGACCTATACGGACGCGGACCTATAATCAATACATTAATAGGGGATTTCAATTTTGACGGGGTAATTCTATTTTAACCGCCGCCGACAGGGGGCGAAAGAGACGAGTGAGCGATACAGGGAGAGAAACACAGAAGAAGAGATGAGAGCGCGGCAGAGAGAAGCAGAGAGGAAAGTGAACAGGCGTGTTGGCGGCAGACAGGGAGAGATAAATAAGTACACATGGCGCTCTCCAAGAAGAGGAAAGTGGACAGTGAGAACAGAGCTTTGAACCCTGAGTGGACTCATTCATGTTCATCCTGCCCACTGGGAGCACAGAACCAGTGTGTCTCATTTGTTCAGAGACCGTGGCGCTCATTAAAAGTGCCAAAACGCTACTATGAGACAAAACACAAAGTGTTTGACCAAACATTCCCTCTCAAGTCAGAACTGAGGTCACAACAAATAAGCTGTCTCAGAGCCCGATATGATCAGTCGACCAGGATCAACATTAAAACTAAATATGGTTCCACGGCAGGCTAACCGAGGCTAACCAATGAGCACCTGCATGTGTGTATGAGAATGGCCCTGACACCATTTCAGCCCAGATTTAAACTCCTGGCAGGACAAGCTCGAGCTCAATTCTCGCACTGAACAGAACAAAGTGAGTGAGGGACTGCAATAAAAGAGGGAAAGAAAGAGAAACTTTAAAACTGTTCAATTGTTATGATGTGTAAAGACTGTTATTGTTCTATAATCGGCTGAAACTGTTAAGTCATGATGTGAAACGGTTAACAAAGAAAAAGGGAAACTCAAGCTGCTGCTACACTTTATTTTATTTATCTAAAATTAAGCACTTTTAAGATGCACATATTTTCAAAAGCTATTTTATTTATTTTCTCTATTTTATTTTTAAATGCAGCCCGAGACGAACATTACACATATCCACAGTTTTACTGTATATCTGTATAGTTCAATGTTCATTGACAATAAATATTGTTGTTTATGAATTGTACTTTCTTTATTTGATTACATGCAGACGTTGATAAAGCTACAGGCTACTTCAATATCACACTAATTCATAAAGCAACTTAGACATTGTGATGTTCCGGACCTTTGCATGGGGACATTTTCTCTAACTGGACCTCATTGAATTTGAGTTGAATACCCCTGCACTACATGAACACAGGAC
This sequence comes from Gobionotothen gibberifrons, assembly GCA_943591055.1. Lineage (NCBI taxonomy): Eukaryota > Metazoa > Chordata > Actinopteri > Perciformes > Nototheniidae > Gobionotothen > Gobionotothen gibberifrons. Next base: position 3,856 of record CALSBZ010034008.1, read on the forward strand.
AAAGGAAACGGTAAAGAGGGACAATTAGCTATAGCTTATAAGAGACTTTGCAAAGAATATACTGACTCTGGCTTTGCAGAGTTGTGTTGGCATGTTGCACCCGCTGTGGGTCAGGTTGTGTCCTACATTTAAACCTGAAGGCCTTTTAAAAGGCCTTTTCCTTCTTGAGTATTTCTTTCTTTAAAGATAGACAAGTGAAAGATAATGAATTATGAGGCTCAATAACTGTTGTTCCTCTGCCTTGTCTTTGTTATTACCGATCTAGTTAATGGTAACTGATGTTCTGTTTTTTTGTCATTATCAAAAAATCCGATGTGCAGTCCCAAACCAACCATTAATCTTTTTTGAGTACTAGTAATGTCTGCACAGTTGCCATTCTTCAGGCTATGGTTCAATTTGAGAAGAAACAACTGAACACGGTTGATGTTCTAATCCTTGGAGACCCTGCACACAGTGTCTGTCACACTCACCCATCCAATGAGCCTTTGCTCTGGCATTGTGCCTAGACATCTTTCGCCTTAAATGAAAGTTTGTTTGTTTTTCTTGTTCTGCTTCATGACATGAGACAGAACTGTCATCATCTCAGTGTAGTGGGCATTTTCAAAGGTTTAGCTCCCTCGATAGGCTTTTATTGTTTGCAAATGACTTTTAATGCTGCCAAACTGTACAATAAGCGGCACACAGCTAACATATAGCATGTAGCACGTCGCACAAGCTAGCATCATAGCATACACACGGTCTGCATCGGGGTAATACTGTGTATCAATGACCACGATTGAACACTTCATGCCCACCACATGATCTGTCCATTTTGGTCAGTGCCACATTATCAACTTGCCACCTTCGGTAACTAATGGCCTTGTTGCCATGACACTGGTTGGTATCCATGTTCTGCATACTGCTGGTTCTGTTGGGTTCCCTAGTGTTGCTGCCCATGGGAAGTGTTCAACTCCACTCGGTCATCTATGAAACCGCAATGGTCTTTATGACCAGTCTACCCTTTATTTAATGTATATAAAGATGTACTACTTCAGAGTCTTGGATGTATTGAGATGCTCCGGACACATGACAGGAACAGTCTATTACAGCTCTGCAGAAGTTGATACCTTTGTGAAGATTAAAATGTTCCAAATTGATCACAGACTATCTGCATTTTGCCACCTAGTAAATAGTAAGACGTTTTTTTTCTCTTTAAGACGTTTTAATGTTCCATTGTTTGACTAATGCACCACATTCACACCATTATTACAATGATTATATCATTATAAAGTAATATCGCCACTCTCAGTACAGCGCCACTTTCCGAACAGGTAATGCACGCAAATACAATCTTTTATATTATTATTATAATATACATATATATATATGTATATGTATGTATATATGTGGGGGCGAGCTCATGTGATTGGCTTAGAATAGAGGAGACATCTGATTGGCTATCGATAGAAAACATTACAAGTAAGAATCGGGTGACCGTCAGGGGAGTCTCAAAAAACCCACACACACATCGATCCGTGCATAGAAAGCGGTTTGTGTTTGCAGGTGCAGAGGTTTTAAACGGAAAACAAATATGTGTGCATCAAAAATACATATGTAAAACTTTTTTCTGTATTTGGATTTTATTTACATGTATATGAAACGGAACACATTTGTGTGTGCATTGACAAACACAAGTGTGAATCCTTCTGTGTGCATTTGTGTATTATGAGACTGATCTGAGCCCATACATATGTTGCAATCAAGCTTTATTTAGTGAAAATAACATTCTTGTCCTAATATGTTGAAATTCGATTATCAAATGAACGTGAATATTTTTGCATTTTGGACCTTTTTATTGATAATGAAAACAATTGTTATTCATAGCCCTACTGATATATTTTTTATAATCACTTTTCCCCAAACTTTTTATTAACTTTCAACGTATCAAAAGAAAGAAGCTTTTTAATTTTGCTTAAACAGTGTAACACTTCACTGTGGGTTTGTTATTTCAAATAAACAGGAGACAGTTACACATTGTTTATTTTCTCTCTTTCTCTCTCTGCCCTCCCCTCCCCTTCAACTCCCTCTCTCTCTTGCAGGGGTCTTCCAGATTTGGATTAGAAGGTTTTCAGAACCGCAGTGTTCTCTAGGTGAGACTTGCAAACATTCACAACAGATGTAGTCCATCAATTGTGATTCATGAAAGCGTTCAGCTCGAAGAACTGAATGCTGATTGTAAACTAACTTCTTTGATGTCCTTGTCTACACCCTTCCTCCTCACCCACTCCCATCCTCTGTCCTCCTGTCACCCTTCTCTGTACTCATCCTCTAGGTGTCAGTTTCTGGGATGTCCAGGGCAGGTGGCCTTGGGGGGCTCAGCCCCGAAACACAGACCACCAGAACAGATAATTCCACGTCTTAAAGACTACACAAGCCTCTAAAGATGGACACATCCACATGTAGAGACTCCTGCACAGCTGCATGAAAGAGAGGCCGACGTCACCTCAGCTGGAATCACTTTTTATTGAACCAAAGTATTTTTCTCCCTCTACAGCCCCCCAATATTGACATTCCATCAAACGAATAATAATCCATTCATGTGTTTAGCACTGCAGATCTACAAGTGGAGAGCAGGTAATGGATGATGACTCAGTGTAAATGGCTATTCCTCAGCACCGATCAGTGCTAGTCTCTACTGCTCAATCTTCCTCCTCCACTCCCCCCTCCTCTCCCCCTTACTCCACCTCTCTGCTCTCCTTTCCTGTACACCGCTGCTGCTTGCCGTCCAGTCCTGCCCCCCCCCTCCAACACCATGGTAGGTGCAGGCTTGGGTGTTTGGAAGCTAATGCGAGGTGTCCGCCAGCTGGAGCTTCACCGCCTTATCCTGGCACTTATCATCTTCTGCTTACTGTCCATGGCCTTCCTAGCTTACTATGTCTCCAACAGCCCAAAAATCAAGGAGGCCCCCCCTTTACCCTTTAGTGACTGTGGTGGAGGAGGAGGGATTTCACCGGGTGTGAGTACTGGGGACGCCGGAGGGGGGCCAGGTATCCAGAGGGCCCCGCTTTTTCTTCCACAGCGCCAGAACCGACTACGACAGGTAAAGGCGGTGGACATTTCCAGGACAGACGCCGTGGTTCTGGTGTTTGTAGAGAGCATCTACTCCCAGCTGGGCCAGGAGATTGTAGCAATATTAGAGTCTAGCCGCTTCCACTACCGGACTGAGATTGCTCCTGGTAAAGGAGACATGCCCACATTGACAGAGCATAACCGTGGACGTTACACACTGATCATCTATGAAAATGTTTTGAAATATGTCAATCTGGATGCTTGGAACCGTGACTTGCTGGACAAGTACTGCGCTGAGTATGGAGTAGGAGTCATTGGCTTTTTCAAAGCTAATGAAAACTCTCTTCTCAGTGCACAGCTCAAAGGCTTCCCCCTCTTTCTTCACTCACACCTGGGTCTCAGGGACTACCGCATAAACCCCAATGCCCCTCTACTCTTCATCACCAAGCCCAACCAGGTGGAGCAAGGCCCTTTACCAGGGGACGACTGGACCATTTTCCAGTCCAACCACTCTACCTATGAACCAGTGCTTCTGGCCAGCACCAAGTCCTCCGAGGCACTGGCCCATTTTGGTCCTGGCCCCCTGCGGGCACTCCACGCCACAGTGGTCCAAGACTTGGGGCTCCACGATGGCATTCAGAGAGTTCTCTTTGGAAACAATCTTAACTACTGGCTTCACAAGCTGGTGTTTGTAGACTCCATTGCCTACCTGACGGGGAAGAGACTGTGTTTGTCCTTGGACCGCCACATGCTGGTGGACGTGGATGATATATTTGTTGGCAAGGAGGGAACCCGCATGAAGGTGTCAGATGTGGAGGTGGGTGAGCCAGTCACACAAGGGACCACATATAATCAGACATTAACTTTGGTTGGCTCATCTGGCATAGTTGTGGTTTCTGAGATGTTCACACAAAAAATATTCATTTTAAGAATATGTTTTTTTAATTATTTTAACGGGGGCATTATATGCCATAAGGTTTTTATCCAAGCACTAAAAGAGAAGTTAAAGAATAATGTGCTTACAATATAATTCTAAAGATTCTTATTAATGAATTCAAGGCATATCATTGATTGAGGGGCCTTCACTTGGCTCCAACACTCAATGAACGCAGTGCTAACAAAACCCAAACCTCACATGCACTAACATGCACGGCTAGATTACAGCTGGATTACAGTCTCTGCTGTATCATGTAAACAAATATGATGTCAGTGTTGTGTTTGCTTTGTGTTTCTGATGAAAACAAGTGGAATAGTGGAACAAATCTGGTATTGTACATTTTAAAGAATATAAGTGGTTTTGCATGTTAAAGACAAATAGCTTCTCGGTGCTTACACCTTCCATTAGTGGCAGACATTTCCCAACCATATATTGACTTTGGTCATATTTTGCCCAATTGTTAACATTTACAAAATTATTTTTTCAAATTGGCAAACCACCTTAGAATTTAGAGTTTCAGCTTTTCTAAATGTATTGCACATAACACATAGAATGTAACTACATATGACTACGGGTTTTTTAGGTTACTGAGGTTTTAGCCAAAATGGTTTTTGATCATACTTTTTTTTCAATTAAGATCTATAAAAGAAAACAAGTGTGAGCTGTATTTTTCATTCTTTCACAGGCACTGCTCAACACTCAAAACAAGCTGAGAGCACTGGTCCCTAATTTCACCTTCAATTTGGGATTTTCTGGAAAGTTCTATCACACAGGTATGAAACACACTGCTTTTTACATTACATTACATTGCATTTAGCTGACGCTTTTATCCAAAGCGACTTACATTAAGTACATTCGACCAGGAAGATACAACCTTGAAGAAAACTTATCGATAAGCCAGTCCTTTATTAGTATATAAGTGCTCTGTTAGTAATTCTTTGTTAGTAATTCTATCGCTCGAAGTGGAGTCGAAAGAGATGAGTTTTCAGCCTGCGCCGGAAGATGTGCAAGCTATCTGCTGTCCTGATTTCACTGGGGAGCTCATTCCACCATTTTGGGGCCAGGATAGCAAACCCACGTGTTTTTGCTGATGGGAACTTTGGTCCCCCTCGCAGCGAGGGTGCAGCGAGCCGTTTGGCTGATGCTGAGCGAAGTGGACGTACTGGGGTGTACGGTTTAACCATGTCCTGGATGTAGGAAGGGCCAGATCCATTCGCAGCATGGTACGCAAGTACCAGTGTCTTGAAGTGGATTCTAGCAGTTACTGGAAGCCAGTCAAGGGAGCGGAGGAGCGGCGTGGTGTGAGAAAATGTTGGAAGGTTGAAGACCAGCCGAGCTGCTGCATTCTGGATGAGCTGCAGAGGTCGGATGGCACATGCAGGTAGACCAGCCAGGAGGGAGTTGCAGTAGTCTAGGCGTGAGATGACGAAAGCCTGGACCAGAACCTGTGTTGCTTTCTGGGCCAGCTGGGGACGTATCCTCCTGATGTTGTAAAGAGTGTATCTGCAGCAGCGGGTTGTTGCAGCGATGCTTGCAGTGAAGGACAGTTTGTTATTTAGGGTCACACCCAGATTCCTTGCAGTCTGAGTCGGGGAAACAACAGAGGTGCCGATGTTGATTGTTAGGTCGAGAGTGGGACAATCTTTTCCCGGAAGGAAAAGCAGTTCAGTCTTGTCAAGGTTGAGCTTGAGGTGATGAGCAGACATCCACTGAGAGATGTCAGCTAGACAAGCAGAGATGCGTGCGACGACCTGGGTCTCTGAGCGGGGAAAGGACATAATTAGTTGGGTGTCGTCAGCGTAACAGTGGTATGAAAAACCATGCGGGCTAATGACAGATCCGAGCGAGTTTGTGTACAGAGAGAAGAGGAGGGGACCGAGAACAGAGCCCTGAGGGACCCCTGTGGTTAACTGACAAGGGTCGGACTCGGACCCTCTCCAAGTTACCCTGTAGGTGCGGTCTTTGAGGTATGAGGTGAGGAGGGAAAGTGCAGTGCCTGAAACTCCAAGTTCTTGGAGAGTGCGAAGGAGGATCTGATGATTCACCGTGTCGAATGCAGCAGACAGGTCCAGAAGGATGATGACAGAGGAGAGCGATGCTGCTTTAGCAGTGTGCAGTTCCTCAGAGACAGCTAGGACAGCAGTTTCTGTGGAGTGACCTGCCTTGAAACCAGACTGGTGCGGATCCAGAAGGTTGTTCTGATGGAGATAACAGGAGAGTTGTTTAAAGACAGCGCGTTCAAGTGATTTAGACAGGAACGGGAGGAAAGAGACAGGTCTGTAGTTTATAACATCAGACGGGTTGAGAGTGGGTTTCTTTAGGAGAGGGTTTACTCTTGCCTCCTTGAGACTGTTTGGAAAGTCACCAGAAGTTAGAGAAGTGTTGATGAAATGGGTGAGAAACGGTAGAATATCAGGAGCGATAGTCTGAAGGAGGTTTGAGGGGATAGGGTCCAGAGGACAGGTGGTAGGACGGGCAGAGGTAATGAGGGTAATAACCTCACTGGGAGAGAGAGGGGAGAAGGAGGTTAGTGTGTGGGTGAGAGGGGGGTCTGGTGACCCAGCGGTGAGTAAAGGTGAGTCAGAAAAAGAAGAGCGAATATCATCAACCTTTTTTTCAAAGTGGTTAACAAAGTCGCTTGGGAGAAGGGAGGATGGGGAAGGGGCTTTGGGGGGGTCCAAGAGGGTGGAGAAGATGGAAAATAGTTTTTTGGGATTGGAATAGGAAGATTGGATCTTATCTTGAAAGAAAGTGCTTTTTGCCTGAGAGATGGAAGCAGAGAAAGAGGAGAGGAGAGCCTGATAGGTTAGGAGGTCGTCATGGTGTTTGGATTTCCACCGTTTCCGCTCTGCTGCCCGAAGGATGGTTCTATTAGCACGCAGTGCATCATTTAGCCAGGGAGCAGGAGGGGACTGACGAGCCTGCCGAGATGTGAGAGGACAGAGAGAGTCCAGAGAGGATGAAAGAGTAGAGAGGAGAGTTTCTGCAGCAGAGTTTGGAGGCAGAAGTTGGAACGAGTCAGAGGAAGGGAGGGCTGAGAGCACCGATGAGGCAAAGGTAGAGGGGGAGAGGGAACAGAGGTTACGGCGGACAGGTGCAGAATGAGAAGTGATTGGTTTGTTATGTTTGGAAAGAGGTAGAGAGAATGAAATGAAGAAGTGATCGGAGGTGTGGAGCGGGTTTACAGTGAGGTTAGAAGTAGTGCAGTTCCTTGAGAATATGAGATCAAGGACATTGCCAGCTTTATGAGTTGGTGGGGA
>CALSBZ010034021.1:2872-13045 GCA_943591055.1 Gobionotothen gibberifrons
CTCTGCCTCCTTGCTTGGTCTGGGCCGCTCAACGGTCTTTCTCACAATAACTTTGCATTTATTGCATTTTTACGGCTGTAATTCATAATTTAAAAATACTGGAAATACCGGATGTTGTCCCTACGTCTGTAAACAACGTAGGCCTAGCTGGCGCTTTTATTTTTAAGCGACTTACAATAAGTGCATTAAAATCAGTAGCACGAGAACTTCTGTTTTCTCAGTATAAAACATTGATTTTAATTTCTAACAATACTGAAGAAATAAAAAGAGGAAACTATTTTATATGTCTACCATTTTTACGAGTGTAACATTATTAACATTATGTCACAGATAGAAACATCAGCATGTTTTTATTTAACAAAATATATAGCCTAGGCTTAGTAAATTTACAATTTTACAGTGTAAAAAATATCCGAATCTTATAATATGCAAACTATACATATATCTGCGGCCTACAGTAGGCTATCTACTGTATGCCTATCTGCGGCAGAAACCAGGGCGAGGTGTTTCTAGATCCGTTTTTCTTGGGCTCCTCAGTCTTAATCACAAATAATGCATGTTTCAATGTAATGCGTATTGTTTACGTTAACGAGGTAAATAGGCAAAAAACATAAGAAAAACATGTTTTCCAAAAGAACTACGCATCTCTTGAATGACAATATGCCTGCACTGCACCTCCAAGGTGCGCAATACACTATTGCGCAATCTATGCCTGTGAGCGTGCTGCGAGCGCGAGATGATGTGTGTAACTACTCTGGTCTTGAAATAACTTTACGCATTAAACTGATGTCCACAATCACGTTTATTCTCTTCTTTTGTAGAATCATGAAACACCGTGAAAACGTGTTCGCCTAGTAGACCAGCAGTAGAATTACGTTATCACACGTTATTTCACCTTATCCATGCACCACATCAACCTGTCATTTTGGGGTTCCCTTGGTTAAGGAGGCATAATCCTCATATAGACTGGGCTTCAGGGACTATTAGAGAGTGGAGTGCCCATTGTCATGCTGTCTGCTTAAAATCCAGTCCTTCTATTGATTCCAGTCAGCCGATTACCTCTGAGTGTCAAGACATTTCCGGTGTTCCCAAGGATTACTGGGACCTTAAAGAGGCCTTTAACAAGGTTCGGGCTACCTCACTCCCGCCTCATCGTGCTCATGACTGTCCTATTGATCTGTTCCCTGGTACTTCTCCCCCTAGAGGTCGACTTTTTTCTTTATCGGCTCCTGAAACTAAGTCAATGGAGAAGTATATCAATGACGCTTTGGATGCAGGACTTATCCGTCCTTCATCATCTCCTGCTGGTGCAGGGTTTTTCTTCGTGGGTAAGAAGGATAAGACTCTGCGTCCATGCATTGACTACAGAGGACTCAATAACATCACTGTCAAGAACAGGTATCCCCTTCCACTTGTTTCCTCTGCATTTGAACTGTTACAAGGCGCTACTATTTTTACCAAGCTGGACCTACGTAACGCGTACCATTTGGTGAGAATCAGGGAGGGGGACGAGTGGAAGACGGGAGTTAATACTCCTAGTGGGTTTTGCCAACTTCTACCAGAGGTTTATTCGAAACTACAGTTTGGTGGCAGCTTCTCTCACAGCTCTCACCTCTCAGAACATTCCCTTCCGGTGGTCCTCTGTGGCAGAAGGGGCTTTTGGTGAGTTAAAATCACGCTTCACCTCTGCTCCTATTTTGATTTTTCAAAATAGTGTGCCTTCTTCTCTCTGAAGCTGTCCCCAGTAGAAAGGAATTATGACATTGGAAACCGAGAACTGTTGGCAGTGAAACTTGCCCTGGAAGAATGGAGACACTGGTTGGAGCCTTTTGTGGTCTGGACTGACCACAACAATTTGGAGTACATTCGTTCAGCTAAGCGGCTGAACTCTCGTCAAGCCAGATGGGCTCTGTTTTTCACACGCTTTGGTTTTTCTCTGTCATACAGACCTGGTTCTAAGAACATCAAACCTGACGCCCTGTCTCGCCAGTTCCAGCCAGAGAGCTCTCCATCTCATCCTGAGAGGATCATCCCTTCTACATGTATCATTGGTCTGGTGACCTGGGAAGTGGAGGATAAGGTCAAGCGCTCTCATGCTGAACACCCAGCCCCAAGTGCCTGTCCTGTTAACCGTCTGTTTGTCCCAGCCACTCTCCGTACCCAGGTTCTCCAGTGGGGTCATAACTCTCGCCTGGCTTGTCACTCAGGAGTGAGACGGTCTCTAGCCCTGATTCGACAACGATTTTGGTGGCCTTCCATGGAGAAGGATACCAAGGAGTTCATTGCTCAGACGGTAACACAGTCATACTCACAGCCATAGACCGGTTTTCCAAGTCTGTCCTGCTTATTCCATTAACCAAATTACCTACTGCCAAGGAAACTGCTGAAATCATGCTACAACATGTGTTCAGGCTGCATGGTCTCCCCAGTGACATTGTGTCTGATCGGGGACCACAATTTACTTCTCGTTTTTGGTCCGAGTTTTGCAGGCTGCTGGGAGCCCGTGTCAGTCTCTCGTCCGGATTCCATCCCCAGTCCAATGGTCAAGCAGAGCGAATGAACCAAGAGATGGAGATTGCCTTACGCTGTCTAGCCTCCTCCACTCCCTCCTCCTGGTCGAGGCAGCTTCTATGGGTTGAGTATGCCCACAACACCCTTCCTAGTTCTGCTACTGGTCTTTCCCCATTCCAATGCTCACACGGATACCAGCCACCCCTCTTTCCTGCACAGGAATGTGAGACCAGTGTCCCATCTGCCCAGGCGTTTGTAAGCCGATGTCGACGCATGTGGCTAAAGGCTCGCTCCGCGCTACTGCGCTCTTCCGACCGTTACCAACGGTCCGCCAATCGCCGTCGCAAGCCAGGGCCACAGTACTCCCGAGGGCAACGTGTCTGGCTCTCCACACGGGATCTTCCTCTCAGAGTGGAATCGAAGAAGTTGTCTCCCCGTTTTGTAGGCCCATTTCCCATATCTAGGGTCATCAATCCTGCAGCTGTCCGCCTGCGTCTGCCCCCTTCTATGAGGATTCATCCTACCTTCCATGTGTCCAAAATCAAACCCGTTAATGTGAGTCCTCTTCAGCCTCCCTCTAGACCCCCACCACCACCCCGGATTATTGACGGGGAGACAGTTTACACTGTCCGTCGCCTCATCAAGTCCCGGCGACGTGGAAGAGGGTTGCAGTACCTAGTACACTGGGAGGGTTATGGGCCAGAGGAGCATTCATGGGTGCCCGCTCGCAGTATCTTTGACCCATCTCTCATCACTGACTTTCACCAGGCTCATCCTGATCAACCATGTGGGACGTCAGGAGCCGTCCATAGAGGGGGGGGGTTCTGTCACAAGTTAGACACATTTATTATTGTTTGTTTGGTTTGGCTCATCTTAACTCTCCTGTCATTTCAGATCCCACCTTCCTCCAGCCTCTTGTAATCAGCTCACTTCCCTCACCTGGTATTCCCAGCCCTTCCCCTCACCTGTTACTCATTCCCTCATCACCCCACATATATCTGTTGTATAAACATACAGTATACAACAGATATACATGCATACAAATTTGCCTATAACATCAAATGAAATGCAAGTTTCTTCCTGACACTTCCAACATAAATGGAATATTTCCTTTCCAGAGGATACTGAAGATTTAAGCAATATATTAGTCCAAGAAGCATCGCAAAGCCGCAAGCCACATCTTTCAGGTTGTACACTGTACGACACAGAGCAACATCATTTCTGTAATTGTGAATGAAGCGCCATCTCCTGGTTAAAACCTGAAATAGAAAATCTGGCAATGCCCTCTTGGAAAATAATGGGAGGGCTTGACCTTCCTCGAAACTGGGTGTAGGCAGGTCGTAGGCAGGAGCAGGTAAGCTGGAGTCCGAAATTAAGTGCTTCATCTGTATGAAAAAAAACGTTTCGTAAAAGATTAAATCATACTTTATTCAGCAGTGCTTGCTTTACTCTTTGAAGATCATCACATGAATGCATTGTAATAAATGGTTCGGCTGCATTAAATATTACACATCTGTCGTAGTTCTTTATTTATCTACAGAGATCGGGCCTGAGAATAGGAAACTATTCTTTTTACCGTTCTGTTTTAATTTCACAATAAAGTTAGTAGTAATATTTAGTTTTGATATTATTGTTTTTTATTAACTACTAGACCGCTGGGTCATGTTAAGACCATCTTTTCTGTGTTGCTGTGGGGTTTTTACATCGCTTTTGTGTTACAAATATCAAAACAATAACAAAATATATCCGTCGTAAACCAAACCGGAAACAGCAGTATATTTTATTTTGTTAACACTGTAAACTTGACAGCTTTTTAACCCAAACCACCTACTAGTTAAAGCACCTTATTACACGTTTAGAGTAGGGCTGTCAAACGATTACAATTTGTAATCAGATTAATCACAGCTTAAAAATTAATTAATCATGATTAATCACCATTCTGCGCATGCGTTAAATGCGTTAAATATTTTATCGCAATTAATTCAAAAAATGTATTACCGCCGTTAACGTGATAATTTTGACAGCATTAGTTTAGAGTAATTGCAATGCAGGTAGATTGTATTGCTTTTTAATGTTTAAAATGCCTTTTTCTTAATGTCTTTCATTTTTGTAAAGCACTTTTGAATGTGTTATATTTTGTGAAAACATTTAAATTAGGGCCGGGACTTTAACGCGTTAATTAAGATTAATTAATTACAGAAAAATTAACGCGTTAAAAAAATGTACGCATTTTAATCGCACTTATTTTTGCACCGCGGAACGTTTCTCACTGGATGAGTTTCAGGCGTACCGATTATACTGGAGTACCAACTAACGTGCATGACTTCAGACAACAACAAACCACAGTGAACAATTCAAACATGAACGAAGAAGCTGATGAGACCGTGTTGGTTGGCCCCGTGGATGGGAAATGTTGTTTTAAAAAACGGACGGATGGAAGCGTCGATAAGAGCACGGTTGTGTGCAAATTATGCAAAAAGGAATTCGCATATCACCGCAGCACATCAAGCCTCAAGTATCACCTCAATGCAAAACATATAGCAGCTAGCGTGGAAGCTAGCACGGACGTTAGCCCGACTCCGAGTACAAGGACGCACACTCAACCAGATGACTGGTTTCAGGGCCAGGATAACTAAGTCCACATCTGAAAAAACAACCACCTCACTGGATTGCACTCGACTGTAGACCACTTGGAGTGGTAGAAGTCATTATTCAATGGTATACTAAAATGCATGTGAAAAAAATTGCTTCTCACTGTTCTCAGAATATTTATATGCGATTAAAAATGCGATTAATTTCGATTAATTAATTACAAAGCCTCTAATTAATTAGATTAATTTTTTTAATCGAGTCCCGGCCCTAATTTAAATATTAAGAGTACATACAAAATTGTGGGAAAAAAAAAAAAAATAGATTTCCGGTATTCTGGATACTAATCCTTGAGTTTATGTTCTAAAACATAATATTTGTATTGTGTATCATATGTTGATGCCAGGCTGTTAAGTTCACCTAGGAATAGTATCATTGTCTTAAATGTTCAAATAAATGTTGCTCTTCTGTCTATATTGGTCATATGATGCCCCTTGACTGAAATGTTTCCTGTTCAATATCCCCACTGATTTCCTTAAAATTCTGGGATGAGAGTCCACATCACAATTTACTCTAAATTGTCATTTCCCTTTCATCACTCTCCTCAGCAATGGACCTCTCTCCACTGTCCCTGTATTCTGCCTCTGACTCACTCTCAAGCGCCTAGATGTCAAGAGAGGTGGTGAAGTGATAATTATTTATTGAGCAGTATGCTCTTTCACATTGAATCATAACAAGTCATACTGAATGTAAATTCAACTGACTCTAAAGTAAGTCCCAGTCTGTGACATTGGACATTTTGAAGACTCAAAGTCCCAAGCAGTAGGTAGAATATTAGCTAGTCTATGTAATGTGCACAGAAAATAAATAGTTAACTGAATACTGGGATGGAAATGACCTATAAGCACTCAGTAAAACATAAACACACTTTGTGCTTCTGAATGATAAGAAGTATAATTAAAACATAATGCACATTATCATTTTGAGAGAGAGTACCGGGCAGATATCACGGGAGAATTTGCTCCAGGCTCAGGAACGTCAACAGCGCCTGTACAACAGAGGGTCGAAACTGAGACAATTTTCACCGGGAGATAAAGTGCTTGTATTACTCCCATCCTCTAGCTCTAAACTACTCGCCAAGTGGCAAGGACCCTTCGTGGTCACACGACGAGTGGGGGACGTAGATTATGAGGTGGTGCGTTCTGACAGGGGGGGAGCAACACAGATTTACCACCTTAACCTCCTGAAAGCATGGAGGGAGGTGGCGTCTGTTTCTCTGGCCACCACGGTGATTGAGAGAGATGAGTTGGGACCGGAGGTCGGTAATAACAACAAATTAGCCCCGGTCTGTTGCGACCATCTCTCACCGGGCCAGAGAGCAGACGTTGCTTCGTTGCAAAGGCAGTTTGCCGACGTGTTCTCTCCGCTGCCAGGGCGCACCTCTCTCATACACCACCGCATAGAAACGCCCCCGGGCGTGGCCATTCGTTCATGGCCCTATCGGCCTTCTCCACTCCGTATGGCTTGTACCAATTTATCACACTTCCTTTCGGGTTGTTCGGAGCTCCAGCCACCTTCCAGCGGCTCATGGACCGGGTGCTGCGTCCCCACTCTGCATATGCTGCTGCTTACTTGGATGATGTCATCATTCACAGTGAGACATGGGAGCAGCATATGCAGCAGGTGGGGGCAGTGCTCGAGTCCCTGAGGCAGGCGGGGCTCAAGGCCAACCCGAAGAAGTGTGCGGTTAGACGGAGGGAGGTACGGTATCTGGGGTACCACTTGGGCGGCGGGCAGGTGCGGCCACAGATAGAGATAACAACCGCCATTTCAGCCTGCCTGGCGCCCAAGACGAAAAAAGAGGTCAGGAGGTTCATGGGGCTGGCCGGCTACTACAGGCGGTTCATCCCATCCTTTTCGGAGCTGACCAGTCCCCTGATCGACCTGACCCGAAAGGGTGCTTCAGATCCGGTCCAGTGGACGGAGCGATGTCAGCTGGCGTTTGAGAGGGTTAAAAAAGCCCTCTGTGGTAAGCCGCTTCTGTATTCTCCTGACTTCTCTCTCCCTTTTGTGTTGCAGACCGACGCCTCGAACAGTGGGGTGGGGGCCGTTTTGTGGCGGTGGGGGTATGTGGCCGCGGGGTGTGGTTAGGGCGCCGACTGCTGGAGTGAAGGGAGCGGCTCGGCCGGAGGCCAGACAGCTGATCAGAATCAGGTAATCAGTGACGGAATAAAAGAATGTCGTAACCTGGTTCTGGTCTGTTTTGCAGTAGGCGGGATCCTGGAAGGTCGCACCTGTGAAGGTTCCGAGACGGGCAACTTGTGGAAAGCCCGTGTGTAGCTTGTTTTGGTGTTAATAAAAGAGATCACCCTAAACCCTACTCTTGTCGTCCTTCTTCCCGAACCCTGAGTGAGCGGAGAAGCTCACAAAGATGTATGTAGATAGAATAAGAAATGTGCAGAATATGACAGTTTAATGGTGAAGGTATACACATATTGATAGATGTCTTGTTGAGGAACCAATGACCCAAGTTTGTCATCATTGCATAACTACACCGTAGTTGTGTATATGATGTGTCAATAAACCTTTGGAAATCTTGAAAGGGATGTGCAAAATAGCCATGATACACAGTTTTTGATGAACGATTAGAGAATAACGAGTAATGAATATGCTTTATAGAGATCTGCAGATACATTTTTTGTCTTCTCAAGCACCAACTATCAAATATCTCTCCTTCACTGAATTTAACTTTAAGGGTTGTTTATATTTCACATCATTAATCCAAATCTGTAAAGTAATTAAATTAATGTAGTGGAGTAAAAATACCAGGTTAACCTTAAAGAAAGCCCTCAGGATTATAAAGACCCCCATCACCCCAGCCACAAACTGTTCTGTCTGCTGCCGTCTGGCATTTCATGGACTAAAACCACCAGACTCAGGGACAGCTTCATCCCACAGGCCAGAAGACTATTAAACACCTGAACTTTGAAACAACACCCATAACATTCATCTGGCTGCTACTTAGAAATTATTTATCTAATATATCATATTCCAATCACTAGTATATACATTGCACTATTTCACTTTTTACTATTTTACTATTTTTCTTTTTGTATTGACTTGCACTATTTTTCTGTTTATCTGTTTTATTGTGTTGCACTGTTGGAGGAGCCTGTGACCTAAGGGGAGGGGGGGGGGGGGTTGGACACGTTCGATTCCTGTTTAGGTTAGTGTGCCGTTGATGGGATTCATTCCATTTCAAAGTGCTGTTTGATGCTCAGTGTAAACTTTGCGCACTGCCACTCCAACATCCAATCACAGAGCTTGAGGACTAATCACGGGGTTTGTCAATCAAAGCACATGGTGTAGTCCCAAACGATAGCTGAGGATTCTGGGTAGTGTAGTGTCTTCTGCCATCCTAAACTCCGAAAAAATATGTCTTTCTCCGAATCGAAGGGGGAAAATACAAAAGCATTGTACACAATTTAAACCAATCAATGTTGTGTAATTAACAAGGATAATCTGGTGTTTTTGAGTTGATGAGTAGTGCAGATATCACTGTGAAATCAATCGACAGTAAGGGGAATACTTACTTCCGGGTGTAAAATCCTCCGTTATCCAATGGGAATGCCTTTAAATGCCGCCGACATGGACCGATTCGGTGCTTTAGCGTCAAATCCCGCCACCGATGAGAATACATTGCAATCAGTTGAAATCTCTTTGCGTCCGTTTATGAAGCTGAGATAGCTGTCCTATGGCGTCACAACTGCACGCCATAGGACCCTGACCAAGCGTCGCTCCTGCAGACTACTCTGTACTCTGTATGACATGTACCTTTGAAGCTTCAAATAAAGAACCAACAAGACAACTCTGTTTGCATCGGACCAGTTTCATTATTATTATTACTACTATTGTATCTCCGGCTCATTGATGAGTGAAAGTTGAAACGCGCCCGGTAGGGTATGGCGCCGGAGGAGGCCGGACCAAAACCGTGGCGCAGCCGTGACGCGACGCAGACGGACCCGGTGGAATCGAGGGGTTATAGTCAACGTTTGATCATTCTAATTTTTTATTTATAATTTGTGATATTTGAGAGAACAGTTGATTTAAAATTAGACAGATTGGTCACCATCAGTAATCACCGTGTAACATCACATCATGTTTGCTAATGTACCCATGTTAGGTTGTTTATTAGGTTTATGGTATATGTTTGATGTTTAGTTTATAGTCTATGTTTAGCCGTGTCTCCTTGTTCACTGACAGTCATGTATGTCTAGTATGGCGGGAATAGCTCCGGCCGGCCTCCGACGGGAGGCTGCCACCCTCGCCCTGGCCAGGAAAGTCCAAAAGCATGACTGGCACATCCTGCATAACACGACAACGAGAGCAGCGCCTCTAAGTAGGCTCAAGTCCCGCCTCCCCTTCAACAAGGCAGCACAAGAGATTCTCAATTCCACCTCTGGGGACCTCTGCAGAGATGCATGGTTGGCGGCTGCTTGGAGGCAGGAGTGGGAGCTAGCCGGGCCCTCCCACATCCATCGCTACATCTGGGACCCAGGAGATGGTGCTATAGGAGGAGACGACCTACCCCGCCGGCAATGGACCACACTAAACCGCCTACGAACTGGGGTCTGTCGCTTCAAAACATCAATGAAGAAGTGGGGCATGGCAGACAGTTCTGCATGCGAGTGCGGTGACCCTGAACAGACTGCCGAACATATAATAACCACCTGCCCTTTATATAGACCACCCTCGGAAGCCAGCCTCTTCGACCTAGGACCAGAGATGCGGGCATGGCTACACAACACCGAGTTGGACCTCTGACGTTACACGAAAGAAGATGTCTAGTCTGGTGTAGGCAGTGTGCACTGCCTGTCATTGAACTTCCTGTTTTATTTTGTACTTACTGTACCTTTCCTTCTCCTTTCAGAGCCCTTTACTTCCTGCCAGTGTGTGTTTTGCTGCCAGTGAGATTGTTGTTGAGAGTGATTGTTGCCACCTGTGTCCCCTTACCTCTTGTATAAATAGTAGGGCCGGGACTTTAACGCGTTAATTAAGATTAATTAATTACAC
>CALSBZ010034026.1:627-17769 GCA_943591055.1 Gobionotothen gibberifrons
GATACATCTGATTTAAACAGTAGGGTCAGTAGGAACTTTCTGTATAATATACATCTGATTTAAACAGTAAGGTCAGTAGGAACTGTATAATAATATACATCTGATTTAAACATCACAGGACGGTGGTCGTCCTGACGTGCCAACACAAAGACAGCGTCTACGCCTTTCAGAGAGGTGAGAATAATCTTGCTCTGTATATACTCTTTGAGTGGTGTCTTCCGCCCGGAGAGGAGAGAATCATCTTGCTCTGTATATACTCTTTGAGTGGTGTCCTCCGTCCAGAGAGGTGAGAATCATCTTGCTCTGTATATACTCTTTGAGTCCGCTTTGTTTTGAACTCTGCCCAGCCTGCCAATGAACATTAGTTATCAGCCGGCTAGCCCTATCGCAGGTGAGCAAATCATTATAATGATGCACTGTTGTACTACTACAGGCAGCGTACACATGACGGGGACGGGGTGCCTAGCAACATAGCAGGGAGGGGGGGGGCCCCGCCCTCTGCGCCCTGTTCCCGCGTTACGAAATCTAAGAGGATAGCCTACAGTGGGGGCGGGGCCCCCTAAACTCCGGGGCTCGACCGCACCGCGGGGGGTGCGGGGACCTCCGCTACGCCACTGCCTACCGTCTCGTACTCCCTCCACACACACACCGAAAAAGCCCAGAATTTTGAAGTTGTTGACCGGGGGGGGGGGGGGGGGGGTAAATGTAATCAGTTACTGAATACTGAATACATGCTCTGAAAGTAATCAGAATACAGTTACAGTTACGTGTCTTAACGTATTCAGATGACTTTTAGAATACTTTCTTTTTCCATAACAGATGGGTATGTTTTGGTGAACCGGAGACACTTATTTTACTGTTTTAATGGCTTATCAAGAACTCAAACACAACATCCTGGTGTCATTCTGGACAGCTCCATCTCATCTGCACCCCACATAAAAAACATCACCCGGACTGCATTCTTTGTACTGTCTTAAAACCTTTCCTTGGAATATGTTATGAATTGTAAGGTGTCCCTGGGTGCTTTGAAAGGCGCCCCTAAATAGAATGAATTATAATTATTATTTATTAAAACGATGTAATAACTTTTTAAACATTTTCCAGTCACTTGCCCCATGCATTCAGCAGCAGCAGGCCATTCACTTTGATTTGATCCCGTTATGAAATGTCATCATTTCGACATTAAAGAAATGCTACATACACGTTATCTTGCACATGTTATCTAACCATCTCCGTCTCTAACTTTCAATATATTTTAAAAGAGATCTCTCTCTCGCATCTGCGTGCCGGGGCGGGGCCTCACAGACACGCTGCCTGCATCTCTCACTCGCTCACAGACATGATGCAGTGCTGTGCAGTGTGCACATAGTTCTGCCGGTAATGAATATTACATTTTGTGAGGAAACGTTTCCACCAATAATTCCAATAAGTATTCCAAAATCCCAACCCAACCCTGCTTCTAGGCTACTGTACCGCAGCTCCTGCCTCTCTGTTGGACTCTGTCACAGCGGGGCTACTGCTGTGGTGCGGGCGCGCACGAAGCAGACTCTTCACATTGAAGGATCACTTCTTCTTCAAGGCAGGGAAGCTTTCGCAGTACGCAGTCTACTGTCCCGCAGCTGCTGCCTCTCTGTTGGACTCCGGTACTGCACCTTACTCACGAGACGTTGTAAAAAAAAAAAAATGGGTGGGGGGCGAACGCAGTCACCCCCGTCGTGCGGGCCGGATGAGAATGTCTGGCGGGCCGGATGTGGCCCGCGGGCCGCCAGTTGGTGGTCACTGGTGTAGAACGTCACATGTAATTTCACCTTCAATCATGGGTTGCAGTCGAATAGTTTTAAAATCAGCTCCTAAGTTCTAACCCTATCGTCTATTCCTTGACCTCTGAGTGAAACGTCACGGGGTTAAGGGATAGTGCATAGGAGAATTCAAAAAGATTTAGGAGAAGAGACTGCAGTACTTTAGAGAATCCGACTGCACTTTCACTATCTGACGTGTTTATGATGCGCCAGCGGACGTCCTTTTGTGCGTCTGCTGCTGTGGGGAAACCATGGAAACCACAGTTTTCTATATACGGACTACAACATGGATGTTTAATAAGAACGAGGGACTATTGTAAACTCATCTAGAGACTCTGCACCGTGCTCTGATGTTGTTATGTTATGCTTTATGAACGTGGACAACAGAGAAACATATTCTTCATGACCAAAGTTGGAATTGAAATAAAAAAGGAAAGTGAAACTTATGCTCGTCACCCTCTCCCTCCGGTCCACATTAATACAAATGATCCCAATACGTATGATTGTATGAAAAGATCTTAAAATAAATACAAATGTATTTATTATAAACATTAGTCCTTAACATCTATCACTGTGTATATCACCATTCAAACATCTTTTAAAAGTTGAACAAAACCCACACAGCTCTGTGAAATGTTGACTTTATTTGATAATATTTCTCTTTTTGATTATAATACTGATGAACGTTAAAAACAAAGCACTTTGGCAACTTACCACATACGTTTTAAAAAGCTTAAAAAGCACCGTAACTTTTATGATATAATTTCTCCGTCATAATCGGTTGTTTCCGTGAACGGCCGACTGTTGTGTGACGGCAAATGCTGCGGCTGCAAGGCATTGTGGGGCAGCATTTTCTCCTCTCCTTTCGGTCAGGGAGGTCCAGTGGTTCCTAAGCTAAAGGAGGTTATAAAGGAAGTTTGAAACCTCCTTTCCTATCATGTAGACGAATTCGAACGGCACTTATCATGGCTGCTACTGAGGTACTTCCGGGTCATTTCACTCCGTTAGGAAGGTTCCTAAGCAAAATAGACTATTCGACTGCAACCCCGGTTTGAAACCGTAGCATCCCGTCAGATGCTAAAGCTAACCGGAAGTGACAGATTTTCAGAATAAAAGTGTCAAGTTAACAGTTAGTGAACTTCCGGTTTTTCAGAATAAAACTGATTTAAATCAAATATTGTATTTAATTCAAATTACGCCTTATCAACATTGATTTTAAATGTACTAACAGTCCCTCCTTACACACCTTAAAAGGTGTGTACATAATACTGAAATCAATGAGTTCTTCATCTGAACTTTACATAGTACATAACTCTTGTCAAAATCATACTATCAAAATGGAATGGTTCAGTAACCTCAACTTTATAAAATACAAAAATACTTTGATGGTGGGTTCAAACATAAAAGTCTTCCCTTGTGCATAACTTCTAGTGTTAACATTCAATATCATTCCTAAAAATAGCAGCATGGCTTGGTATTGGAACATTTCTTTCTCCCTCCTTTCACATCATAAATCATCTTCATATTGTATCTGGTGTAAAGGCACTTGTTCTTTTACAAAGTATAAGAAGGATTACACTATCTAAAAATAGGTAAATATTACTCTTTATTTAAACAAGTCTAGCGCCATTCTATCGGTCTGTTTTTATCTAAATGTTTGTGTCATCCTTTTACTGTGTCTCTGGTGCAATTTACGAATCTCTGCTGGTTCTAGTAGATATAGCTCTCCCCATCCACATTCTTGTTGGTTGTGGGACAGAGGAATAATAATTCAGAACCTGCTGATACTTGAATCTTACTACTTGGCATATGTTACAAAACAACTCAAATCTAATATAACTATGAACTATTCCTGTTTGTGGTAAAAACACACTAACGTTATGTAATACAATTTCTTTATGATTAAAAAACAACTCAAGTCATGATGATGTCAGAGTGAATGATTTCCTGAGTGTGTCTGTCCTGTAAGGTACGTCATTCTCTGCTTGGATCTTGTGCAGAAATCCCATCGATTGCACCTGGCAATACTGCTTCTACCTGTCTATTATCAAGCTGAAAAAATGAATACAGAAATCCAACATACTGTCATCAAATGTCTTTCTATTATGAATTTAAATCAAATGTATATCCCCTTAATGACCTAATGTGGTGTCTCGTCAATTGTGTTAGTTGTGTTTGTTTTATGTCTGTCATTTCATGTTTAGTCAGATATTTATGTCATTCCATGTCTAGTCAGGTTTCTATGTAGAGTCAGGTTTTCATGTTACTTCACGTCTTGTCTGTCATCTTTAGTCAAGTCCCCATGTTTCATGTCATGTCTCGTTTTCCCATTTCCTGTTTTATTTTGTACTTACCTCTTGTCTTTCTTTCCAGATCCTGTTACTTCCTCACTTTGGGTGTTTTCCCACCATCGTCAGCGTCTGCCCCGCCCCTGATTGTTTCCACCTGTTCCCACTTCCCTCATGTTTAAAAGTCCTTGTCTCCCTTTGTCTTGTGCCGGTTCGTCTTGTTTCAGTGTGCTTCGTTTGTCCAGAGACCCAGCGTGAAGTCAGTTACCAGAGAGGAGAGTTTTGTTGCTTCATATCAAGAGTTTTGTTTTGTCCTCGCAAGAGTGATTTTTTGTTAATACTTTGTTTTATATTTTCTCATTAAATTATGAGTCGTTGCACTTGAGTCCACTATTTTTGTACCTCGACCTAACACCTAAACAATAAAGTCTATGGCTTTTACTTCTTTACCAGGCTAGTTACAAGATGTTGTCTAAATTAAATTCCGTCTCATTACATTACTATGTTTTAGCTTAACTGTAATATGTTCTTTCTACATTTCAAACCTCAGGTACTTTAATATCTGTTGAAATATTACAAAATTGTTTCATTATCACAATCAACTTCTTCGGTATTCCATTCTGGAATTACATCTCTCACAGTAGCCCCTTGGCCACTGATTCTGCATCCGTGTTACCTGTTATAACTCAATCAATATTTAGAAACATGTCAACATTCATCAAACAGTATCTTATGGATATGGAGCAGGTTAATTCTAAAACTATCTTCAATGCTCAGTTTGAACATCTGGGTTGGGGCGGAAAGTTTCTTTCAATCCTTAAAAGAAAAATTTAAATTGTGAATTTTACAACCATGTTGACATTTATACATTATACACACTCCCCCCTTTTTACACATGAACTCATGTGTAACAAAATCCTGTAATGGGGAGGGGAAACAACTTTCAGGTAAATATTGGTTAGGGACATAGCGAACATTTACAATTTGACATCCATTATTGTCATTTCCAAAGTAAACACTTCAGTGAAGTGTTTCTCTCCGTCCTTCAGTCCTAAAAGAAACAGAATCTTCAGATTTTAGTTTGAGTTTTACATTTGCAAACCGCCAACTCATGTGCGGTTTCCCCTTTTTATGGAATTTTTAGGAAACCTCTTGTTTCCCTTGGAGCTCCAAAATAATATGTTAGTCCAAAAACATGCTTGGTTAGTTATTGTTTTAGAATCATGCAGTTAAACTGATCACATGCCGGCATACATTCACACTCACACTTTCTGGTTGTAAAGTCAGGTCTGGTCAGATACACCCCAGAGTCAGTCATTGACAGTGCTTTTGTCACACTGTCAGTCAGGGTCAAAGGTCATTTGGTCTCGTTCTATTGGCCATGTCGTGCTCTGCAGAGTCTTTTCAGAGGTATTTCAGCATAGGCGGGTACCCTTTATCTACAAAAATATGTCATATGTGGAGCGCCATTCCTTATTCATTCACGATTTCAACTATGATTTTCAAGATTGGTTCTAACTTTTCATTTTTCCTGAAACTTGGGACAAAACTCACTTCCTTATAGTACTACTACTACTGTAATTCATTTACACCTAATTAGTATTACAATGTCTAATAGATCTAATTCAGAAACTTGTGTACATAACTATTATCTTGAGTCAAACCATTACTAGGATCTGTGTAGCTCTGCATTTCATAGCTCATTATACTCATTTATCTTCAATTCTGGTCTACTTAAAAAACAATGTTAAACTCTTTAGCAGTGTGTGGAACCCTGGGTGTCCGAACATGCAACAATTACTCCCTCCTTTATCAAGGATTTAAAAACAGAAGTCATTTCATATTTCCATCTTAAAGCCCTCCTATGGTAATAACTATGCTACAATGGTGAAATCAATACTTGGAATACTATATTTGGCTTGGTGGTAGCTCTCCCATTAAACATTATCTATATAAATAAAGATTTGTCTTATAGAGTGGTTCCTATAACTATCATTTCAATGGTGATCAATATTGTACCAAATGAGCTCACTACTGTATTCACACATGAATACAAATCTCTAAAAGTATAATTCGTTAACATGATGAAAACATTGAAGAATATGGTTCTACTCTGTACTCCTAACTCCAAAACACCCACTGCTTAAAGTGGAGTGAATTTTTCCATCATGTCTCCCCCTTTATCCCTCAGTGTGTTTTCTCATTTTACTTTAATAGTTTCCTCTTTACTGCTATTTTAATTTACCAATTGATTAATTGGAGGTTAATAAATCTTTCTGTCTTTACGTATGTATCAAGTCCATTCAAGTTCTTTAAATGTGGTCTCTTTTATGTGCGTTTTGTGAATAAGTGTGTTTATGTGTAAACTCACTCATTCCCGTTTTCCTTTTCTCCTCCTCTGGTTTTCTCAAGCCGTGACCCCGGCCTCCTCACTTCTAATCGACCCTGCCAACTCCTCTGATTCTGTCTTCTCTTCAGTCCATCAGCTCTTGAATCCATCCGCTGTAACTCTTGTACATCACGCCACTGTTCTTGCACTTCATCTCCTTTACAGTCTCTTCGCTGCTTTTATGGACGGCGGATTCTGCTCTCACGTCCCACACTTTGCTCTTGAAAGTATCTCTCTGTATGCCAGCATAAAGTTTGGTTTTGGATGTCTCAGGTGGAGATAGTTCTGGCTGCAGTTCTGGATGCAGTCTTGTTGTTGTTGTTTCAGCTTTGGTTCTCTGTCTGTTCGATGGAGAAGGAGGAGTCTCCTGTTTGGTTAGGTATTTTGTCTGCTTGGAGGGTCGGGGTCGTAGCTTTTCTGACGCAGAGGGGAAGTCCAGGTCTCGGGACGCATTACCTATAGGAAGTCTAGCACACTGAGGTTAAATAAATCCAACCCTTTCCACTCTGTCTTTTCTAATCATAATATCTGTCTTAGTTGTTAAATGCCATCTAAACAACACAATTAATGTCTACTAATGATATTACACAAACTCCTTCCAAAAATTACTTCAACCATTGCTACATATTTACCCAACATAACTCTTTCAGGAAACCATTTTCTCCTATAAATTGGAACACCTACATGTTTCAAGCATCACATATTCCACACACTACGAAAGAACATCTCCACACTTTAAATCCCACTATTACTTAGCTCAATAGTAAACCTGCAGAGCACACCACAATCAGATCGCAGTAATGTAAGTGTACTCAAGTGTAGGCCTATGTCTACTTTCCGTTATACTTATTACTTTTGGTGAACATTTATTTATATTCTAAATTCCTTGTCATATGATATGCAAACAGTTTGAGTGTAAAAATGTGTTTCTCAATGTATTTACACTCTACAGATTCTTGAGTTTACTCATCTCCTGGTGCTGTCGTTCCTAAAAATGTTCGATTCCTTATTGTTTTGTACCAGTTTTCCAAAATCAGTTCTAACTGCCGTGTCGTTTCTGGAAATGTGGCGGTACGGCTACACACTGTGTAAGTGGGTGCCAACATGTTCCTTTTTTAACTTTGATCCGGAGTGCATCTGCAGTGCGTTCTACAACTTCCCATGGTCCACTCCATACAGGTTGCAACGAGTTAATCTTGTGGATTTTTACATTTACCCAATCCCCTGATCCCACAGTAATATTCGTCATGGCCCTGGCATATGCTTCCGCCTCAATTTTCCTCATATCTAACACTGCTTCTCCTCTGTATTGTGAGGTGATATCTTGTGGTGGATATTGCTGAGTGGGGCAATCTCTGGCCAAATGTCTACAATCACCACATATGAAGCAGCCATCATCCCTTCTTCCTCTTGAGCGTTGCTTTCCTCTCCATTGTCCCTTTTGTTGATGCTGTATGGGAGTGTATACCTGAGCCTGTGACTGTACTTAGGAAGGAAGATACATAGGTATTTGCTGTTGCTGGAATTGTGTGGGAAGATACTGCGGTGCTTGTGGCTGTACTTGCCTAGGAAGATACACAGGTGTTTGCTGTTGAAGATACTGTGGTGCTTGTGGCTGTACTTGCCTAGGAAGATACACAGGTATCTGCTGAACTTGGTTTTGTGGACATACACTTCCTCCTCCGCTTTGTTGGTTCTGAACTGTTGGAGGTGTCCACCCTGCCTTCTCTGCTAGTATGGCCATCTGATTAGCTTCAGTATCTTTCTCAGCCACCTGCATCTTCAAAAGTATTTTTCCCAGTTTCTTTGTTTCTTCATCATCTTCCTTTATTATTTCCTGGTATTTGATGTCGTGGTGAATGAGATGTAGTCTCCATTCTTCTGGGATTTTAGCTTCTAACCCCACCACATCTCTAAGGCGTGCCTGCACTGATTGGGGTAGGGCTTTAATGACCGCGTCCTTCCACAGCATTGTGACAGCCGGCGAAACGTCATGTCGTTCTCCAGTACAGTCCTCCCACACTCCTTCGCATCTCTTCAGGAAGGCATGCATGTTTTCCTCCGTGCCTTTCCTCAGGCCGGTGAGGGCATGTAAACTGCGTGTTGTCGGGTAGATGTGACGAATAGCAGCCCAATAATTGGACCTGATGTAGTTGAATGAAGTGTCATCTGGGTCGTGTGTGCAATTGGCCTCGGAATCTACTGCTCTTGCCTCAGGTCGTCCTTCAATCCGTCCGAGCAGGGCCCTCATGTCTCCCAAGCATAGGTGATCTTGGACTGTGTATTTCTCCAGTTCAGTCAACCACTTCTGACCTCCTTTCGTGAGTGGAGGTAGTTTTGTCACTAATGATTCCATGTCCCTGTGAGTCCATGGTTGGTATTGAAATCCACTTTTTCCAGCCGCTATCAATGGCATGGAGGTATGTGCACCGTTCTTGGTTCTTTTAGTTTTGGGGCTACTGATTTCAGACTGTGTGCTGCCGTCGTCATCTTCATCTCCCTGTCCTTTGGAATAGTCAGGAGAGTAATTTGTGCGTTTTCTTTGAGTTCTTCGTTCTTCTTGTTCTCTCCTTTCTCTCCGTTGTCTATCTGCCTTCATCTCCTGGAATCTTACATCTTCTTGTCGTCTTTCCGCCAGAAGTTGTTGGTACTTATCTTCCTCCCTTTGTCTTTCTGCAATAATGTCATTATGTGCTTCATCTGCTTTTCGTCTCTCTTCCATTCCTCTGATGAGTTCTGCTTCCATTCTTCTGCCAAGTTGTTCCATTCTTCTGTTGAGCTCCTCCATTTTTCTGTCGAGTTCCTCCTTCAGCTGGTTGACACTGGATAGGATTCTTACCTCATACTCCAATTCTTTCACATTTGGGGCTTGAATTGAAGCTTGGTGAGAAGGGTTGTTCTCTGATATGTCGGGAGGAGACTCGGTCAGGCTTGGATACTGCTTTGGAATTGGATAACTGGAGCCTCTTCTCCTGTCATTTCTGCTTCTATTGTCAATCATTGGCTGGCATCTTCCAGATGGAATACCAGACTTGAAACCATAACTTTTCTTTTTTCAGCTCTGTTCATAGCAATTTGTTCAGGTCCATACCAAGAGGGCCGTCCGGCTTTGATCCATGCTTTTTCCTGTTGTAGGTATTCAGCACACTCATGTTCAACTACAGCTTTTCTATGGGCTTCCGTTGGTCCAGGTTGATCATCCGCTGGAAGCAGCCCTCTCGTTTGCCATTGTCCCCACAGTTTCTCTATGTGGTTCCATGTCTTCTGTCTACGTTTTGGAACTGTTGTAGCATCTGATCTGATTTTTACCCTTTCCTTGATATCTGCAGTTGAGCCTGGCTCTGCGAATGGTCTCAATTTGGTGTCTTTTGGCGACATGTTTAAATACTTGGATTATATTATTAAGTTATCAAAGATGAAAAACTAATCCTCTGAATAGTACCTTTGTATTCTTTATAAAGATATCCTATGTCACCTGAGCTTAACTTTAAAATCTGGTATTTTTAGACAAATTAAATTAATATTTTGAAATTATGCAAATTTTTAAAATCTGAATAAATAAATAAAAATGAACAGTGTATGGTTTTGATTTAGTAATTTGAAAATAGGAATATGGTGCAAATCCAAATAAACCATGTACAGTGTATACTCAAATGTATGAAATTATGCAAATGTCATAAAATGAGTTAACTACAATACTTAAATTCAAAGAAACCACATGTAATCTTTATCTGGTGGTGAAGAATGTATTAGCTGTAATACTTATTATGTCCGCTAGGGGAGCTGTTTTATTTTTAACTCCTCCCAACTGTATCGACTTGCACTTCCGTTTCATAAACCTACTT
This sequence comes from Gobionotothen gibberifrons, assembly GCA_943591055.1. Classification (NCBI taxonomy): domain Eukaryota; kingdom Metazoa; phylum Chordata; class Actinopteri; order Perciformes; family Nototheniidae; genus Gobionotothen; species Gobionotothen gibberifrons. Next base: position 10,949 of record CALSBZ010034026.1, read on the forward strand.
CCTGTTTATTTCCCCAAACAATAAAGTTCAAATTACTTTCTTTGAAAAGCATGAAAAACAAAACAACTCAATCTACTCCCAACGTTCATCTACACCATCCCTGTGTATTTAAATCAGTAGTTACCAGTTGTATCTTTACTCAAACTATATCACCACCTAGTATTGCTAACTGGCTAGCTAACTAGCTTAGCAGTAACCTCATGTGACTGGGGGAAGGGGAACTCAACATGTGATAATACAAAACCCACACTGCTTGACAACACAATCTTCATTTATCTTAGCTCTAAATTCTATAGATGCTGACCTTAAAAGCTGATCTCATACCAATCTTATACACAATCTTTTCGGCTAAAAAACGCCACACAATATACTTTATTAAACCAGACTACACCGGTTTAACACATCAAACATATAGACCAACACTAACGGACCCAGTCCAGTGTAAAACAGATCAAGTCTGGTACCTCCCCAGAGATCTTAACACTATTTGGAGCCAGTCCAATGTAAACCAGATTAAATCTAGTGCCTTCCCAAAGGTCTTTAACACTGTATAATATTCACATTACTCGGGCGGCGCCGAAGATTAACAGAGACAATAAAAAAACTACTCGCAATCACCATGTTATCACCACAGATCAATCCACAAATCACTACCGACGCCTGCACCTAATGTAAGTTATTTTACTATACAGTTTTTGAATTAAACAGGTAACCGTCTCACCTTCCTTTTAGGCCCAGCCAAAAACTCCTTTGTCTGCAGCCTGGTGTGATGCTAGTTAGCTTGTAGCCTCCCTGCTCCTCCAGCTCTACCCTGCTCCAGAGTCCCTTCGTAGTCGCCAAAATGTCGGTAAATTCGAACCCTGAAGGCAGGAGAGACTGAAAAGAGTTAAGGGAAGCTTATAAAAGTTAACAGCATTTAATCAAACAAAAGATGCGGTGGTCTACAAATGAAATTGCAAGGAGGCGCTCTCCACATGTCTGCTTGGTCCAGGTTGGGGGTCAGAAGAGGTAGATCCTTGGCTTGCTCTTCCCTATTGTCATCTGAGGTCTTCTCCTATTGGCCGGCGTCGTCGGGGGGCGGGTCCAATGCATGTGGTGCCTTTTTCTGTTGCTAAATTACATCATTCTGGTGTCTGTGGTTATTTAAACATTCCCTGCTACACATTATTCAGCGTCAAATAATTGAGTGCTAATCCCAGTGTGCTCAGTGTAGAACATCACATGTCATTTCACCTTCAATCATGGTTTGAAACCGTAGCATCCCGTCAGATGCTAAAGCTAACCGGAAGTGACAGATTTTCTGAATAAAAGTGTCAAGTTAACAGTTAGTGAACTTCCGGTTTTTCAGAATAAAACTGATTTAAATCAAATATTGTATTTAATTCAAATTACGCCTTATCAACATTGATTTTAAATTTACTAACAGGATCTCAGCCTGCCATCACTGACGTTCAACCAGAAAACATCAGCCGTTAGCTGTTAGCAAACAGAGATCATAGCTCCTCATATCTGGTCAGAAACTGGACAAAAGTTAAACAAGTACAAACCACAGACTGTCTGTGTCATGGTGAATACAGTCGCTGGTTTATTTATGTTTGTAGGCCGTTGTTATGAGTGTGGAATGAGCATATACAACGTTAGCTTAGCCTGGTCGACCCAATCTCCATTCAGAAAAACAAGCATTTTAAAAGGTTTTTCGCCTGCCGTCTGTCTGCAGACTTGTCAAGCATTAATTCATGGTTTTTACTAACCGGTATCAGTATGTTGTTACGTCGGCCTCATTTGGAAACGTGTATTACAATTTAATCACGGTAAAATATGTTCATTTTGTTGTAGTTGTAGCTCCCTAGCCAGCGCGTCGTGTTTGAATGATGTGAGTAAACACAGCTGGCAGCCGCGGTGAAACGGGTGAAACTCGAGCGATTAGAGCGAAGCGAATATTCGCATCGCGTCCGGTGTGAACGCAGCATTACAACGACCCCTGATAGATCTCGCGAGAATGTGTATAAATATAGATACATTTTCATAACAAAACAATGGGGTTGCTATAGCAACTCCAAGCTACCCCCTGACCACACTGAAGATTATGGATTATCTCATATTTTTAAGCATCAATTTGTCCCCCCCCCCCTCTAACATCACCAGAAGTCCTCATTTAAGGGGTCATTTCTCAAAATATTCTTCCAGGGGAGCATCCCCCCGGAACCCATAGTATGGTTTGGTCACCATTTCCATAGCCCCACCAAAAATATTTTCCACCAGCCGCCACTGATTATACTCTTATAAGATGTATGTAGATAGTATAAGAAATGTGCAGAATATGACAGTTTAATGGTGGAGGTATACACACATATTGATAGATGTCTTGTAATGCACTGTTGACGAACCTGTGACCCAAGTTTTTCATTCATTGCATAACTACACCGTAGTTGTGTATATGATATGTCAATAAACCTTAGAAAATCTTGAAATCTTGAAAGGGATGTGCAAAATAGCAATTATATACAGTCTTTAATTAACTATTAGTAGAGAATAACGAGTGATGAATATACTTTATAGAGATCTGCAGATAAATGTTTAGTCTTCTCAACCACCAACTATCAAATATCTCTCCTGATTGTTGGCACTTGACTTGAATCACCTTCCCTGAATTGTACTCAGGTGTAACTAAAGTCTGATTTAAGGGTTGTTTATATTTCACATCATTAATCCAAATCTGTAAAGTAACTAAAATAAATGTAGTGAAGTAAAAATACCAGGTTAACCTTAAAGAAAGCCCTCAGGATTATAAAAGACCCCATCACCCCAGCCACAAACTGTTCTGTCTGCTGCAGTCTGGCACAACAGCCGCATTCTAGGAGAGGATGTGGCTGTTGTGGAGGACTACAAGTACCTGGGAGTGCACTTAGACAATGGGCTGAACTGGAGGATCAACACTGACGCTGTGTACAAGAAGGGGATGAGCAGACTCTATTTCCTGAGGAAGCTGAGATCCTTCCACGTGTGCAGCAAGATGCTGGAGATCTTCTAGTCTGTTGTGGCCAGTGCACTCTTCTTTGCTGCGGTGTGCTGGGGGGGGCAGCATAAGAGCCGGTGACACCAGCAGGATCAATAAACTGATCAGGAAAGCTGGGTCTTTCATCGGCATCAAGCTGGACCCCTTTGAAGCTGTGGTGGAGAGGAGTACACTGAACAGGCTGTTGTCCATCATGGATAACCCCACCCATCCTCTCCACCTGCAGCTGGACAGTCAACGGAGCTCCTTCTCCAACAGACTTCTGCAGCTCCGCTGTCACAAGGACCGATAAAGGAAAACATTCCTGCCCACTGCAATAACACTGTACAACAAATCACCTCTGGCTGGAAGAGAACTCTCTGCTCCATAGTTTCTCTTGAATATAACCACGTTATTTAAAAAAAAATTATTATTATTTTGAATGTCCGTTTCTCACTGGCTCTGAATACACATACAAACTCTGACATGGAAATGTTACATCTCTTCAGACGGCGGAGTTGATAGAACCAGAGTTATTTGCAAAGTTTTCTTATCAGTGGACTCTGAGGGGAACTTCTATAACAAACTAGATAACACGTTAATGCCCTGGCAGTAGCAAATAGCTTTGGTTTTATACTTGATTACATTAATTAGATGATATTTAAAAGAAATATTTTAACTGCTACTGTAAAAGGAATACTGCTGTTAAAAAGCACTTTATTTGTTTAAAGTGTTCGCAAACCAAATGTTACTGCACTTTTGTTCATATAGCAGTACTTTAACCCATGGGCGTAGGAAGCATCCTCATTGTGGGTGGGACAATTTGACAGGGGGTGTGGGCAGGTGGGGGACCTCACCTCCTCTAGGGCGGTCCGGGGGACTGCTCCCCCGGGAAGATTTTTTTTTAAATGTTGAAGTTAAAAGCATCAATCTGGTACACTTTGAGAGCAACATTAGGGATCTATGGATACATCTCTCAACACCCATTTGAAACAGAACTGTAAACAGATTTACTTTTTCTTTATGGATATTTTACAAATCACTCCCCTTTTAAACTGTATTCTTGTGTTACTGTCCTATAGTATGAGTTGGAATTATTTCATACTGTTACGATGTGTGCAGGAAGCAGGCAGGACCCAAATGCAGATCAAAGTGAAAAAACTCCTTTATTTCAAGGCTACGTGGTTAACAAGAACAAAACAGAAACACTCACCGATTAACTAGTCATGACACAAGACAATCCGACACTGAACACAGGGAAAGACAAGACTAAATAAACAGAGGGGTAATCACAAACAAGAAACAGCTGAGAAGGGGAGGAGAAACACAAGGGGCACAGGTGAACATAATTAGACAATCAGACACACCAGGGAGACTAACGAGAGGGAGGAAACCAACAGAAAGGAGGACCAGACAATATACAGGGAGGAAAAACAATACAGGGAGAAACAAGAAAAACCCAAACCAAGACATAGAAATGTGACAAAATACCATAATCGTGACATAACCCCCCCCTCAAGGGACGGATTCCAGACATCCCAAAACAAAAACACAAAAGTCCAAAACCTCAAGCAGGGTGGGTGGAGGGGGTCAGGAGGACGGGACTGAGCTGACCGCCCAGGGACACAGCAGAGGACCAGGAAGGGATCTCGGGCGGACGGCCCGGGGGCAAGGCAGAGTCCATGATGGAGTTCTCGGGTGGATGGCCCGGGGGCAAGGCAGAGTCCATAGGGTGCCGGGCTCGAGGGCGAAGACTGCGGCTCTCAGGGGGCCGGGCTCAAGGGCGAAGACCAGACAGCTCCAGAGGCCGAGCAGAGCCCGGTGTCGGCTGACCAGGAACCGGAGCCGGTGGGATAGGCCTCGGCAAGATCCCCCACAGAAGAGAACCAGGAGTTGGCAGGACCCCCGACGAGACAGATGATGGCGGGGCCTCCAACGGAACAGGATCAGGAGTTGGCAGGACCCTCGGCAGGACAGGTGATGGCGGGGCCTCCAACTGAACAGGACAAAGGGTTGGCAGGACCCCCGGCAGAAGAGTAGTCTGCGGGGCCTCCAACGTCACAGGACATAGGGTTGGCAGGACCCCCGGCAGAAGAGTAGTCTGTGGGACCTCCAACGGGACAGGACATAGGGTTGGCAGGACCCCCGGTAGAAGAGTAGTCGGCGGGGCCTCCAACAGAACAGGACAAGGGATTGGCAGGACCCCCGGCAGGAGTGTAGTCGGCGGGACCGCCAACGGGACAGGACATAGGGCTGGCAGGACCCCCGGCAGGAGAGTAGTCGACGGAACCTCCAACGGTACAGGACACAGGAATGGTAGGACTCCCGGCAGAAGAATAGTCGGCGGGGCCTCCAATGTCACAGAACACAGGGTTGGCAGGACCCCCGGCAGAAGAGTAGTCTGCGGGACCTCCAACGGTACAGGACACAGGGCAGGTAGGACCCCCGGCAGAAGAATAGTCGGCGGGACCTCCAATGGGAGTGGACATGGAGCTGGTAGGACCCCCGGCAGAAGAATAGTCGGCGGGGCCTCCAATGGAACTGGACATGGAGCTGGTAGGACCCCCGGCAGAGGAATAGTCGGCGGGACCTCCAATGGAACTGGACAAGGAGCTGGTAGGACCCCCGGCAGAAGAATAGTCGGCGGGGCCTCCAATGGGACAGGACATGGAGTAAGCGTCGGCCGGTACGCCGACAGGAGGCGAGGTGCTGGAGTTGGGACTATGGCTGGAACTGGGGCCGGCACCATGGCTGTGGATACCAGAACTGAAGCCTGGATCATGGCTGCTGAGACCGGTTCTGGTGATAGACCCATGGCTGTGTGGGCTGGTTCTGGAGACAGAACCATGGCTGAGGGGACCGGAACTGAAGCCTGGATCATGGCTGTAAGGTCCGGTTCTGAAGCCGGAAACATGGCTGTAATGTCCAGTTCTGGAGCCGGAAACATGGCTGTTAGGTCCGGTTCTGGAGCCGGAAACATGGCTGTAAGATCCGGTTCTGGAGCCAGAAACATGGCTGAAAGGTTCAGTTCTCGAGCCGGAAACATGGGTGTGTGGACCGGTTCTGGAGCCGGAAACATGGGTGTAAGATCCGGTTCTGGAGCCGGAAACATGGCTGTAAAGTTCAGTTCTGGAGCCGGAAACATGGCTGTTAGATCCGGTTCAGGAGTCGGAACCATGGGTGTGTGGACCGGTTCTGGAGTCGGAACCATGGCAGTAAGATCCGGTTCAGGAGCCGGAACCATGGGTGTGTGGACCGGTTCTGGAGTCGGAACCATGGGTGTGTGGACCGGTTCTGGAGTCGGAACCATGGCTGCTGGGGCCAGAACTAGGTCTGTAACCGTGTCTGCTGGGGGCTGAATTGGTTCTGGAACCACAACCCTTTGGGCTCGTGCTGCTAACCTGGCCTTGTGACTCCTTCTCTTAGGAGCCGTTTGGAGGCTTCGTGGACCTCCAAAAGCCAGGCGAGCACCAGCGAATGGCTCCGGGCCTATAGCAAACACCGGGTGAGAAGCAGGGGCTGACGCCAGATGGACCTCACCGATGCGTGAGGTATCAAAAGGGAATTGGGATTTCTGGGTCTAGCAGGATCGGGAAAACAAACTGTGAGAAAATCCAAAAGCCAGGGAGGTAGGAATAAAACCAAATCTTGATGCTTCAGTGTAAGGAGTAATCCATCTTCCAGAGCAGCATTTCGCTGCTGAACCCTGACCGCTCCCATCCATTGTTGAGCGCATTCAGACAAAGAAAAGGTAAAATCCAAAAGTTCCTGCTCAAACAGATCTGCTGGGCCCATTTTTCTGGTCGGATCGTAATGTTACGATGTG
>CALSBZ010034030.1:5719-18688 GCA_943591055.1 Gobionotothen gibberifrons
GGTGTTAGCAAACAATAGCTGCCGCTAGCTATGTAGGCCTAGCTCTTCGGGGCTCCATAAAAGCATGGGTTGTCGAACATTAATGTAAGGATAAAATAGACTTCTTTGTTAGAAGTGAGCGTACCTTGCACGGCGTCCAGTATAGTATTTGCCGTGTCCAGGCCTCCCTCCCTCCCAACGTTCGCCGGTCTATGGCCGTAAATCTGGTCCAACAACTCGAACCACTTCCAGTTTTTCCTACCCGCACCACTCGTGTTATTGTTGTCCTTTATTTGGCGATATTCACTCTTCAATTTTTTCAGTTTTTTCCCTACACTGAAGGAAAGTCCTCGTAAATCCTTGTGCGGACATCTGTTCAGCGACATCCTGGAACACTTTCACATTTCTTGTTGTTCCGTCGAGCTCCCGCTGTATTTTACTATCCCCAATGAGATGGAGGAACGTCGTCACCTCCTCGATCGACCACGGTGTGCTTTTCTTTGACGTTGCCATTTTTTGTAGCTTCTCCGTTTACAATAATGCTATGATAAAAATGCTGTAAGCTTGCTTCTACATATATATACGCGACACTAGGGATGATCTCGCGCGATCTTGTGACGATTCTCTCTGACCAATCAGTAGTCGAGAGTGTTGACGTCACTAGTTCAGCCCTGGCCCTGCCCCGATAGAACCACAATTTTATGGGTCCGGAAAAAGAGGGAAAAAGTACCCGCTAGCCGATACTAGGCTGTATGGAAAGGTCTGGAAAAACTGGGCTGCCCGCATAAAGACGTTTAAACGGGGCTGGGCGCTGCAGTGGAAATGCGGCATTAGACTCCACCCGAAGGGGAATGTTCTGAGTGGAAAGCCACACTCTCTGGCCTACCTGGTACACAGGTGCCTTGGTGCGTCGGCGGTTTGATGATGTGGCGTACCGCTTAGCAGACTGAAGCAGATTTGTTCGAGCCTGTCTCCAAGTCTTTCGACAACGTCTGATGAAAGCCTGGACAGACGGACAGGTAACCTCCTTCTCCAATGCAGAGAACAATGGGGGTTGAAAACCGTATGCACATTGAAAAGGGGATAGACCAGTAGCGGAACTGATGAGGGTGTTGTGGGCATACTCCACCCACAGGAGTTGTTTTGACCAGTTTGTAGGCTGATCGGAAGCCATGCAGCGGAGAGTGGTCTCCATCTCCTGATTCTTCCGTTCGGTCTGGCCATTGGCCTGTGGGTGGAAACCGGAGGTGAGACTGACCGTCGCCCCGATCAGTTCACAAAACTCCCTCCAAAACACAGAGGTGAACTGGGGCCCCCGGTCAGAAACCACATCAGTCGCCAGTCCGTGAATCCGAAAAACGTGGAGAAGAACAAGTTCTGCCGTCTCCTTAGCTGACGGGATCTTAGACAGGGGTACGAAATGAGCCATCTTACTAAACCGATCTACCACCGTCAAGATGGCAGTATGTCCGTGGGACGGTGGTAGACCAGTCACAAAGTCCCGGGCGGTAGGAGAGAAAAAAATTAAACCGGGTGAAAAATAACGACCACCTGGCTTGCCGGGAATTCAGTCTTTGTGCCGACCTGATGTATTCCAGGTTCTTGTGGTCAGTCCAAACCTGAAATGGTTGTTCTGTCCCCTCAAGCCAGTGTCGCCACTCCTCCAACGCCAACTTGACTGCTAGAAGCTCCCGGTTCCCCACGTCATAGTTCCTCTCCGCCGGGCTCAATCTCCTCGAAAAGAAAGCACAGGGGTGGAGCTTCTGGTTCTCACCAGAACGTTGCGACAAGATGTCCCCCACCCCTACGTCAGAAGCATCCACCTCCACCACCAACTGACCAGCGGGATCTGGTACTTGTAGGATAGGTGCCGACGTAAACCGGCCCTTGAGGTCCTGAAAAGCCTCCTCGGCTGCAGAGGACCATCGGAACGTCACCTTGGATGAGGTCAGGGCGGTGAGCGGGGCGGCCACGGTGCTGTAGCCACGGATTAACCGTCTGTAGAAGTTGGCGAATCCCAGGAAACGCTGCAGCTCCTTCCGGGACTCAGGAACCCGCCACGAAGTAACTGCTGAAACCTTAGAGGGATCCATCTCCACACTCCACGATGTAGCCAAGAAAGGCGACCGAAGAAGTGTGAAACTCGCACTTCTCCGTCTTGACAAAAAGCGAGTTCTCCAGAAGTCTCTGGAGGACTGTCTGGACGTGGTGGATGTGGTTATTAGCACATTTTTACAACTTGACACTTTAACAAGGGCTATACAAGTGTTCATACTGGGTGGTTTATTTAGTTTAAAAAAAATTATCCAACGATTTACAGACCACTCTTTCCCCATATAAGTCAATGGGAAAAAGTGTTTCCGGGCCTGGCAACGAAACGGAAGTATAGTACCGCCGTTTGGCCACCACGAATATTTTCATCTGAGTCCGGCGCACTTCCTGGGGGCTTGGACAAGACAGTAGTGACGGCCATCTTGGTGACGTGTGTTGTTCTGCTAGACCGGAGATGTAGTTCATTCAGCGTTTCACACAAACAAAAGTGTTACTTCACAGTTTTACGACACATTTTTTTTTTTTTACTTTACAAAATTATCTTTTAAATTGACAAACATCATATGTGTAATTCGTGGCACAATTCAAACGGGATCGAAAGATAATCTTTCTCTCTCCATTGACTTCAATGCATAACTTTTCAGAAATAAGGTCCCATGGAGCTCAACCGGAAGGGGAGGGACTTCGCCTCTCATCTCAGTAGGTGAATGCTCGCATAAGAGGTTTCTCAATTCTTACATTTCCCCTCCTCGACTCCCCTCCTCGACTCCTATCCTCGAGACTTAGTCCCGCCCACAGGAGATGTGAGCAGAGGAGCCAAGGAGGGGAGCCGAGAAGAGAGGAGGGGAAGCAGCAGGCAGTTAGAGAAATGAGAACTCCTCTCCTCTGAGCGGTCATTTTAAAGAGACGTCCATTAATGATGACAGGAGGCACAGCAGCCCTCTGTCTGATGGACAGATGTGTTCATGACCACTTATATATTTACTTTAATTCATTCACAGTGCGGTATAATGAGACAATAACAGGCTACAGATGCGGACTGACACACACAAATATATGTATATAAATATATACCATTTAAAGTATGAGAGCACTCTCATAATAACGTAACACAATCAGAGACTGGATATATCCCCCCCCTCTCTCTGGTCGCTGAAATGGGGAATTGAAATTACGGGCCAAAAGTTGTATTTACAAGTATTAAAAGTAAGCAGAGGACACCAAACCAACTGAGACCCGTCTGTCCGCCGCATCTACGCACTGTACAACACACACATCTACACACTGTACCACACACACACCTACACACCTACACACTGTACAACACACACACCTACACACTGTACAACACACACCTAGACACTGTACCACACACACGCGCAGCTCCTAAAGCATAATCAGGATACAGCCGTTGTGTATTTTATTATGTGAAGCACTAAATTGTCTTAGAAAAATATGGACTCTTTGTTTGTAGTTATCTACTAAACTAAAGCAAATAAAGAGAGTAGGCCTGTTACACTGAGTGATATATATTACACACACTGCTCTGCTTTCTGCACGGACCTCACAGCTGTTCTCTCTGGAAACATCGCGACTCGATGAAAGCAGTTTCGAAAATAATATCCAGGGGATGCATGCAGAGCTGTGATTGGCTGAGATAAGTCCGGCCGTGCGTCACGCCTCCACCGTTCCCAGAAATGCATCCGCGGAGGAGCCGTGGAGGAACCATCAGTGTATCCTCGGTTATAGCTCCTCCAGAGAGCCTCCTCGACGCTCGATCCTCGGTCCTCGGTGTGCATTTAGAGAAATGAGATGTCCTTCAAAATGGCGCGCTGAAATTCATTTCCGGGTCACTACCGGAGGACCGAGGAGTCGAGGAGTCGAGGAGGGGAAAATTGAGTATTGAGAAGCCTCTAGTGCAGGGGTCTCCAACCTTTTTTAGGGTGAGAGCTACTTTCAAAAAATAAAACAAGTCGTGAGCTACTTTTACTCCTCTTTTTTTTTGCAGTGTATATATTTAGCACATGTTAACATTATTATATGCTTATCTTTAACCTTTGTGTGCTGTTTGGGTCTGTGGGACCCGTTTTCAGTGTTTACTAAAAGAAAATGTATGCAATTTAATTATTTTAACCTGCTTTATTTGGGGGTGGGCCTCACCTCCTCTAGGGGGGTCCGGGGGCATGCACCCCCGGGAAGATTTAGTTTTAAATGTTGAAGTTAAATCCATCAATCTGGTGCACTTTGAGCACACAATGAATTTATGGATACAGCTCTCAACACTCATATGAAAGGGAGCTGTATACTTTTCAATACTCCAAACATCTTTAGAATATGATCACAACCAATAAGAAATCATTTAAACTTGTGTATTCTTATCTTATGTTACCTAGTTAGCATTTTTTCTTTCTATTTATGCATATTTTACTAATCACTCCCCTTTTAAATACAATAAAAGGGGAGTTGGACTGATTTCATTGAACATTGGACTGATTTCTTACTTTATTTGTTACAACTATTAAATAGATAAAGGTGTGCTCTCTCTCTCTGTCTCTGTCTCGCTCGCTCACAGAGACTGTGTGCTCCTCCGTGGCGATGATGGCTTGCGTTAAAAAAAATAAAAAAACATATTTGTAAAGTGGGGGGACACAAACAGGATTTCGAAAAGTTTTCACACTGCAGGCTTGGTTTGGTTTGGTTTGGTTTGGTTTGGCTTGGTTTGGTTTGGCCTTATTAGGCCTGGCTCACTTTAATGCTGCGCTCACATTACAGTTTAGGAGCTGGGGCAGTTACTATAGTAACGCAGTGTAGGCGGAGCCGTGACGTCATCTTCAACGAGCACCCCATAAAAACAACATTAGCTGTTAGCTGTTAGCACTCAAGCTCGCAGTCACAGCTCCTCATATCTGTTAATAAACGAGACAAAAGTTATAAACAAGTACAAACCACAGACTGTCTGTGTCATGGTGAATACAGTCGCTGGCTTATTTATGTCTGTATAGGCCGTTGTTGTGAGTGTGTACGGTCGGAGCATTGCGTTAGCTTAGCCGACCTCCCGATTTCCCCGGAGAAAAACCCACAGTTTAAAGGGGAAAATGGGAGAACACCTCAGGGAGAGCAACAGAGGAGGGATCCCTCTCCCAGGACGGACAGACGTGCAATAGATGCCGTGTGTAAATCGAAGAGATAATATATTTTACAGCGTAGGTAGAACGAATGTTTGGAAATGCATGTGTCTGTAATAAGAAGATGCATCACGCATTTTAAAAGGTTCTTCGCCTCCCGTCTGTCTGCAGACTTGTCAAAGCATTAATTCATGATTTGTACTAACCGGTATCAGTATGTTGTTACTTCGGCATCATTTTGAAACGTGTATTACAATTAAATCACGGTCAAATATGTTTAGCATATTCCGCCCGGTTGTTGGCCCCGCTTGTTGGCCTCGATAGAACCACAAATTTGTCGGGCCAGAAAAAAGACGAAAAAGTACGCCCGGGGCGGAACTAGGCCGAGTGTGAGCGCAACCACAAACAGGCCCCGCACGGTTCGGCACGCTTAAAGCGAGCTCCGCGCTGCAGTGTGAATGCGCCATTATTGAGGGCTTGCGAGCTACCGGTAGCTCGCGATCGACGTGTTGGAGACCCCTGCTCTAGTGTATGGTTAAGAGGTAGTACCCATAGAGTCCAGTAGAGGGCTCCGCCTGTGATTGTAACTAGGGTTGCAATCCCAATACGTAACCCACCGTTTCTAATACATATATAAAGTTCACACATAACGGCTGCTGGTGGTGCAATACTGGACTTCTTTTGCACAATTGATTGTTATCTGATAAAAAGCTCGGGAAAAGAAAGAAAAAGCGATTTACCAAGATAATCTGGAAATAATTAATGTCCCCCCCCCCCCAATTTGGGATACACCCTTTTTTATATAATAAAAAAATGTTGCTGCCTTGATATCTCATTTGGGATGGGCCAAATAGATGGCCTGACAGAAAAAACAAAACAAAAATAAATAAATGAATGAATATGTAAATGTCTTCGTTGCAGGACAAACAAAGGAATTCTGATTCTGATTTCTGATGTAGCTGTTTCTTACCTCTCTGCGTGGGCTGCTCTAATGTGAATTTCCCCTATTGGATGTTAATGATTTAAGAATACATATTGTCCTCAAGCTGTGACAACTCATTTGAACAGAAGCACTCTGTTGTCAACATGCATTTCTATACAAGATAAAGACTTGTGGATATAGACATCATCATTTCATATGAGTGGTAGCAGTATTTGTATTGTAATGTTTTTATGGGTGGACTTGTTTCCCATTCCCATAACAGTTGTGAAACCCTAATGACTAGTGGTTCAGTAAAAAACAACCATAATGTCATAATAGTTGGGAGGAGCTGGAGTGAGTGAATTAAGTCGCTCTCACGCACACGCACGGGCGCGCACACGTGAACTACAGTATCTACTGTACTTGCTGAATGAGCCAATAAAAAAAGGGGGATTAACATTCCATTAAACATTCCTCTCGCGCGACTTTACCGCCTGAATCACCGCGAAGTTTCCTGCTAGTTTGTATTTTGGTGGCAGGCAGCGGGCAGCAATAACCCGTGGAGACTAGTCCAAGAAAGGTGGAGACTCCTGGGTTAACTTCCTGACAATAATCTTGAAGCACCACCAGGAGGGAAGCGGGGACGCTGCTGCTGCTGGGCCAAGGACTAATGGATATACGGCTAACTCTACTTCTTTTTCGGCAGTGAATCGACACCTTTGTTGATTACATCTACCTGGCTTGTTAGCTAGCTAGCAGTGAGGCTGCTGCTGCTGCTGGATAAGACATTCCTAACGTTTGATAGCGAGGCGGTGCGAGAGGAGGAATGGGTGAGTTTTCCATGATGTGGCGCTTGTGTTGTGTTTAACTCCTACTTATTGACTCGATTTACACAGCAAGTCGAACACTCGTGAGTCATTTAACCAAATGTTAGTGACATACACCAAGCTATCAGTGTTTGCCGGGAAGGGTATAAAGTGTGCAAGCCAGTTTGCTAGCGTGTTAGCCTAGCCAGCTAGCTGCCTGGATAATGGATAACGCCACCTCCATCCTTGGATTTTTACTGCAGGTTTAGCTAATGTTAACATGAGCTACCTCATTTAAAATGTCCACACAGCCTATGTTAAACGACCATATTCCCCACAACTACTGTAATATAAGTTGCTTGAAGTTTCTAGGTTATTCATGTGACAGTTTGTGCTCTGTTTGACTAAGTTAGAGCTCATTGCAGAAGCATTAGGCGTCGACAGAACTCCACAGACAGGAAACTCCATATGGCAAGGTAGCTTCTTCTGATAACTTTAGTGTGTTAACTTCCTCTTTGACATTTGCGTTGGTCTGATTTAAGAAATATGTAAATTGAATTGTGCAGAATGTGTCCAGACTGTGTGCTGACTTGCATTCCTTTCGGACGGTGACAGTCTTACTGTCAGTGGTGGAATGTAATAAGGTCCATTTATTTAAGTATTTGCTTTTATGCTACTTTACACTTCTACTCCACTACATGTATCTGTCAATTATAGTTACCTTGCACATTTCAATGATTAGCTTATATGAAACATATAAATTAACAAATAAATAAACATTGACATAATTATAGTTTAAAATATCCAACAGCAGCATACAAAGGAAATACAATTAGCTCCACCTTTTTTAATATATGTGATAGGCACACTAATGCATCAATAATCAAAATCCCCATGTTTAATATGTGATACTGAAATAGGCTATTACGCATAATACATAAGTTTACCTTTGTGACTACAATTCTTTTTTCAAATGTATTATTGCTACTTTACTTAAGTATACGAATGTAGTACTTTTACCACCACTGCTTATTCTAAGTCCCCAAAGTCAAATGGATGTTATGCTTAGTTTATATCCACTTTACATTGGAACAAAATGGACTTTTTTTGGTTTGGACTCATGAGTCATGACCCTGTCTTCAATAGGGTATTACGTGTACCTGCTTCTTAGGATGAAGGATTCCGTTTCTTATGCTGACATCATGTAATCAGGGCATTTCACTACCAAACTCAGGGGTAGACATTAAGGGTAAAATGCCACTGGCCCTCCGGGCCGGTGGAATTGTATTATCACTGGCCCCACCATTGTAACCACTGGCCCGGAGCATTCGTCCAAAAAAAAATATTATCGACTAATAATGAAGAAAATTAACACATTTGTTGCAATAGTAATGTATGCACTAACTACATTACTACTTGTACTACAACATTTGAATCATCAGTTCTTCCTCATTTTCCTCAATTGTTCATATTTGGTTTATTAAAATAATGATATTGTGGTCATTGTTAAAAGAATTCTGCTATTATTATGAGTATTATTATTTGTATAATGCGCTTTCTGCCTTCCTGTCATCAGGAGTTAGACATGTAATGGCTATGTAATAGATTAGATTAGAACCTTCATTCTCCTAAACTGCTGGGACATCTCCCTATAGCCAATACCTTTATATGTTCTACTCTTCACTTACCTGTCAGCATAGGTTGGCATTGATGTACAGAGCCGACAGAAGACCTTGTTTATATTGGCATCATATTGAGAGGTGCAGTGACGCGTCCTAAAACCAGGAAGTAAGCTGCTGGTTCCCTCGACAAAAAAGCAATGGGATTTCTCCACAGGGTTTTGGAAAATAGCTGGAAATAAGGTCTGTGGAAAACAAACCTGTTTGATAAATGCACGTTTTGTTCAGCCGGATAATATCCACATGTCTACCCTACTTTTATAATTTTCGAATCATAAATCTAATCGATAGATTATAAAAGGGTTTTAGGACGTGTCACTGCACCACTAGAAGCCAGCTCCATCGATCAAGCTGGCTGAAACGTTCTCTCCCTCTTCTTCTCATGCTCCCTGTCACTCTCCTTTAACTCCTCCGGTGACTTTCTTTAATTTGAAGATCGTTTTTTTGCCCGACGCTTGGCCGGTTATCGCTGGTATTAAAAACATTTTGGCGAATGGTTAGGTGGCGCGACAGTCTGTAGTGAAGGAGCGCGCTCCCGTGAGCGGGAGCCTGCTCGCGCTGCGCTCCGCAGCAAACAGCTGTTTGCTTTTCACCCAACAACGACAACCGCCTCACGAAACGCTATGTTGTAGCGTTAATAAACGAAACAATTTAACTAAATTGCTAGTCAAAATACCAATACCACAGGACCATTTTTTTTTTAAAAGCAATATTTTTTGTGGCCCGAGCGGGCAAGTGGAAAGTACGTTATGCTGGCCCGGGGTGTCTATATAGAGCTTCCGGGCCAGCGGGCCATTTATAATGTCGAGCCCTGAAACTTGAACACCTTGTAGTAACAATCAAAGATGGTTTCTATCTGTGATGCACATGTTTAAAACCTGGTCGCAGAGAGTGGTTGTGATGACTACATGTAGAGAAAGCACTCTGATCTATGTCCAATCCATTTTATTTCTACAGCACAACAACAGAGTTGAGCAAAGTGATGTACATCAACAACTGTATACAAACATAGCATACATAAAAAACAGACGGGACATGAAAGAAATGTAAAACATGAGACACTGAAAGCAGATCAGAAGCCACAGACTGTCAGTGTATTGCACACATCTACTGTATCATGAAACCAGCCTCATGCATCTTGTCGGATGTGCTCTCTGTGGTTTCTGTGGTTGTTTGCAGTAAGACTTGTTCAAGAGCTGTGCTATGTAGTTAAACAGGTTATAAGCCCAGCCTTGCTTAGCCTTCAGATGTGTAAATGAAGAGGGTGTTTTTGACATGCTAAAAACCAACTTGCTGTTGCTTATTTAGTAATTAGAGACATATGAAACTGAATTAGCAAATTACAAAAACATTAGCAGTATACAAAAACATACTGAAATGTTACTACAGAAATGTGTTATAAAGAATGATATTGTTTAGGAGTAAAACTGACCTCCCATTATAATATTCGACAATCACTCCATATGCAAATCAACCACAACAGGCTACTTTACCAGTGTCTATTTATAGGAAGCTAGTTTCACTTGTAATTCTTTGTATTGTTCTTAGGTATGCCTCTCCTGAGGTGGCTCATTGGTGAACATATCTCAGTTCTGTTAGAACATGTCTGATCTGTGTGTGGGTTTGTGAGCTCCTCATTTTGCTAGCTGTATACTTAGCTTCATGCAAACATCATGCATCCTGCTACTGGTGGTTGAAAGATACAAATGTATCAGCAATCTGGACTTTTGTTTCATAGCATTAGGTTGTTAGAAATACTGGTGCTTTGTCTGGTCTGTACTCCATTCATCAGTCTTGTAGGGCTGTATCCGAATATTCGTTCGTTGGAGTACTCTTCGGGTTTCAATTTCGTTATTCGGATATTCGCTGCTGATTACTACCGAATACCCGGAGCCCGAAAAATGGTATTCGGGACAGTCTTGTATTGTTTTTTTGCATTTTCTTTTCCTTATATTTTCATAGTGGATAGTAAGCAACACATGAATGAGAGGAGAAAGAGAGCAAGGATGACATGCAACAAAGGTCCCCAGCGAGAAATGAACTGGGGCTATTGTGATTAGATAGACAAGTTATTTAACCCAGAGGCTACAATGCCCCAGTTACTGTTCTGTTTCCAACGGCCACTTCCCAACAGGATTCTAAGAACTTCAGAAACAAAGACTGGACATGTGCCAGAATGTCTGATTGAATATTAACCTCACTGGCCTCAACCAATATTTACTGGTGGTTTGTGTTGTTTCCCCTTTACTGATGAAGGTCAGTTTACCAAGTTCTGTTAATCTGGTACTTAACAGTTAATTCATTTATAACAACAGTAACCTAATAATATGGTTAACTTAAGACATATTTTGCATGCACACGCAACAGAAAACGATAAGACACTGACTAATAAGGAACTATTACCAACCTTTAGTGAGGTGAAAACAACACACCTTGATCACTGACCTCACATGTGTGCTGTGGGAACTCTCTATTTGATGATGAACTGAATCCCGCATGTTACTACAGCTTCATTTGATCATAATCAGTCGATAAAACGCCTGATGTTTTTGTCACAATTCATCAGAAACAAAACTGCTTCAGGGAATGCCAAACTCCAAATGAGAGGACATGTCAGGCAGATGTTAACCTCTTTACACCAGCCACCTTTGCATCTTACATTTGATACAATGTGGAAGTCCACACACTCTCACTCGCCCTAAACACGCTATGGCTGCAGGTATCGTTTTAATACTTTTTATATTGGTCTGTAAACCATGTAAGACACATTTCTGGAGCCAAATGTGACATTTTGTCTAACAGTCAAAGATGTCACATTTACTGTAATGGAGGACATGTGAAAGCAGAACATCCTGAAATGAGAAAGCTGGAACTAATCCTTGTTAAGCAGTTTGGCTTGGGAAATTACTTTAATTATCTATATAGTTGCTGATTAATTTCCTAAAAGATTGACATTTTTAATTTACTAATTGTTTTCAACTATCATTTCTGACCTTTTATGATCTGGGTCATTTTGTGCGTTCCCTCCATGCGGAACAGAGTGCTAGACCTCAGGATAAAGGACTGTTGGCTGTTTGGACAGCTTCAATGTGGAAATGCATGTGAATATTATTCTATTCTCCAATACTCTGATATCCAATAGAACATCTCACTCTTTTTGGTTGAAGTAGCCCTTGAAATGCTAAACTTGTTCCTGTTAAAAAATGTCATCACCTCACCACTCAATGTACGTCTCGTCTCAGACTTCATGTTTGTTTGCACATGCCTTTTGTTTGCTCATCGAACTATTGGCTGTGTTTTTATGTGAGAGGAAAGGTTTGATAATGTTGCCCAGACGTAGCTCCCTGGTGTGTAATGTGTGAGGGCGTTGGTGACATGTACACATGTTCAGAGGCTATCCTCACGGCCTGTGCTGCGGATAGGTCAATACAAGTGAACAAGAGGAGTTAGTGCCATTGAGAATAGCAACAGCTCTCTGTCCTCTCCCTCGTTTGATTTCTCTTGGTAACACTTTGCCCGTCGTATCAGCTAGCTCTCAGATCAGTGGGAAGGAATGCAGTTATGAGTTTCCTCTTTAATGATTGAGTGGGAAAAGCAAAGAGAGCACACTGACACACTGCCTGCCTGGCAATCAAATTGCCTGCGTGGCCTTGAGTATTCCCCCCCTTTCTTTTTCTGCCTTCCTTCCTCTCCATCCCCCGTTACATCCTCCTGTCTGTCACTGGCTTATACAAGAGCCATATTGTTCAAACTCTTTACCTGGAAGCATTGTGTTGGGAGAGGAAAACAATAACCTGGAAGTTCCTTTCCTTCTGCTGAACCCTGACCCGGCACTCAGGAAGTACATTTGCTGTGCAAGCTCAGTTTAATTCCTACACTTCAGAGACTCCAAAACTTCACTTTATAGACTTTCAAATATGTCCACTGACTCACTTTTATTTTAAATACCACTGTGTCGTTTGGTAATTGACACTTTGGGGAGGAGAAAGAAAGATCAAATGTAACTGATAAGAAGAACTCAACTCAAAACAAGAGTGGGCATGATCGAGGTATGCTGAAGAGTAGGGCTGTGCAATTAATCGTATTTTAATCTCAATTACGATTTTGTTCAGTTGAATTACACTTAAAGTTCAGGGTAATCAACTGTTAAAAACATATTGTTCAATTTATTTTTCAATAAATGGATGTTTTCAAAGTAAATGGATAATTGCGATATCAATTATTCACCTATCTAGTTATCTATGTAATGTCTTGTCTTTTATCTGGACCCTGAGTCTGTAATAAAGTTTTCATTCATTCACCAAAATAATCGTGATTATGATTTTTGCCATAATCGCACAGCCCTACTGAAGAGACAATACACACACACACACACACACACACACACACACACACACACACACACA
>CALSBZ010034033.1:0-10315 GCA_943591055.1 Gobionotothen gibberifrons
CACAAACCTCTCTACCACGGTAAGGTGCTGGTTCTTCAGAGAGGCATTTTTTTCATGTATAAATTAAATGGTCTGATTGTATACAAATTAATTTATAGATTACCTGTATTATTACCTGAACACAACCATCTCTGACTAGATAATCAGTTGATAGGTTGTTGAGGATCAATACAGTGCCTTTTGGAATTCTGTTATTGTCTTTTATTCGAAAAGATGCATATTCAAGGATTTACAATGTACTAACACAATTAAAATATCAGCTTAAAAGCCTGACCTGAACGATAATCAAATATAGGCTTTTATTTATTTTGTGGAATCGATGCAAGGTTGGCTGATAACATGTGTATATACTGCCAAGAGAAATTCTACAACTGTCAGGGTTTTGGAATTCTGGACCCAAAAGTAGTACAAACAGGGAGGCAGGTGTGGGGAAGCAAACAAAAGGCGAGCTTTTATTAAATTAAAAGCTGGTTTAACCTGTTAAGCCCCGAGCCTGTTTTTCAGGTTTCAGGCTCGAAATTCCCAGAACAAATGACCATATCTTCCCTTCTAAAAGGGTTAAATTAATAATCTTTTTTCTCAAAGTAATGATAAACCTGTGAGTTGGATGTAGAAAAGTCAGAATCAATATAGATGTTTTTTATTTTAAAGAAAATTCAGATTGAACATGGTAAAAAACTGTAAATTATAGTGTCCGTCCAAAAATGATGTGTTACTTACAGTGAAAACTACCCTTGGATGATGGTAAGGTAGACTAAAAGCTTTAGGAATCCAAAGTACAACATATAATAAGTACCCTGTATCAAGATTGATGCAAAACAAGTGACATTTGACCTTTCTAGAGAGGTTTAGCAAAAAAAACTCCACCTCTGAGGTGATTTGGGTGGAAATGGGGGTTTTACCGTTTCTCTGGAATCCATTGGTCGATTTTGGTGATTGACATCTCTTTCTGACTCAGCCAATAGAATCGAAGGGGAATCTCCCCACACACACACATGGGGCCCTTCTCATTTCATCGGCCACACGAGGACGATAACGGTCGTTTGTGTTACTGTTTAGTGAATATAGACCGTTCGGCCACACGAGGACGACCGAATATGACAGTAAACAACTGCGGAAACGATAACGGGTCCCAAGGTGGATAGAAAGACATACGCAACGCTCTGGGGGGTCCAACGGCTCTGTGAGTACGCTCTACGATCATGTTCTGATAATGATGAGGCAATAGCCCGCCTCTCCCCACCTCTGCTGCTCACCCCCGCGTCAAATACACTACACACTGAATTCAGATTATTTATCTTTCTCTTGATATGGACATAAACGCGAGTGAAGTCTAATCTGACAGGACGCGGAGACACGCAGCTCTGCTCACCTGCAGCTCCTCCCGCTGTGATGCAGCGGTGAACCGAGCAAAACACACACTTCAAGTCAGATCATCGCCCTTAGCTATTTTAATTAGCCTACCTCTCGAACTACCTAAACTAGTTATAAATATGTTTATTTTTACTGTCGGCCGGGTCACTCAGTCATTACTGGATCAGCTGTTGCATGAGACAGACACTGACGCTGTCAGAAGAGAGGGAGGAAAAAGAGAGGCTCCGTGTATTTTATATATTATATATAGTCGTTATTCATTTGTTTTAAAGCTCAATAAATAACAAAGAAGACCTTTGATCGGCACTTTTTATAATTTTGTCCGGAAGATTTCAACTTTAACACACGTTGACTGGCGAAAAACTCTGCCCGGTTCCCTCTGCTCTGCCCCATGGATGTATAATAAGAACCTCTGCCCCCACCGCGGAGAATAAACAGAAGGGCAACCATGACAACCATGCTTCTTCGCTGCTTTTGTGGAGGAAGTTACAGCGCCACTTACAGGCTCCTGCATATGTACTGCAGCTTCTCGAGCGGTTGGAGCTAAACGGAGCTGTCTCGTGTGGACAGAAACGTTCCGGTGTCGATTGCGTGTCGACGGAAGCTTTTTTGCGTTTGCGTTAATCCTATGCGTTTAGCCGTTATTGTCCTCGTGTGGCCGGGGCCTAATGTTCATTGGCAGGCTGGGCAGCGTTCAAAACAAAGCGGACTCAAAGAGTATATACAGAGCAAGATGATTCTCTCCTCTCCGGGCGGAAGACACCACTCAAAGAGTATATACAGAGCAAGATGATTCTCACCTCTCTGAAAGGCGTAGACGCTGTCTTTGTGTTGGACCACCGTCCCGTGATGTTTAAATCAGATGTATATTATTATACAGTTCCTACTGACCTTACTGTTTAAATCAGATGTATATTATACAGAAAGTTCCTACTGACCCTACTGTTTAAATCAGATGTATCTTTATACAGAAAGTTCCTACTGACCTATACTGTTTACAAAAGATGCCTGAAAAAATAAACATTTAAAAATGTGGCCGCGATGTCTGTCCCATGTCACTCTATTATTGATTTAGGGGAGGGGGCGGGGCCCCATGGTCCGACCTGCGGGGGAGCCCCGAAATATTGCGCAACGCCACTGGTAGCGACCAGAGGGGGGGGGGGGATATATGTCTCTGATAGTGTTACGTTATTATGAGAGTGCTCTGTTTGATTCTGAAATTGTATATATTTATATAAATATATACAATATGTGTGTGTAAGTGTGTGTGTGTGTGTGTGTGTGTGTGTGTGCGCATCTGTAGCCTGTTATATATATATATATATATATATATATAAAAGCGTGCATTCTGGAATGTCAGGAATGTTTGAGACGGAGAAGAATGAGGAAGTGGAAACGGAGGAGCTGAGAGCAGCGGAACAAATCATTATACCGCACTGTGAATGAATCAAAGTAAATATATAAGTGGTCATGAACACATCTGTCCATCAGACAGAGGGCTGCTGTGCCTCCTGTCATCATTAATGGACGTCTCTTTAAAATGACCGCTCAGAGGAGAGGAGTTCTCATTTCTCTAACTGCCTGCTGCTTCCCCTCCTCTCTCCTCGGTTCCCCTCCTCGGCTCCTCCGCTCGCATCTCCTGTGGGCGGGACTAAGTATCGAGGATAGGAGTCGAGGAGGGGAGTCGAGGAGGGGGGTTAGCTGAAATGAGAAAGGCCCATGGTAAAACAAAAAGGTGGGGGCTTCGCGCACGCAGTTTTGCTCCAGAGTGAAGCTGTCTCTAGGTTTGACATCTCAAAACCGAAAAGCAGATTTATTGCTCATGGATTATCAGAAATCATTCAAAGTGACACATTGGATTAACCTATGGATTAACTTCAGCATCGTTTTTATCGTTTTAATGCCATTGAAGACCACTTTTGACCAGACTACCACACAGGTGAGCCATTTTGCCGTTTTTAGCTAACTAGCTCCATATGTTTTGATGTGTGTTCTTGTTATTATCTCAGAGAATTCGTATAATTGAGTGATAATGAAGGGTACCCCTCGATTCTGTGTCCCCTCACGATGTGAAACGATGGGTTGGATGTGCACCAAAGATAAATAATAAGGTTTTGTGAGTGAATTTCGGTGCAGTCATCTGTTAGCATTTTTCGCTCGTTGCTAATTCAGAGGCTCAGCGTTAGCATTGTGGGGTTTTTTGTTGAAAAAATGTAAATGGTCAGTTAGATGAGTTTCTTTCCGTTACATGGATATAAAACATTCATAGTTTATTAAATGAACATGCCCTCAGACACTGTTTCCTGCAAGATGTTGCAGGAGGCCCCCTACCGGGGTCTCTCGGGCTTAACAGGCTAATGCAACTCCACATGTCACGATCTTAGTTTTATGTCACGGTTTTAGTTTGGTCTTTCTTGTCATGGTTTTATTTTGCAATTCTGTTCTTCCTGTGTCTTATCTTCCTTCCTGTCGTTGGTTTCCCTGGTGTGTCTGATTGTCTGATTGTGTTTCTCCTTCCCTGCCCGGCTGTTTCTCGTCTCGTGATTACCCCTCCCTGTTTAGTCTTGTCTCTTCCTGTGTTCAGTGTTGGTTCATTGTTTGTCTCTCATGTCTCCCTTCATGCTGG
This sequence comes from Gobionotothen gibberifrons, assembly GCA_943591055.1. Lineage (NCBI taxonomy): Eukaryota > Metazoa > Chordata > Actinopteri > Perciformes > Nototheniidae > Gobionotothen > Gobionotothen gibberifrons. The sequence continues at coordinate 4,001 of CALSBZ010034033.1, forward strand.
TCACAGTCACCTTGTATTTGGATGCTACCTCGTGCTACAGTACCTGTTCATGGATTCATGTTTTTTCAGCTTTTGTAAATAAAGCTCACCTTTTGTTTCATTTTGAAACCCGCTTCCCTCCTCAATCTGCATTTGGGTCCTATTTTTCCCCAACCCTGACACCACACTACGTCTTACGGTGCTGTGTACCGGAGGGGAGAGAGAGAGAGGAGCGCAGGGGGGGAGAGAGATGTAATACGGTTTCCTGATAAACGTTTTGTTTGATAGGCTTCAGCTGTGGAGAGTATGTGCTGCAGGGAGGTGGATGCACATCGCACCCACGAACGCTAGCTCCGGTCCTTTTCCTGTTAGGGAAACTGTGGACTCGATGTCCTGACACTGACAGGCTGGAGTTTGTGCAACCTGCACAAACTCCAGCTCACCATGATTAACAATGGTGAAATGCAATGTAAATTACCGAAAAAATAACAGCTCTCTAAATCACAACCGCTCAAACCAACTACAAACTGCTACCGCGGATTAGTCAGAGAAAGTTGCTCCCCCTTGTGACGTAATATGACGCGTTTGATGTATGACGTTAAAAAAAAGAATTCCTGCCCTTATGTCTTGTAAAACATATCAAATCCTGCATTAACTTTTTTTAATTGTAATTTTCAGGCAAGGTTAAGCATAAATGTAGTAAAAAAAAACCCTGCAAGTTGCTCTTTAACATTACTTTTATATCATTAGTGACACAACATGTTGGATAATAAGTGAATTATGATGATTCCAAAAATAGCAACTGTATAGATGTTCAGCCCCGATATCTTCTCAATAAACTATTGTTTTGTATATCTTTGATTTAGTTGAAACCCAGTGACGCAAATCGCCTTTGTAAATCATTATGAGAAGCTCTTTAAGGTCACAGTCCTAACAGCCTTACCAATGTTGGGCATGGGAATTTCTGCTCTAAGACATAACATGTCTCATGTTTTATGTTCATAAGTCTTTTAATTTGATTATATATCTCTTTGGCAGTTTGACTTATCTGTGTGACGCATTTAATCTATCACAGGAAAACTCAATAGTCTGCATTCATTCAACAAACAGACTGCATGGAGGAATGTGTTTCAACAAGATGTTGTACAATTTAAGATGCCAAAGTCAAAGGCATGTGAGCTGTTGCCGTGCTGCTGCAATGATTTTAATCTGTGTATGATCTCAATCTTCTCTTTCTTCATGTCATCATATTATACATTAAAATATAAAGCATTACATAGGGTTTGAGGGCACAACCCGTGCGTTTGCGGTTTGAAACGACACATATCACCAGCATTATGTTTTTTTTACAATTTAAAAATATCTCTTAAATAGGTTTTTTTCTATTCATTTATTTGACTTTAACTACGGTTAAGGTGGAGCGCCGCCAACTTTAAACATCAATGAGATTTCCTGAGAGGAAGTGATGCTGTAGGGCAGGCTATACAGTATTTGAAAAGAAGTTGCATAAAAGCTTTAGTATCTCCAGAGGAAGCAGTGTTAAATCTTAAAGAGGACATATTGTGCTCATTCTCAGGTTGATATTTGTATTTAGTGTCTCTACTGGGACATGTCTCCATGCTTTAATGTTCAAAAAGCTCTTTATTTTTCTCATACTGCCTGTGTTGCAGCACCTCTTTTCACCCTCTGTCTGAAACCAGAGCCCAGTCTGCTCTGATTGGTTAGCTGGCCGGCTCTGTTGTGATTGGTCAACTGAGAGATGTTGCAGCTTAGCCTATCATGTACAATATGTATCGAAAATAATATGATCCAGTACTATTGTATCGTCTGGGACTCTGTGTTTAATTAAAGCACGGCTCTGTGTGTGAAACGAGCCATTTTGTGTGCGAGAGAGAGCGCACCGGTACCGGAGATCGTTGTTGTTAGCTTCTGGTGCTAGCGAGCTACGCTAACGGATATAAGGAGTTTTTTCAACAACAAAGTGGAGGAGAGTCCTCTCCTGTCAGACTGAGAGACTCAGTGAACTAAAGGACTCTCTGTGTTATCTCAGTGGGTCTCAAACGTTTTGGTCACCATTAATGTAAAGAATTATTTCCGAGGGACACATTTATATGATCATTATAGTTATAAATAAGAGAATACATGAAAAACAGGTATGAAATACTATATGACAGTAAAAAAAGAATAAAGTTTAAGTGCGTGATTTGTAAAATATCCATAAAGAAAAAGTAAATCTGTTAACAGTTCTGTTTCATATGGGTGTTGAGAGAGGTATCCATAGTGCACCAGATTGATGCATTTAACTTCAATATTTAAAAATAAATCTTCCCGGGGGAGCATGCCCCCGGACCCCCCTATGTAAGGTCCACACACCATCTATAAAAATAGCACTTTACCCCTGCTTACACCTATATGCCGTGAGCTGATTATCGAGCCTTCATTGTAACAGTCGCGGGTACATTGTGTATATGCATGGGGATTGTTGCAGTAGAAAATTCCACTGTAGCGCCCGGGACATTAATGGGAAACCCTAAATGTTTGAGCACCCTCTATGAAACATCAAGCTACCCCACAGCACCCCCAAAATAAATCTCTGGCGCCGCCACTGAGCCTGACTTGTGTTGGGGGGGCCCGACTTTTTTACACATATATTGAAAAACCACGCCACCATGGGCGTGGAGGTGGAATTGCCACAATTCTAAGAAATAATATAAAAACAATTGCAATAAACATCCCTTGCCCCTCCTCATTTGAACACCTTGCATCTAAACCACTTTTAGATTTCTAATGCAATCGCCAGAAGTAAAAAGCTAACGTTAGGCTATAAAGAACAGCATCATGGTCGAATGGCTGTGCTAAGCTAAAGGTGGTCTCATTTCAGTGTGTTGAATTTCAGCAGTCTCATTCAATAGAGTCTGTATGCAGACCACAGCAAGGAGGCGGATCCTATAGGGGGCGTTTCCTAAAGGGTTATGAGCCCCGCCCCCCACGTATTTCTTAAAGGTATATGACGCTCTGTTTCTCATTTATTTTAATGCTTTGAATGAATCATAAACAAACTTTGAAAAATAATAATTATAATTAATTTGCATAAAGAATGAAGAGTATACAACCCACAGAGAAGACAAATTAATTGACCTATTGACAGATCATAATGAATACAGAGTCAATTTGATAGTTTATCATAACATAGGATACATTAAACTCATAAATTGTAGGCATATCATTTTTTACTGTTTGTGCAGTGGTAGTAATTATTATTCAAATCAATCGACTACGTTTTATGGAAGATATTGCTGTATATCATTTAACAACATGAGTAGAGGTTTCTGTACACCTAAAATACTGAAGTTGAAGTTACTGTCCTGATGTGTATCATTAATTTGTTCATGTTGTGTCTGGTGGTCAGATTAATTCATTAATTAACGTATTTATTATTTTTGAAACATTACTATCTCTGACTTCATCAACCAAAAGATCAATTTTGATATTTAACATGAACTCAGAAAGAAAAACACACTGTCTGCCTTATACAACTTTTGTTGGTCATCTTTGAATATCATCCAAGTTTTGTAGATGGACAATTTTGCTATTATTAGTATAAGGTTTACACTAGGCTATATATTTCACTATGGACAGACTGTCTCAAGAAAAGGCAAAGGTGCAGTGACAGGATAGTGTGGTCATCAAAATTGTGCAGCCCCTCTGTCCATTCTTGATATCGGTAGAAATGTCCACAAAGCCCACACCTTTTACAGTACGTGGACACATCTGAGAAAATACAAGAAAGTATTAGTGATGGGATTTACAGATGTCTATATATCTGTGTGTATACGATAGTGCGTGTGTGTAAAAAAGACAATATACAGCATATAAATGAATAGTGAATGACTGCTATACTTAACAAAATAACATTTACTGTAGCATATGGATGGCCAGCGGAAGTATCACTAATATATTCATAAACTAAACATACCCTTTACTATGCCAGTGAATGTCACTATGTTGGCTTTATGAGTTATCGGCATAGGATCCGACAGAGGAATTTTTCCTGGGCAAACAGTGCAAAATTTCTCAAGAGGTATGAGGCGCTTTGGCAGTGTCTCCATGTTCTGCGGTGAACACGCATCCGTTGACAGAACAGCTGGCAATTTCTTGTGGTCCAACAAGTAAAGAACAAGTGATGTCAAAGCGGCTCCCTCAGGTGGATAGAGAATGTCCTCAGTACTGTGGCCTTCAGGATCAGATTCAACAAAGGTCTCAAACACATCACGTTCTGTACTTCGGACCTTTAGGAAGAGTTCAGGTCGGGTCTGATTCAAGTGCCATTTTGCTATGGACTTATGAGCACAGGAATTCTTTGGCTTTGAGCATGGACACTGCCAAGTATTTATTTGTCATAACATACAGACACTCTCCCTAACCGCGAATAATATCAGGTGCATGTTTCAAGTACTGACACAAACTCTTGATGCGCCACTGCAAAATGTCACCACTTTACTCAGTGGGCTGTTTTAAGACTCAGCTTTCTCCTTTCTGACTAGACACATTCTTTTTGTGTTGTCAGAAATCCATTTCTTCCCAACCATATCTGACAGAACTTCCTCCTTCAGTGTGACGTCTGGTTTGGATGAAGTAGGACAGTATATCAGAGACCTAACATGAATACACTCAAACCCTAATAAATTACTTCTTCTGGAAAATTCTGATGCCTGCTTGCAATTTTCAAGCTCACAAACAACTTGGTGGCTGTTTCCCCAGGTGAACTTCTGTACATGAATGGGGTTTCTCAGCCCAGAAAATGTTCTTCCAACAGCAAAAATGCCCTTTTTGAGGTCTAAGCATTGGGATGGAAGATGGTGATTAGAAGTAATATCAGGAACAGATGATGAGTGACGTCGATCCATGTGGGTCTTGAGGTTTTTCATATATAATTCAGTTTTACACAAAGGGCATGTTGTCCTTTTGGCCCTTGACTGGACTACTTTGCTGCGACTGATGGCTTGGAGTGGAGTGGAGTGGAGGCTACAGATGCTGTGGCAATTTGGGAGGCTGCAGAGGTGACAGGGTAGGCTGAGGAGGCCACCGTGGAGGCTGAGGAGGAGACAGTGGCGGCTGGTGGGGAGACAGTGGATAGATTACATTATAGCAGTATAGTTGTATAATACATTTTTCCCATGTTTTGTTTAAGTTGTGTTTAGGGGGAATAAGGTTATGACCACTGCTTCTGGTGTGTTCAAGTGCATCACTTACTCTGGCGAAGCGATCCAACGCTGCAGGCAGCTGGGCCAACGGTGTAGTCTGCTGGGGAGACAGAGGAGACACAGGAGGCTGTGGAGGAGACAGTGGCGGCTGTGGAGGAGACAGAGGAGGCTACCGTGGAGGCTGAGGAGAAGACAGTGGCGGCTGGTGGGGAGACAGTGGATAGATTACATTATAGCAGTATAGTTGTATAATACATTTTTCCCATGTTTTGTTTAAGTTGTGTTTAGGGGGAATAAGGTTATGACCACTGCTTCTGGTGTGTTCATGTGTATCACTTACTCTGGCGAAGCGATCCAATGCTGCAGGCTGCCCCTGCGTACTTCTGAACATGTTTCAGAATAGTGGGCTGGGTTCTGATCTCCCCACAGTAGCAGCAGTGGAAATGCGAGGATTTGCAACACACACCATTGCACCTGTACATTGTGAATCCTACAAAGAGAAATCCAGTTTACAAATGACTTCATTCTTAAAGCAATATAAAAATGTAAACTGTATTCAAATTCACGTTAGAATAATATTAGTTAGTAATTAGGGCCGGGACTTTAACGCGTTAATTAAGATGAATTAATTACACAAATATTAACGCGTTTTAATCGCACTTATTTTTTCACCGCGGAACTTTTCTCACTGGATGAGTTTTAGGTGTACCGATTATACTGGAGCACCAACTAACGTTCATGACTTCAGACAACAACAAACCACAGTGAACAATTCAAACATGGACGAAGAAGCTGATGAGACCGCTTTGGTTGGCCCCGTGGATGGGACATTTTGTTTTAAAAAACGGACGGATGGAAGCGTCGATAAGAGCACGGTTGTGTGCAAATTATGCAAAAAGGAATTCGCATATCACCGCAGCACATCGAGCCTCAAGTATCACCTCAATGCAAAACATATAGCAGATAGCGTGGACGTTAGCCCGACTCCGAGTACAAGGAGGACCCACACCCAACCCACACTCAACCAGATGACTGGTTTCAGGGCCAGGATAACTAAGTCCACGTCTGAACAAATAACCAACTCGCTGGCTCACTGGATTGCACTCGACTGTAGACCACTTGGAGTGGTAGA
>CALSBZ010034034.1:4682-20110 GCA_943591055.1 Gobionotothen gibberifrons
CTGCAGTACTCCAAAGTACCACTCAGCGTACTTATACCCCCATTAGAGAAACACTGCTGTATTAACTGTCTGTTCTCTGTTTCTCAGAAGGATCATGGCTACCAGCTGCTGTATCAATCCCTGTTGTTCTCCTGGCTGTCATATCTCTCTCTGTCTTCCTGTGGATCAGGTGAGCAGATCTGTTCAACTTTATCGTTGTTTGTTAAATCATTGAAAATGAATTTGTCAGAACTAAAACATTTGATCATTTCTTTTTTATATAATCTGCTAACCAGAAAAAAGAGGGCTTCCAGAGACTCGTCTGAGCCCGAGGAGAGACCAGGCAACAGGGGAGAGGTGAGAGTAGAGACATATGTCATACATTAGTACCAAAATAAACATTTTCATCTCACAATCTCTTCAACTCTTGTCTTGGATGTAAATACATTCCTTGTACATTCCAAAGTTTTTCTACTTTTTGTCCTTTAATATTTTCTGTCAAACAGCATCATGTTGATGAAGAAGGGACATGTCTCCACCATTACCACAGCTGCTGTTGCTTTGGCCTTTTCTGTCTGGATGAATTCCTCTATAAAATAAATACCTATTATTTTGTAAAAATGTGTAGCTAAAAGTGTTTTTAACCCGGCAGCCTCTACCGGATCAGGGACAGCGGGATGACCTTCAGTATGCCACCGTCCACTTCTCCAACAACCGAGCAGAACCTCTTTACTCCAACATGAGAGCAGGTCAACACCTCGGACACACGGAGCAACAGGAAGCAACAGAGTACGCTGCCGTCAAGTTCAACAGTCGTGCCCCGAGGTGAGCAGCTCCTCACACAGGAACATTGCCCCATGTCATAACTTTGAAATATATTCACTGATTTAGTATGCCTATTGTCATTAAGAGATATTATCATGTATTTCTCAGGACCAGACCAGAGGATCCAGCTGAATTGTACAGCGTGATCACCAACATCCACTGCAGGCTTTGAAATTGAACTGTGATACTTCTGTTCCTAATCAATAATGTATTTACGCAGGTTAATATACATTTCTCAAACATATTTCTCAGGATGAGCCTCTCCAAGAATGTGCCATGGAGACAATTTAATATCTTAGAGAAACTTAAATTGTATTATATTAAGTGTTCAGCTTTTCTTTTAATTTCAAGTATTTCAAGACTAAATGCGCTGCTTTTTAAATATAACCTGTGTTACATGATTTTTGTGTTAAAAAAAGTAATAGCTAACTGGCGTATGTATATATCTCTCATTTCACTTTACAATATGTATTCATGTTCTTCTTGTACTGACTGAAATACGTTCTTCTGAAATGTTTGTTTTATTGTGCCCTAATCCTTTAGATGGATCGTTATATCATTTGGTACAGATATGTATACTTACAGAATAAACCCTAATGATTTGGATGATTACTTCACCTTTCATCTGAAATGTCACAACTAGAATAGGATGGAATTCCTTGACATATTGCACATCCATATATCCCACAATATAAATGAACATGTTAAAGAAACATAGTGAACCTAAAGAATGTATGGATTGATACCCCCAAATAAAAGATTCATAAATGTACCTGCTAAACATTACAAACAACCAAAAACAAAATACAATCAATTCTAGGACCCATCTGTTACAACGCTGCTCCTTAACGCTAACGTACAGTAGTCAACACCTCCCCAGGTTAGATATAAAATGTGTGTACTGTTTTCAATATTCTAATAAACGTTTTTATAATCACAAGATACGTTTAGCTATTTATATTACACTGGGTGATTCAGAGGAATAAGCATTAGTTGATCTAGTTGCAGTTTCATGCTTTTACCACTGGTTTATAGTGAATATGTCAAGGTCTGGGAATTTTAGGACTCAAATGCAGTTTAAAAAAGACAAAAAAGGTAAAATAACAAAAGGCGAGCTTTATTTACCAAAAAAGCTGTAGACGATAAGCAAACAAGAAAGAACTTAACATCCATAAATCCGTAGCATGAGCATCCAAACAAAACCGACAGTCAAACATGGAGGGTGACAGGAAAGGTAAAGACAAACAATGAACCAACACCGAACACAGGAAGAGACAAGACTCAGGCCCATTCCCAAACCGCCCCCTACACCCTACCCCTACACCCTACCCCTACACCCTACCCCTCCGTTTGCGCGTTCACGCGGAGGGTCCGCCACATTAAGTGCTGTTCCAAAGCAACGAGTGTGGAGCGGTGTGGAGGGGGAGTGGGCTATCAAGCCCTCAAACAGCGAGTCTGCAGCGGTGCTGACTTGAGACCGGTCTCTACCTGACCGGAGTCACGCTGTGTGTGTCCGTCAGGAAACAAGCTGTTTACAAGTAGTTCCAGCAAACATCCACTGATAAACTGCGATGTTAACAACCTCATGATAACCTCATATGTTTTAACTTAGGGTCGTACCTGTGTTTAGTCTAGAAAAAGGTAAATGTGTGCATTTTATTATAAAGTTGTGTATATTTACAGACTGTTGCAAAAACTAAGAAGCTTATAAACATCAGGTTTAAAACTAAAATAGCTTTACAAAAAAGTAACACAATTAAAGATGTTTGGAGTTTTATTTGAGTTATTAATTTACATTTTTAGTCCAAGAGATGCTGATTTGAAACCGTTGTTACATACAGTTACGGCATTTCCTGTTTCTGCCGGAGAGAGGGGAGGCCGTTCCAAAGCTTGCCGCTGTATTTACTCCCTCCATCTGACAGGAGGGAGCCTCATTGAGCTGCGAGTGTGGCTACAGACGGAGTTCACTCCGTCACGGAGGGGTAGGGTCGAGGGAGTGATTTGGGAATGGGCCTAAATACAGGGAGGGGTAATCACAAGACGAGAAACAGCCGGGCAGGGGAGGAGAAACACAAGGGCAACAGGTGAACACAATCAGACAATTAGACACACCAGGGAAACTAACGACAGGGAGGAAAAACACAGGGAGAGGGACCAGACAATACACAAGGAGGAAAACATGACAGGGAGAACCGAACAGCAAAAATAAACCCAAACCTACAAAACTAAAAACTAGGGCTGTCAGTCGATTACAATTTTTAATCGCGATTAATCGCAAATTAATCGCACATTTTTTATCTGTTCTAAATGTACCTTAGAGGGATATTTTTCAAGTTTTTAATACTCTTATCAACATATGAGTGGACAAATATGCTTTATATGTTTGTTTATTATCATTTGAACAATGACAAATATTCTCATGAATATTAAACACAACAACCTCTGATACAATACAAATATTCGCCTCAATTCAACCTGGAACCTCTCTCATACAATACAATAATACAATTGTGTGTGTGTGTGTGTGTGTGTGTGTGTGTGTGTGTGGACACTGTGATGGATCGTTGTCATAACAGGGAATATATACGTCTGCTCTGTATGAGTAGCTAGCAGGAATGACATATTCAAGGCTACCGGTGTTTCCCCTAACGGGTCCGTGTAGCAACATAACATAACGTGAATTACGTCCTTAATACAGTGTCACCACAATATAATATTTTCTGATTTGCATTTGATTTCATCCAGCCAGATCAGGAAACTCCTGGCGTATCTGGCGGACAATACATGATCCAGCCGGGATGACCACTCTGATGCCTCAGCCCCGGGTGTAGCTTGCAAGACGGCGGGGAGGAATGGATGATATACCGTGTATATATGTATATTTATGTTCATTTTGTACATTTCTAAAATAAAGTTTGATAGAAAATACTTAGTAGCCTTTCTTCCCTGAAGTATTTGCTCCTATAACATATCATTCATATATAGCAAACCATGATTTTATTTTTCATCAAACAAAGTAGTAGTTTATTACAGGTACAAATAACGTACTCTTCTTCCGTTCTACGCCCCAAATGTCTATACTCGAATCTGTACATGTTATGGAGGTTCTGCGGGGTGTGTAAGGTGTATATATTGCCATATCATGGTGTGTGCTACCGTTGGTGTTTTCAGCTAGCTAGCCGCTAACTGTCAGCTAAGCCACCTTTCGGAGCGGAGCCTCTCTGGTGGTTGACTAATCAGAACAGAGGGGCCGAGCTGACCAATCGGAGCACACTGGGCTCACAGGGAGGGGGGGGGAGAGCTGCAGCGAGCCGTTTAGTGGAGAAAGTGAATACACACACTTTACAGAGATGCTGTCTGCGAAACCAATGTGAGTTTGGAAAATTGCACAGTATTTTTCTATTTTAGTATACCTCAACAATGGAATTATGATCAGTGGAAATGGCCATGACACCTCACCTTTAAAGCAGACAGTGCAGTGATGAAGCCACACTTAAGATTCCCCACGAGAGGCCAGTGAAACATCAGATACTGAATCAGGACCGTGCAATGTTTAGTCGTTCACCCTGGACATTTAATCTATGAAACATTAAAGGTAATATGTTTTGGAATGTACACTTTTTCCACTGATGAAGTCACAGACATGTTGCCAAAGAATGTATTTATTTTAAAACAATGTGTTTTACCTGAATCAAGAATTGAATCAGATACTCAGCAGAAAACTTTGTTTGTGCATCCTGATATTGGATCATCTTAAATCAGAATCAGAAACAGGTTTATTACCAAGTAGGTTAACAGATACGAGGAATTTGACTTGGTGTTATGGTGCATACAAAAACATACAAATAAAACAAAAATTAAAAACACAGATAAAAAACGATTTTAAGAAAACTATAATAACATGAACAAATATAGCAATATTTACATTGAATATGGTTGAAACATAGGCTAAGCCGCTTATTGGTAGAAATACAATTTGAATACAATATGTGCAGTTACAATGCAGTGCAATGTGCTGAATACAGATGGATGTGCAGTACTGACAGTATTATAATAAAAAACAACATATTGTTATCATCATGCTTTGGCTCGTTTCATCCTCACGGCGATAACAATGTATGTGAATGTGAGAAATAAACCAATGTAACAATTATTTGAAATCTAATTATGTGGAAAGTTTATATATATATATTTATATTATTGATATTATCTTCTGAAAATAAAGAAAAGGAGAAGCTCAAATTGAAACTTTTCTGAACATTAATGTTTCCAATTGCAGAGTTGGCAATGGTCCTTCACTTGTTGTCAGTTTCATCTAAACTGTATATGGAGTCAAATGTGATGTTTTCAGGTCACTCTCTGTTTTGCAGACAGGGGGGGCGCGAGAGACCAGGAGGAAAGATTGTTATTTTTAAAAAAAGGGGAAAAAAAGAAAAAATCATCATTTGAAAAATTATTGATTGGAAAATAATATGATACAGTACAGTACTATTACGTCTGGGTCTCTGTGTTTCATTAACCTGTTAGACCCCAAGCCTGTTTTTCATGTTTCAGGCTTGAAAATGACATTCCCAGAACAAATTACCATATCTTCCCTTCTAAAAGGGTTAAATTAATAATCTTTTTTCTCAAAGTAATGATAAACCTGTGAGTTGGATGTAGAAAAGTCAGAATCAATATAGATGTTTTTTTATTTTAAAGAAAATTCAGATTGAACATGGTAAAAAACTGTAAATGATAGTGTCCGTCCAAAAAATATGTTGTACTTATAGTGAAAACTAACCTTGGATAATGGGTTAGTAGACTAAAAGCTTTAGGGATCCAAACTACAACATATAATAAGTACCCTGTATCAAGATTGATGCAAAACAAGTGATATTTGACCTTTTTAGACAGATTTAGCAAAAACAAACCCTCTTTTGGGGTCATTTGGGTGGATTTGACCTATCTCTGGCCCCCCTTGCTCGATTTTGACATGTGACATCTCTTTCTGACTGTCAGCGCCAATAGAATCGAGGGGAAGTCCCACATAGTCCTTATTTGGTCATGTGTGTGTGCTTAGACTGCCGCGTCAGTCAAAACATGGGGAGCAGCTGCAGCAGGTGGCTACCATTAGCAGCTAACTTTTGGTCTCCGATTTTTACATAAATATGGAATTATGGACTATAAATGAAAAAAATGATTTTGCACATACTTTCTCAACCTATGGATTAACCGATGCAGCAGCGTTTTTTCTCGTTTGAATGCCATTGAACAGTCTTATGATCAGATTGACAGCTATGGTGAGACGATCTCCCGTAAAAGCTCCGTAACGTGTTGTGATGTCTGTGTTTGCTTCCCCTGTTGCGAGTTTGTATCTTTCAGTGTTGAGGGTGGCACCGTTAGATTCTGTGTCTTTACGATCTTAAACGATGTACTGGATGTGCAGAGCTAGGATAAGTAATAAGGGAGCTTGGAGTGATTTTTGGTGCGGTAATAGGCTAGCATGTTCATTGGGTCAGTGTTAGCATTGAACATTTTTTTGTTTTGAGTTTTTCCCCGTTATATGGATATAAAATATTCATAGTTTATTAAATATTAAGGTTCCTTAGACGTTGTTTCATGCAAATGACGCGATTTCGGGCCCGGGCACGGGTCCGTGGGGCTTCTCGGCTCTGTGTGTGTGTGAAACGAGCCATTTTGTGTGAGTGCACGAGCGAGAGAGAGCACACCAGTACCGGAGATCGTTGTTGTTAGCTTCTGGTGCTGGCGAGCTACGCACCATGTGCGTAACGGATATAAGGAGTTTTTTCAACAACAAAGTGGAGGAGAGTCCTCTCCTGTCAGACTGAGAGGCTCAGTGAACTAAAGGACTCTCTCAGTGTTATCTCAGTGGGTCTCAAACGATTTGGTCACCATTAATGTAAACAATTATTTCCGAGGGACACATTTATATGATCATTATAGTAATACAAAAATAAGAGAATAAATGAAAAACAGGTATGAAATACTTTATCACAGTAAAAAAAGAATAAAGTACCTGACAAAGAGAGCAGGAAGACAACTAATCCACTGGCTGCTGCAGTTAGACTCATAGCTGCTCCTCTTATCTCTGTGAGACTATAAAACATGTCAGATTAAATAATGTTCACAGGAGGTATACAGAATCATTACATCAATAAACTGTTTCTATTTACAGTGAAGGAGGAACCATGTGTTCAAAGATGCCTTTCCTCTGTCGCCAATGAGCAGAAGACGGATATCAGGCTGTTAAAAGACTGATTGACTTCCTCTTTAGACGATTAATATGCATGATGAGCCTATTACCAGTAACACCCACTACACAGTAAAGTGTTGTTGTTTTACAAAGTGTACACGTAAGAAGACAGTTCTGTTAAAAAAAACATTTCACTGCCAATATACCACAAACACCAGAAAAGAGCATTCAAATTAAGAAGAGAAAAACCGGTCATCTCTATGAGCACTGAGGCCGTCACACAGTCTGCAGGTGTAGTGAAGGAACAGGAATACATTAACCTGTGAACCCACGAGGCAGTTTAACTGAACAGGATGAAGAGAACCAAATTAATTATAAGAGAGAATGGAAAATGCCATATCTTTTTTTGGTTTGTTTCTTCTCTGCTCTCTCTGCGATCAGGTTGCTTCTGTTTCAGAGAAATGCAGAACTCTGAGACGTGAGAAACTCAAATGCCTGTAAGTGTGAACCCAACATGAAACGCACACATCACACACATAATCACACATAGTTAAAGAACGCCTTTGCTGTGTATATACTACTGACTTCTGAAAAGAAGCTTGACAAATAATTCTGTTCTCTCTGCGGTCAGGTTGCTTCTGTTTGCAGAGAGATGCAGAAAACTGAGAAGTGAGAAACTCACATGCCTGTAAGTGTCAACCCAACATGAAACACACACACATCACACTCATAATCACACTATAGTTAAAGAACGCCTTTCCTGTGTTTACTGACTCCTAAAAAATAATTCTGTTCCCTCTGTGATCACGTTGCTTCGATTTGCAAAGAAATGCAGAACACTAAGTCTTTAACCTGTTGAACCCCATCCCTGTTTTCTTGTCTCAGGCTCGAAAATGACATTTCCAGAACAAATAACCATATCTTCCCTTCTAAAAGGGTTACATTAATAATCCTTTTTCTCAAAGTAATGATAAACCTGTGAGTTGGATGTAGAAAAGCCAGAATCAATATAGATGTTTTTTATTTTAAAGAAAATTCAGATTGAACACAGTAAAAAACTGTAAATGTTAGTGTCCGTCCAAAAAAACATTTTTTACTTATAGTGAAAACCACCCTTGGATGATGGTAAGGTAGACTAAAAGCTTTAGGAATCCAAGGTACAATATATAATAAGTACCCTGTATCAAGATGTATGCAAAACAAGTGAAATATGACCTTTTTAGAGAGTTTTAGCAAAAGAAACTCCACCTCTGGGGTGATTTGGGTGGAAATGGGCGTTTTTGCCGTTTCTCTGGAACCCATTGGTCGATTTTGGTGATTGACATCTCTTTTTAACCGTTAGAGCCAATATAATCAAAGGGGAATTTCCACATACACACACACTATAAGAAAAAAAAGTGGGGGCTTCACGCATGCAGTTTTGGCCAGAGCAAACCTATCTCTTGCTCTGACATCTGGAAACGGAAAGGCAGGTTTATTGTTTATGGATTATCAGAAATCATTTCAAAGTGACACAGACACATTGGATTAACCTATGGATTAACCTTCAGCAGTGTTTTTATCGTTGTAATGCCATTGAAGACCACTTTTGACCAGACAACGACAAAGGTAAGCCATTTTGCCGTTTTAGCTACCCAGCGCCACATGTTTTGATGTCTGTTTTTGTTTATAAAGTCGCGAGTTCTTATCACGGAGTGATAATGTAGGTACCGGTCGATTCTGTGTCTTCTTACGATGCTAATCGATGGGTTGGACGTGCAGGTACGAGAAGTAATAAGGGTGTTATGAGTGAGTTTCTGTGCAGCGCTAGCTTTGTGTTTTAAAAAATAAATAAATAAAAGATCAATTAGCTGAGGGGGATGGGGTACAACAGGTTAAATACTGTCCGTTGCCTGTACATGACAGCCCAAAATGAACTGTCACGGTGATGGTAAGGTTGCGGGACCCAAACACAGTCCAAAGAAAGGGGAGGAGGATATAGGGATACAATCAAAAGGCTAGCTTTTATTAAAAAGCCGATACAAAAGGGGGACCAGACCAGGTAATGAAAAATACACAAAACAGGGCAAGGAATATGGGGCAGGTGGCCGGGGGGCAAGGCAGAGGCTGAGCATTAGCAGAGTTTCTGGCAGGGGAACTCTGGGGGTCTGAGACAGGGGCGAAGGCAGCGGTGGGGAAACTCTGGGGGATAGGAGTGGACCGGGGAGCAAGAGCCGACAGGAGAGGGAAAAGGAGTGAGGGACCCCGACGGGAAAGGATCTGGTGCCAGTGGGACCCCCGACGGATCTGGAGTCGGCAGAATCAGAATCAGGTTTATTACCAGGTAGGTTTACACGCACGAGGAATTTGACTAGGTGTCGGGGTGCATAAAAACAAGAATTAAAAACACAGGTAGAGAACTAGACAAATATTTGAAATATATAGTAAAATATATAGTAAAATGTAACAGTATTTACATTGCAATGGAATCAAATAGAGGAATAAAATATGGAATAAAAATCAGCTGTAATACAAAATAATGTTGTACATTACGTGCTAGGGGTGGGAATCACCAGGCTCTCCACGATACGATACTATCGCGATACTTAAGCCACGATACGATAGTATTGTGATTCTACGATATAAGGATTGCGATACGATATATTGCGATATTGCAAATCCAGCCCTCTCACTCTTCAGTCTGCGTACAAATGACACGACTTTGCAAAGGCGTGCAATAGATACGCAGAAGTCTGTTTTTGCATGCATATGATACTCCCACGTTACGTTTGTTATGAATGTCAAATACTTATTTTTTTCTACATATCTTTGCCATTTATTTAACCCTAACCCTAACCATAACCCAATAAGCTGCTGTGTCGTGTATTGCACCGCAAACATTAAAACTGTCATTGGAACGGCGATCAAGCCTGAAGCCACTGAGCTCTTTGTTTGAATGTTTGAGGTGCAATATCAGCGTATCATATGCATGCAAAAACGGACTTCTGCGTATCTATTGCACGCCTTTGTAAAGTCGTGTCATTTGTACGCAGACTGTGAGACCTTATTGTGCAAATCACATGGCTCATATCCATGTCCGTCTTCCCTTCCTGGTTAAAACATGTATTTGCAATATGAATAGTTTATGTAAATAACACAGTTTGTGTTCTTTGAACCTGAAAAGGAGATGGCATTGTTTTTGTTACTTTCATTGCAATTATATACATGTCTTAACGTAACTTCCTGTTTTATATATGACCATCTTTTTTCTTTTTCACTGCTTGCAGCTTTAATTTTTTATTTTAGTCTTCAGCTAATGAATTTCTTGATGTAAAACTTAGATTAAGAAAAAAAGAGAAGCTGTAATCTAAACCTTTCTGAACACAAATGCTGGCTTTTATTTCAATTTAACACAAGAACACTCAAATTGTTGCTACAGTAGAAGTGAGCTTCTGTTCTTATTTGATTAAAATGCGCGAAAATCGAAATTGTACATGGAGTATAATGTGATGCTTCCAGGGAAACCAAGACGCTGATCAGGATTTTCCAAACATTATTTATAATGAAGAAATTAAAAATTGCATAAGAACTCTTAAGCTTGACTTCTGTGTTATCACTTACTCTACCAATTAAAAAAGCATGCATAGTTGAAGCAGTAATATAGAGCAGCTGATCATCAGCTGATCCTAATAATCATGTTTGACGCCTCGCCATGATTCAGTTCAAGCTGCCGGCAGCACAGTCTTCTAGACGTACATGCTGCCGACTCTTACTAGATCCGTCCACATCCTGCACAGCCTCGCTCTCCACAGGGATTTTTCAATGTCCTTCTTCTTTGTTTCCATCATGTGAGCATCTGAAGAAAATCACAGAAACATTGTGTAAAGTTACAGCTGGAACTGTGACTCTAAAAATGTGGAGTGGGCCTGTTTCATCTGATGCAGGAGGCTCTAACCTGACTGGACTTCACACCATGTGCTGCAGTGACTCTGAAGTTCTCATACACAGGATCAGAGTCCAACTGATGAAGAGAGAAGACAACATACTGTAAGGCTTTATGGACTTCATTCATCACACCTGTTTATACTGTAACGTGTTTTCATTCGATTATAAAACACAAGTTCACTTTGGTGTAAAGTACATTTACTCAAGTACTGTAGCCTACTTATGAACAAACATTAAATACTTGCACTTGAGTATTTCAATGTTTTGATACTTTGTACTTTTGCTCCACTGCAGTTCAGAGGTAAATGGTGTACTTTTACTCCACTACATGTATTTAATACATTTAGTTACTTTGCAGATTTGGATTAACGAATTGAAATATAAACAACTCTTTAATCACACTTTAGTTACACCTGGAGTAAATTCACAAGCTACCCTGCAGTGGACCAAATGGACCAATCTACACAATGACTACTTGTACTACTTTTGGTATATTTTGATGCTAATACTTTTGTACTTTTACTTTGGTAACATTTTGAATACAGGACTTATACTTTTAACAGAGTATTACTACACTCTGGTACTTCTACTTTTACTCAAGTACAAGATCTGAGTATTTCTTCCACCTCTGTCCATGAGTCCATTTATAACCAGGTCCTCTCTCTCACCTCTATCTCTTCAGGTTTGTGTGCTTCAGTGTTGGGGTGAGAAATAGTTTTCTTCTTCCTGGATTGAGTACAATAATATCAAATACACAATTCATGACAGTGAAACGTAAGGTTGATAGAAGATTAAAAAAAGAAATGGTGGCAGAACTGAGGGATTTATTTCGTTGTACCTCATCCACAGACCCACGAGGAACACAGGAATCAGAATCAAGACCACCGGAGTCGTCCTGATGATATTCACTATCATTGTTGAACTCCCTAGAAACATGAATACATATGTGATACTTCTAACTACTAGATTAGATACATTAGATTAGATTGATAAATCTCTTTGTCAGTGTCATCCACGTCTGACACCATTTTTTACTATGAATGTAAATTATTGTGAATCAGGTCTGGTGAAGGTAGAGAACGTACCTGCCACAACACTCAGATGTAAGGTGGAGTTACTACGTCCTAACTTGTTCTGGGCTCCACAGGAATAACTCCCACTGTGTTCAGCTCTGAAGTCAGTGATGTTGAAGATCTGTCCTGAAGCTTTCGGAGAGTCTTCATCCTCCTTGTACCAGGTGTAGTTAGCTGCTGGGTTAGCATCACTGCTACAGGTCAGAGTCACTGAACTGCCTTCCTCTATCTCAGCAGAGGGACTCACTGACACAGAGGGGGGCTTTGGAGCATCTGGAAGAGAAACCATAAATGCATTTCATATTCCATTTGACGATCAGTTCTCACAGTGGAAGATACTTTTAATCGACAAAAGTTCAGAAAAAACTAAGTGGGTGTTGGAGCTTGATCTCCTTCTGTATAATACACTGTTACTGACACAGTGGAGTAAACACATTGTTGGAGCCATGATGATGTTTTTAGATTATCCACAACCAAAGGTAAATGGAGCGTGGACAGTGACCACAGGGTTGAGCCTCAATGTAGGAAGTGGTAAACCCTAGGTCATTGGGATTGTGTGTGAACAGTTTTTTTGTGAGGGACATTGTGTAAACATGATGTTGATTCATTGTGTACATAATGGTATGGTAAGCATTCATGTTAATCTGTGAATTAATAAGTTCCCCTGTTTGAACACAGGAAATGATCCTGGTGCAGTGTCTTTGGACACAGCCATGTCTACTGGCTACCTCTGGCGTGTGAATACGATAAATAAAGTGTAATAATGTTTTGTCAGTGGAACATTGTAAGTGAACTCACACACAGAAGGAGAGGGGAATTCCTCATATCCCTTCAAAGCACAGGAATAACTGTCTGCTGAATCATAACTGAAGTCTGAATAAAGAGATGTGTCTTCCTTCACTTCCTGTCCATTCTTGAACCAGATGTAGGAAGTATGACCAGGTGGACAACTGCTGAGACACTGAAGGTTAACATCCGATCCCGATCTGCTCACTTCCACCTGGAGATCTGAATAAAGGTAGAATGAACAGACTGTCACTAAGTTTTTACATTTAGACATGAACAGTTATAATTTCCAGTGTAAATGTTACCTGTGACGGACAAAGTGACTGGAAGACCCGCGTATGCATCGTTGCTTGTTATGATCTTGAACTTGTACTCAGCTGAGTCGCTCTCTCTCAGGTTTCTGATTCTCAGAGTGCAGATGTTGTTTTCACAGAGATCCTCTACACGAACTGCATACTCTGAGACTGTTCTCAGATCTACATGTTTACCATATTTATTTTTAGTAAACCAGTTTCTTTTCTGAACTGTGATAAATCCACCTTTCCATATGGATGGGTATGTGTAGCTGCAGCTTATCTCCACTGTTGATCCTTTTACTGCACAGATCTTAGTAGAAGTGTAAGTCACGCCCCAGCTGCCCAGACCATGTACCACTGTAACACAGAGCACATCAGAAACTATGATCAACAGTCATGGCTTAAGTTAACAAACTAAAAGTGGATCATACTACCAATATGATTTGGGGTTATTAAAGTTAGGAAATGTTCCGTTGTCTCCAATAATTAGCTGTCATGGTCATTCCAAACTAGAACTGAGCTGAAAGTATCATATTTACAGGTCTCTCATAACTTATTAAAGTTGAGATGCAAGATTATTTCCTACTAATAGCTTAGGTCTATTCTTAAAACTATTGTTTATGGAATTTTCTAACGGGCTCAAATAATAACAGAACAGAAGTATAACATATTTGTTCAGTTATATATGTTCAGTGCAAAGGAAGAGAAAGATTGCCATGACACACAGTATCACTCATTCATAGGTTAATAATATAGTTATCTCCACAACTTCACAACTATGTTCTCACGCAAAACAATCCTGGTCAACACTTTTCTTTTTATTTAGAATAAAATTGGCACAAACATATTTTAACAGAATATAAACATGAGGTTTGTTTTCTGACTATTACATCATATACTGAAGCTGCTCAGTGAACTACAGCAGCAGACTGGATAAAGTTACTTCAGAAATATTACAATAGTTTTCTATTAATTTGCACCAAAATGTTTTTATCCAATGAGACAACAAGAAGGTGGGGAACTAAATGAGTCAGACATTGACAAGCTAAAGAGCTGTTGGGATGCTTAAGAATGTTGTTTGAGAACTAAATAAAAGATTCAAGTTAATAACACTGACGATACAACCTGAACATCAGATACGTACAGTTCATCTGTGCTGAATTCAGGTGAGAGGAAATGATCCTGGTTCAGTGTCTTTGGACACTGTCATGTCTGCTGATGGCCTCTGGTGGGTAAACACGATAAATGAATGCAATAGTGTTATGTTAGTTGTTTTAAGTAAACTCACACACTGAAGGAGAGGGGAAGTCTTCATATCCTTTTACAGCACAGGAATAACCATCTGCAGAATCATAACTGATTTCTGCATATGGAGATGTGTCTTCCTTTATTTTCTGTCCATTCTTGAACCAGATGTAAGAAGTATGACCAGGTGGACGACAACTGCTGAGACACTGAAGGCGAGTATTCGGTCGGGATCTGCTCACATGCACCTGGAGATCTGAATATAGGTAGAACAAAAAAACTATTAAATATGTTCGTTCATATATACATATATACATAGATGGTAACATGCATAGTATTTTCACAAATGTGGACTTCTAGACATGAACAGTTATAATTTCAAGTGAAAACGTTACCTGTCACGAACAAAGTGACTCCAGGTTCACCCAAATATTTAGCTTGGTTTGTTATGATCCTGAACCTGTACTCAGCTGAGTCGCTCTCTCTCAGGTTTTTGATTCTCAGAGTGCAGGTTTTGTTTTCACAGAGATCCTCTACACGGCCTGCATACTCTGAGACTGTTTTCAGATCTACAAGTTCACCACCTTTGTTCTCAGTGAACCAGAATGTTTTTCCTACTGTGTTAACAGCGTCTTTCCATGTAGATGGGTATGTGTAGCTGCAGTTTATCTCCACTGTTGATCCTTTCACTGCACAGATCTCAGTAGAAGAGTAAGTCACTCCCCAGTCATCCTGACCCTGAACCACTGTAACACAGAGCACAACAGAAACCACACTCAAAGTTAATTTAACTTAAGTTAACAATAAGTAAATAAGACACATGGCATCAAACCAAAAACGTATTTATGGGGTTGATGTAACAAGAACAAACTTCAATATCTCCAATTATCAGCAGACAAAACCATTCCCTGAAAATGAATCTAACTAAAACAAAAATGAAAACAAAAATGATATCAAGTATTTATCATAGTTGAGTTTCTAAAATGTAAAAACATACACTGAACAAAAATATAAATGAAACACTTTTGTTTTTGCTCCCATTTTTCATGAGATGAAGTCAAAGATCTAAAACATTTTCTATATACACAAAATAACCATTTCTCT
>CALSBZ010034040.1:0-11803 GCA_943591055.1 Gobionotothen gibberifrons
TATGATTTGCTGGGGCAGGTAGATCATGATGCAGTGACCCTTTGCTTTGACATGATGCAGAATTTGGTACTCCCTAAAACCGCCATAGGTCAGGCATACTATTCCAGACAGCTCTACATGTATCTCTTTGGTGTCGTTATTCACCATGGGACAGGAAGTAAGCAAGCAGTGGATGATGTTCATCTGTACACATGGATGGAGCATGAGAATAGAAAAGGTAGCAATATGACTGCTTCAGCTCTGGACCACTGTTTACGTCAACAGTTGAGTGGTGCTCTTCACCGCGCTCAGAGGCTGCGATTGTTCAGCGATTCTTGTTTTGGTCAGAACAAAAATATTAACCTGCTGTCCATGCTGTTTTCCTTTATGAAGGAGGCCTTTCCAAGAATCAGTGCTGAGTATGTGTTTCCTATAAGGGGGCACAGTTTTCTGCCCGTGGATCGTGTGTTTGGGAGGATTGAGCAACAGGTTCGAAAGAAGGATACCATTCTTATGCCAGAGGAATACTACCAGATTTTGCGCAGTCATGGAAATGTACACGTCTATGGGCAAGACTGGGAGGCTTATGATTTCAAGACAGAAACACAGGCTTTTGTAAAGTCACAGAAGTCATTTAAGCTAAGTGAAGCAAGAATGCTGGAATTCAGGAAGGAGAAACTAGGATTCAAGGCTGTGTATAGCGGTGAATACTGCTACCACTCAGTGCTGAAGAGAGGAAAGAAGTGGGCAAACTTCAAGCCAAGCCAGCTTCCCAAAGAAAGCACAGTGAAAGAAGCAAAAAAGAAGGATGTCCTGAACTTGCTCTCTGAAATTGGTGTGAGTGACAATGTGCGTGCCTTCTATGATGATGCACTCTCTCAGTCACAGATGAATGAGGCTGACTGTGACAGTCATGAAGAGTAGCTGCCCATTGTGCCAGCCTTTTGAGAGTGGCCATTCCACTCTTAATGAATGATAAGTTGTTGAATGTTTTACACAGAAATATAGTTATATTAATTAAATGGATTTATAGTATGCACAATACTTGTGCAAATCAGTTTTCAATCTTCTTTACAGTTCTTTACACAGATATTTATATTTATGCAATGGATTTATAGTTTGCACAAGACAATCGTACAATGTACAGCACTAATATGAATGTAACATGGCAAAGATGAATGTGATTTTGGAATTTCTGTGGTCTAATGTGATATTGTTGTTCTTGTTCTTGATGACATTTTCCTCAGATGTAATGTTTTATTGTTGTAATGAATGTGTAGCATTACTGTAACAAGGTGACCCGTTAAATACATTTTGGGAGCGATGATTGATGTATTTTTGGCACATATATAAGTTTAGTATTGACCAAGTTCAGAGGTTTTCATATGTATCAACTTACTTACTGTTATGTATTTTTGCACAGTTTCAATAGGAAAAATACAATGGATCGATTGCATTTTGGAGGGAAAAAAACGTGTCATGGATTTATTGCATTTTGGGGAGAAAATTATCAGTTTTTTTAAATAAATCTTTGAAAATCAAATTCTGGATTTTTATTTTTAATGTTATTATAACCTCAATATGCTATGTGAAAGTTTGAAACAGAAAATAGTGGTTTTCACTTGCCACTTTTCTTGGTAAAGAAAACACATTTTTACTCAAATTAATCAAAATGGATTTATAGCGTTTTGGAACCAAACTCTTCAAATACAACGAGTGTATTGTTTAATCCTCTAAATCAGATGCCAAACTAAACTATAACTTCACTTCTTTTCTTGCATCCATCCATTTAGTCTCGTTGTGCACTTTTGAAAATAGCAGATCTACAAGCTCACAATGCGTCATTATGAGCTTGTAGATCTGCTAGTATTTTCAAATAGCTGTATATAGGGCTGAAGTGATGAAATGTATGTTTTGTAATAATCTTAATCTAAATCTACAAAGTAACTAGTAACTAAAGTTTTCAAATAATTGTAGTGGAGTAAAAGTAGAATATTTGCATCTGAGATGTAGTGGAGTAGAAGTGAATGTATTGAAAATGGGAAATACTCAAGTAAAGTAAAAATGCCTCAGAAAGTACAATATAAGTAGTAGTAACCTTATAGGTTTACATTAATGCTGCTGTTAAATGTTTCTAGGAGATTAACCCTTAATTATCATGCACAGCAGAGCAGTACATTGATTTAGCTCATTTGCATTTACCACTTGTAGAATAATGCCAAGAAGAGACAGGATAAGAAAAGAAAAACAAAGCCCGGGGAAGCAGCTCTCTGCTCTCCTGGGTAAAGCAGCCTGAGCCTACCAGCAAGATGAACCCTTACCCATCATCAATGATGAAGATGAAGAAGAAAGGTCAGAGTCAATACCAGAGTCATGTTAAGGGACAAACTGTCTGTCTAGAGCCCTTTCATGCTCAGATTTGAACTGTGATAATAATAGTAGTAATAACAATAATAATAATAAAAATGATCCGGCAAATTTTCGCGCACAATTTCGGCGCCGCGCGCGAAGCCACGACGACTCAGAAAGTGCCCTTTTTTTTCTCTTGAGCACCTGCCCCTATAAATGTCTGTGTACGCCACTGCCTAGGTGGTCTAGATCAAGCCCCCAGGAAGTGCGCCGGACTCAGATGGAAATATTCGTGGTGGCCAAACGGCGGTACTGCACTTCCGCTTGGTTGCCAGGCCCGGAAGCACTTTTTCCCATTGACTTACATGGGGAAAGAATGGTCTGTAAATCGTTGGATAATTTTTTTTAAACTAAATAAACCGCCCAGTATGAACACTTGTATAGCCCTTATTAAAAACATTCGGTCCTCAAGTTGTAAAAATGTGCTAATAACGTTATTCTGAGAGTTATTTCCCTCTGCATTATGAACGCGCATCTAACCCACAGGACCGCGCCCCCAGGCTCGTTCATGTTACGTGTTCAGCCTTTACCCATGGATGCACAATAACAACGGACCCACATCGTCTAACCCCACGGAGCTGTAATAATGGATATATTGCACATGTTTGCTGTAACTCATCACTTGTAAAATATTATACTACATGGGCTGTATGATTAAATCTTGTACCGTAAATGTTGTATTAAATAAAGTTAATATTACCGACGTTAGATTAACGTCCCTGTAGCTTCTTATTGCACTAAGAAGCTTATTGCACTGTATATATATATATATATATATATGTATATACAGTGCAATAATTATTTCATGCTAAATGAAGCTCTGTTGCTTGGATATCACTAGATCCTGTTACAGCGTAATATAAGTACATAACGATTGATGTGTACATTAGCATAATTACTAGCTAGCCGTTAGCTGCTAACTGCCGCCTCGTTAATATCAAAGCCATCATAATAACAACCCACCATGCTGTCATGAACGCGTGGTGCTGGTACGTGTACGCAAATTGACGTGCTTGATGTGAACGAGCCTTTTGGTTAAAGTTGCGCATGCTCTATGAGCGCACATACGGGTACTTCTCAGGCATGCTGGGTAATCTGTGACGTTTCACTCTCTCAAAAGTTGCCCCATTTTATCATCATGCGCTAATGAGAAGCTCTCATAGGAATGAATGAGGCCCCGCCTCCCACGCTGTATCCAGTTCTTATTATACATCCATGGTCTAGACTAAACTAAACTAAACTACCAACCCAGTCTCATAAAAAAACGTGTAATAACTACGTTGGTCCACAACGTAGGACGTAGTATTTCTACAAAAACGCCTCTGAAATTGTAAGATCCCTACGTTTTTTTTCACCATTCATTCCAATGGCTGGCGTCTATGTCACGTGATCTTCACATTTCTCCCTGCAGAAAAAAAAAACATGGCCGAACTTCGTTTTATTCTCGGTGTAAAATGCCTATTTTAAAGTTAGTTTGGCCATTAAAATGCGTTTTGATGTCATTTGATGCGAGAAATATGAGTTGTTATTTCAGATTATGTGTGCAGTGGATGTACATGATCTTTAGTTTGCTAGTTATTACGAAGATCACTTCAGGAAATTGTGTCTATACAACGTTTTCATTGTTACCAAGGTGGTTGCTAGGGACGCTGCTATCGACATTATTTCTGTTATGTTATGCAACTGTTTAATGGTGTTATCTGTATTGCTACCCCCTTCCCCGTCAACAATAACACATAATTATCCTTGTGTTTATTTATTTGTTTGATTAATAAACACAAGTTGGAGTCAGGACCGAGGGTGTTTCGCGCCTGCAGCAGCCTGGCAGCAGCCTGGCAGCAGCCTGGCAGCAGCCTGGCAGCAGCCTGCAGCAGCCTGGCAGCAGCCTGGCAGCAGCCCGGCAGCAGCCTGGCAGCAGCCTGGCAGCAGCACGTCTTTTTCTCAGTTTCGGGTCGTGGAAGACCGGAAGCTGTGTGGTTCATAAAAACCATGATAAAAACATGTTCTTACTCAATATCAAGCCACAATTATTGCTTTCATTTTAAATCGTATAATTTCGGACTTCTGTTGCCGTCTGTGAGGAAAATAAATGGGGCTCAGAGCCTCAGGATACTGAAATCTGTATTTTTTAAATCTTTTTTTCCTTTTAATTTGTTATTCTTTTCAAAATAACACACTGTTATTTACTCACCAATAACACACAATTATCCTTGTCTTTATTTATTGGTTTATTTCCATAATCTCGGTTTTTTTTGCCGTCCGTCAGGAAATTAATTTCAAAATAAAGATTTCCGGAAACAGACGAGGGATTACCCAAGATCCTCATATGTGTTTTATTTGTTAACTTCATATTTTTCATTTCCTAAAACATTTATTTCCCTCTCATATTAACAGTGTGGATCATTGAGACAGCGTGGTGTCCAGAGTCTTATCCCGTTTCCCAACTCATCTGACCGGACAACACCGCGAATGGGGGGGGGCATGAAGAAAGACCTGCACCATCTTCATCCACGCTGGCGTTGCTGTTATCACTGGCTCAGTGTCATTTCATTTGACCAAATGTCTTTACATATACATTTAATAGATTTTATTATTATCCACCTTTTTGTTTTATGTCCTTTTATTTAAAACATTCTTTGAGACTTCATCTTCTGGTTCAAATTTCAATAAATGTAATTTGCATAATCACTCTTTTGTCTTTATTCTATATGAACATGTTAGAGATTCCATTCAAACCTGTTGGTTATTCATATCTTCCTCAGGAATAGTATGTTGAGTTTTTAATGCTAAATGCTCATCATTTCCTCACAGGATATAGAATGAGACAACACAGTGTGTATCCATTGTGTATGAATGCTTCAGCTCTTCAGACCAACATAGTAAGATGTGAGAATGTTCCTAATTGTGTTGGTATGCAGCCGGTCTGGTCCGTTTAATAAAGCAAATCTTCCTCTTTTATATTGTGGAATTTGTTAAATTAAAGCAGTCTTTAATTGTTTGTCCTAAACATAGCAATATATGCTTTTGAAATGTAACATGTCTTTGAAAAAATAACAGTATACAGTTTATATTGTGTATCACCTTTAGCTTGAAAATACATATATGTGTTTTTTTTATCCATAAAATAAATAGACAGACACTTTATCAATCCCAAATTGGGAAAGTATTTAACAGCAGCAGTGTGTTCAGGTATTAACATATTTAAAGTTGGAATAAAGTATAAACTACACAACACACGTATAATGCACACTGCACAGCAATCCATCAGAAAAGTCCGATATGTTCATGCTCATGAGTCGCACTGTATGATCTGTGGTGTAGTGGGCTGTCACTCAAAAACTGAGTAGCCAATGGGGACGCACCCCTGAAAGTCCCGCCCACGTTTGTGCCCACGTTTATGTGAACCAGTGTGAACATCTGAGAAAGCTGCAGAAAGAGCAAAAGTCTGATCATTGAGAAAGAAGAAACAAGAACTGCAAACAAAAACCTATGTTAAAACAAAGAAAAAAGACTTATAGTTTACATGATTACACAAATGATTTGTTTGCAACTTATATGGAGTTTTATTTTTGATTGACTTGAGTTTTTTTTTCTTTTAAACTCTTAGTTTTGCTTTATTCTGAGAAAGTGTTGCTTTATCTTTATGATACAAAACTAATCCCATATGTGCATATATCTCCTTTCCTTCAGAAGTGGGCAGATTTACAGATTATCTTTTATTTCCTGTCATGTACAGGATGTGGGGAAGACGTCTTGTCTCACTCTGTGGTTTTTCTCTGCTGCCAGCAGTGAACTTTTGAACATGGACCTGCTCATATTAACTTTTTATGACCTCATTTTGTATTTGGATGCCAACAAGATTTGCCCTAAAGGTAAAGTGTGACTTTCTTACTAAACTGTGACTGCATAATGCCATAGAATATACTAATGGTTTTTCTTACTACTTCCTCCTCGTGTGCTTTTGAAATATAGAATAGAATAGAATAGAATAGTTTAATGTCATTATACATGTACAATGAGATAAATGCATCTATCAGCCTAAAGAGAATCCCTCCTGCAAAGCTTGTACACAGGGTGCTCACAGTAAGTGTAGAGGATTGGGTGTGATTTATTTGACAAAAAACTAAAGAATAATGTGGAACTTCATATTATTTCACATTCTTTGGCTTCATCATTTCTAATTAGGTTGGAATAGCAACTTTGCAATAAATTGATGAACTGATCATTCCAGTTGCAAATGTAACAAGGGATTTGGACTAAAACCTGGAGGTACATTTCATCCAACACTGCATTCCTAATCTAAACAAACTATATGTTTGATATGTTTTTATGTAGGCCTATTATTTCTCCAGAGCAACCAGAATGTGAAGAGGGATTTTTCAGCTCAAGTATCAACTCAGTGTCAAAAATGGAAAGAGTACGTGAATTATAATGTTTCCAATCTGTACACGCATTTTATTTAAAAATAGGTAAGGTTAACTACATTGATGTTGACAGCAGTGTTAATTTTGGCAGCTGTTTTTGATTTAGTCTTAGTCTTTAGACGAAAATGGTTATTGGTTTTAGTCACATTTTTGTTATTCCTATCCTTCGTAGTTTTAGTTTTAGTCGACGAAAAATTACATTTTAGTCAACTTTTAGTCAAAATGTGTCTCTATACTCTCGCCCCCTCCGCGGCAGATCTGGGGTTGCAGTCGAATAGTTTAAAAATCAGCTCCTAAGTTCTAACCCTATCGTCTATTCCTTGACCTCTGAGTGAAACGTCACGGGGTTAAGGGATAGTGCATAGGAGAATTCAAAAGGATTTAGGAGAAGAGACTGCAGTACTTTAGAGAATCCGACTGCACTTACACAATCCGACGTGTTTTGTTGCGCCAGCGGACGTCCTTTTGTGCGTCTGCTGCTGTGGGGAAACCATGGAAACGACAGTTTTCTATACAGCGGACTACAACATGGATGTTTAATAAGAACGAGGGACTTCTGTAAACTCATCTAGACTCTGCACCGTGCTCTGATGCTGTTGCTTTATGCTTTATGAACGTGGACAACAGAGAAACATATTCTTCATGACCAAAGTTGGAATTGAAATAAAAAAGGAAAGTGAAACTTATGCTCGTCACCCTCTCCCTCTGGTCCACATTAATACAAATCATCACAATACGTATGATTGTATGAAAAGATCTTAAAATAAATACAAATGTATTTATTATAAACGTTAGTCCTTAACATCTATCACTGTGTATATCACCATTCAAACATCTTTTAAAAGTTGAACAAAACCCACACAGCTCTGTGAAGACTGTGAAATGTTGACTTTATTTGATAATATTTCTCTTTTTGATTATAATACTGATGAACGTTCAAAACAAAGCACTTTGGCAACTTACCACATACGTTTTAAAAAGCTTAAAAAGCACCGTAACTTTCATGATATAATGTCTCCGTCATAATCGTTTGTTTCCGTGAACGGCCGACTGTTGTGTGTGGGAAATATGCTGCATTTTGAATGTCCGATAGTCCACCATTAACACCTTAGTCCCGTCTCGTCTCGTTCGTTATCAATAATCTATTTTTAGCTCGTCATCGTCTCGTCTTAGTCATGTAAAAAAAGTCGTTGACGAACATTTTTCGTCATAGTTTTCGTTGACGAAATTAACACTGGTTGACAGCTGCATAATTTATCCTTCATTCTAGATGTAAATCAGGAGTGAAGTTTGCTGGAGACAACACCTCAGATGTCATATGTCATTTGGACAGTTACACTACACCCACCACATCAAACCAAACTGTTTTTCTACTCACAAGATTAACATCCCACCATTCAAATGGGGGGGACACAGCTTCCAAGTCGCATCCTGCCACTAACACCACCACCACTTCCTGAATCAGCACCACAGCTGCTCCAGGACACCCAAGGGACAAAGGGCCCCCTCTCCATCCCTCAGATTCAGGCACCTACACTGGTGCAGGCAGGGGCGGCGGGTACTGTAGGCTAGGGAAGGCTAAGCCTTCCCAAATCTTTTTGTCACTGCATCCTGGTAAAATAAAAATATAATGTATAATGTTTGTGTCTTTTACATTAGCGCTTCTATGCAGCCACCTGTGGCTGGTTATCAACTCGGTAAATCAAGCCAGGGTTTCTTTCTCCAGCTGAGAGCGCATTCACGTGAAAGGGGCGGGGTTAGCTACATTTGACCAATCACAAACAGGGACAAGTGTACTGACAGCGCAGCGTCATACTTCATTAATGAAAAGTAAATTAATATTAGACAAATATGAACTTTAACCATCCATGACTGAAACATATAACCCAGGATACAAGCCACATAGTTGCACCTGCAAGGAGAATACAGAACAACTGGTTACAAAATAAATAAACTACAGAGTGTTTGAAAGCATACAACAGTTTTATGATACTGCCCCATCTAAGACACGAGTGGATCTGACTTTAATTACATTTGATTTGAGTGTTTCGTCAACCTAATGTGTTGCTTAAAATAATACTTCTACATACAGTATGTGACAATGTGAGTGTTGCACGGCCAGATACGGCTCAAGAAGCTGACTCAGATAAGGAAATATATGATGACACAGCAGCTTATTGGGTTATGGTTAGGGTTAAATAAATGGCAAAGATATGTAGAAAATAAACGCATTTAAGATAGGCCTACGTTCAAAACAAACGTAACGTCGAAGAAAATTGTAGAAAAAAAAGTATTTGACATAGGCCTACGACCCTACGTTCATAACAAACGTAACGTGGGAGTATCATATGCACGCAAAAACAGACTTCTGCGTATCTATTGCACGACTTTGCAAAGTCGTGTCATTTGTACGCATTCTGGTGAGATCAGGCTGGATATATTATGATATTATATGATCGATGATCTGATTGATGATGTGAATGATAAGTGCGACACGTCGGCGTCTTCTCTGCATACGGCAGTTTAAACTGTATTTCCTTTATCCTGTAATAGAGAGGCGAAGTCCCTCCCCTTCCGGTGGAGCTCCATGGGACCCCGGAAGCGGAAAAATATACATTGAAGTCAATGGAGAAAATGGAGAGGAAAAGGTTATCTTTTGATCCCGTTTGAATTGTGCCACGAATTACACATATGATGTTTGTCGATTTAAAAGAACATTTTGCAAGTCAAAAAAATAAAAATGTGTCGTAAAACTGTGAAGTTACACATTTTTTGTGTGAAACTGCTCAGTGAACTACATCTCCGGTAGGGCAGAACAACACACGTCACCAAGATGTCCGTCTGTCTTGTCAACAAAAGGATTGACTACACTCACTATCACCACAATGAAACATGTGCAGAAGAATGTCATGCAAAGCTGCCTGCCTGCCTTTGATTCTCTCTGAACTGCCTGGTCTTTTTAATGTTTAATGTCAACCATTTGTGCAGATAGCATGAAGTAGAATAGATCGCAGATGCTAGCGTTACCGTTAGCATTTCTCCCCCAGGCTTAAGTTGTGTATTATAGAATGATCACACCGCTGTGACAGCACTCTTCAAAGGGTTCACGAAATATGACTAGCCTACTACTCTTACTGTTTAACATGTTGGGTTACTTAATGTTAAGGCTAATAAAAATGACACAGGTGTAATGCTAACTAACGTGCTAGCTACTAGCTAGGTAGCTAACTTGATCCAGCCACTCCTGGTCCTTTCATCAGACGGGAGGCGAAAGAACGAGCAAGACCCATTGCTGGTATGATAACAACCTGGTACTAAGCACACAGGCATCTTGTTAAAGTTATCTTATCTTAGCCAGCGCCATATAGATAGATGATATCTATATCGCGCTGATATTAGCTATCTCTTAGTGGAGGAAAACAATGGTGACATCACTTACGCGACTCTGGGATTTGTAGTCTTTCTAGTTGCGTATTTTTATAGTCTTATATTTCAACAGTTTTACGACAAACTGTGACTTTTTTTACATGAAAGGATTGTTTAAGATTGACAAACATCATATGTGTAATTCGTGGCACAATTCAAACGGGATCAAAAGATAACCTTTTCCTCTCCATTTTCTCCATTGACTTCAATGTATATTTTTCCGCTTCCGGGGTCCCACGAGCTCCCTCGGAAGGGGAGGGACTTCGCCTCTCTATATGACTTGATAGATTTAAACTCCGCACACTGAGCTCTGATTGGTCAGTACGCGGTGCTTTCAAGCCAGAGGCGGGCAGCGTCAGGTAAAAAAAGTTATTTAGCCTTCCCAAACCTGAGCCTCACGCGCCGCCTATGGGTGCAGGTCAACAATTTGTTGCTATCTTTTTTATCGAACACAACCTCATAAAAGCTAAAAATGAAATAACCTTTCACTTTCTTTTTTAGGTGTGGTCCTCATCATGTTTGGATTGATCGTACTGACCGCTGTGATCTGCAAGCTGCACGTTGATCCTCAACCTGCAGTAACAAGTAGGTCACTGGATTCAAAGTAATGCGATACTGAACTTAAAGAATAGTTTGGGGAGAGTCCTATGAGAACATTGACTGTGGTCATTGTACATGCTCAAATAAAAGTGAAGTCAAAGTAGTTGAAACTGTTGTGTAAATATATTTTAGTTCAGTCTTGTATCCCGTTTTATTTTGTAGTAACCTTTCCTTCTTGTTGCAGATCACCTCACTGATAAAGTGGTTTCCCTCCACTGTGATTGTCGACCCCGCCCTGATTGTCGTCTGCACCTGTGCCAGTCTATATATAGATCTAGGCCCGTTTGAGATGAGCGAGACCACCGCAGACCTGCGCAATTACGACCGCTGCCTTGCTAGTGCGTTGCATGATGGTTGTGACTAAATCTACGGAGTGATTATCTGTTGTGCATTTTTTCAGTTAAGACTTTCTTTCCTACTTTGTTTGTCGAGTCGTGCTTTTGGGTTCATACTGGTTTGCCTAGAACTTTGTACCGTATGGTATTACATTTTCATTTACCGCAACACCAACGCCTAAAGATTGAGACTGAAGAAAATGAGATTTGTTTGTTTAAATACTTGAATATTGTCTGTAGTGTACCTTGGCTTCTAGCAAGCTGCAGCTGATTCAGAACGCTGCTGCACGTGTCCTCACTAACGTTAAAATCACATCAGTCCGGTTCTGAAATCTTTACACTGGCTTCCAGTCGGCCAAATAATTGATTTTAAAGTACTATTGCTAGTTTAAATCATTACATGGTTTAGGACCAAAGTCTATTGTTGAACTCTAGCCGTTATGCCCCGACAATCTGGAACAAACTGAATAATGCACGTCTGCAGAAACGCTTACTATTTTAAAATCGAAACTAAAAACATATCTCTTTGCCGCTGCTTTTAATTGAGCTGCTCATATTCGCACTACAGTATGCCTTTTAAATTTATTGTATACCTGTGGTGTTTTTTATTATTTTATTATCTTTGCTTTG
>CALSBZ010034102.1:11618-30033 GCA_943591055.1 Gobionotothen gibberifrons
GGGGGGGGTCTTAACAGCATACGCGAGAGAGAGAAGTCATAACAAGTGGTACAGGACAGGTAGACAACGTGTTTATGGAAAATGAGCCAAACGCTCTTCAACCAAAACCCAGGCAGTGATAAAGCACACCATTTGTAAAGGCAAAATATCCTTTAAAGCAGGGTCAACAAATAATCTCCATCGCCACTTAAAAACACAGTATCTAATATTAAGAGTTGCAAGGGCAAGGGCAAGGGCAAGGCAACTTTATTTACTTAACACATACAGAGGGTAAATTCAAAGTAGTACATTCACTGACATGAATGACATGGATATGGTGCCACCTTGTGTCATGTTTACAATGCAGATTATTGACATTAGGTCTGGCAATACAGTCAATCATTATCCTGGTGATTATTTCGCAGATAAACCTAGTAACCCCGCCCCCTTTTAAAAAAAACGGCTCTTTTGAACGACTCTTTTGAACGGCTCTTTGAAAGGAACGAAGCCATAAGATCCGGCTCCCTTCAAAGAGCCATAAATCCCATCACTAGCATTTAAAAATAAAATAGCTTTTGAAAATATGTGCATCTTAAAAGTGCTTAATTTCAGATAAATAAAATAAAGCGTAGCAGCAGCTTGAGTTTCCCTTTTTCTTTGTTAACCGTTTCACATCATGACTTAACAGTTTCAGACGATTATAGAATATCAGTCTTTACACATCATAACAATTGAACAGTTTTAAAGTTTCTCTTTCTTTCCCTCTTATATTGCAGTCCCTCACTCACTTTGTTTTGTTCAGTGCGAGAATTGAGCTGGAGCTTGTCCTGCCAGGAGTTTAGATCTGGGCTGAAATGGTGTCAGGGCCAGTGTTTCCCCAAGGATGGAGTCATAGCAGCGGTGCTAAGGCACGTGGGCCCAGCATAATGTGAGTGCGTGGAATGTTTTAGTGTGTGCGCGTGCAAAGTGCGCCCCGCCAATTTGTTTCTATGTGTCTGCCAGCACAAGAAAGGCTCTTGAGGCCTAGCACCAGGGCCGGATCTAGACAATTTGCTGCCTTAGGCGAGATTTTATATATAAAGGATAAATGACAAATACACTACAAAAACAGAAACGTATTGACATAGGTAATATACGTCAAAATGGCTTCAAATAATCCTTTGGTACTGAGGGATACCCAAAATGCACCACACTCAGCGCAACACTAACTTCCGGCTGCAGCTTTTCAAAATAAAATGGCAAAACTATGACTGTAGTCCCAGTTTAACATAAAACAAACATTCATTATTCACACTGTTACACAAGCATAGTTCTTACTGTAGTCAAAGTGAACCACTGCATCAATGTAGGGTCTCTCTCAATGTCCTTAGTTCAAACTGGTGCTTTATGTTGTATGTGCGTCTGGAGAATCGTGAGGTGGTCCTGTGTGAGTTCCACTAGTTGTTCAATTGAGGTATGCCTCTTCTCGAGAAACACAGTGCTCACTTCCCTCTCTTGAGGGGACCCATATCTCCTCCCAAAAGATGACGTTACCTGTTGGGGAAGGATCCTATGAGGGACATTATTCCGAAATACCGTTCACATACACTTGTGAAACACTCTCACACACACATGAAACGCTCTCACACATACATGAAATCCAAAGTTATTCACATTTACATGTGAAACGCTCTCACACACACACACACACGTGAAACGCTCTCACACACACATGTGAAACGCTCTCACACACACACACATGAAACGCTCTCACACACATGTGAAACGCTCTCACATACACATGTGAAACGCTCTCATATACACATGTGAAACACTCTCACACACATGTGAAACGCTCTCATATATACATGTGAAACGCTGAGTTCAGTATTGAATTAATTTGCTTTTCAGTTAAGAAAAGAAGGCCTTGCTGTCACATGAAGGAAAATCAGGACATTCTGATGTAGAGTTTCAAAATAAAAGACCTTTGAAATCTCAGAGGGATGATAGCATATAGAGATTTCAAAGGTCTTTCATTTTGAAACTCTACACCAGAATGTCCTGATGTTCTCTGAGTGACTAGTTGGGGTGTCCTGCTATCATCCTGAAGTGAAATAAGTCTTTGATGATTGACAGTTTTGTATTTATTCTTATCTAAAAACAGAAGGCCCATATGAGATTTCAAAAGTATTTTATTTTATTAAACTCCTTAAGTTTTACATTCACTCAGTTATAATTGGGTATAATGTACGTAGTTTGTTTTAAATTATTATTGATCACATTATATAGTACATATTTCTTAATTTAATCTGAATATGTTTGGTATATTTGTTATTGACCGAGTAAGCACTTTTATTTTGAAGGCAGTTTTTCCAGGCCTGCATAGGATATTCGCGCTCCGCAATATAACGTGCGGGCTTCGATTAAGAAATGCTTTCATTCTTCAATATGGAAGAAGAAGTAACAAAAACTCAACGCAGTTAACACAATAAGATGTCATACATCGGAAATTACTAACATTTATCATCTTTCCTCTTTGTCTCTTATCTATAATTCTCCATTATAATGCTTTTTTAATCTTTATTTATTGTTTCCCCTCAACACCACTAAATCAATTGCAGAGCAAAGCAGTGTTGTGCTTGATATCGGGGTGCACAGTCTCGGGAAGAGGGACGATAGCTGACCGTCCAGGGTGTTCCCACTTGCAGCTCCAACAGTCGTTTGCGGCCCGGTTGTGGCCACGTTCGATAGCGTTCGAATAGTCTCAGCTGAGGCCAGGATATTACTTAACAACGCTGCTGCATCAGTTAAGCTTTGTGCAGGCTGCTGAGCAGACATGATGGAATGGAACAATCGCAAACGTTAAGACGAAAAATATATATAATAGTTTCCGCTTTTTTGAAATTCGCGGTTCTTCGCTGTGTTTTTAAAACAACTTCCTTTTCAACTGAAATCCCTCTCCCACAACATACTGAAATCCCTCTCACACAACATTCTGAAATCCCTCTCACAGTGTGTGTGTGTGCGTTTCACATGTATATTGGAGCATTTCATATGTGTGTGTGAGTGTGTTTCACATGTGTATAATATATGAGTGAGTTTCATATGTGTGTGTGAACGGTATTTCTGAATAATGTCCCGTACGGCCCCTCATAGGATCCAGTGTTGTTTGTAATGTCTTATTCTTGCAATTGCTGCATATTCTGTACATGCAGGAGTTTTCATCTTCACTACAGACAATAGCATGTTCTCTGTCTATTGGAGATGATCTTCCTATAACCCCAAGTTGGTGCAGCCTCTTTATTTTCAAGCCATCGTTTTTATGTGTTTTGCAAGCACATATTTCTCTGACTTTTCTCTGGCCAATCCAACATGGTTTGAGTTTAAAAATGGGGCTTTGAAAAAGACCGCTCTTTTGTCAAATGTTTTCAGTACCTTCTTTCTCTTGACTAAAGAGACTACAATCAGGGGCGCGGGAGGGGGGGTGCTGAGAGCTCCTCTGCCTGCACATTTTATTTTATTTTTATATTTTTATTTTATTTCAATGTGCCTGAGATATATTTTAAACTATATAATACATTATTTAGCTTCAGGGAAGAAAAATAAAAAAGATGTGGAAAAAAGTTTTGTTTTAGTCGGCTACTTGTAACGTGACGACAGTAACTGACATGGCGCAAAAACGTATCTTGGAATTCTTTCTCACTAAAAACAGGGCATTATTATATCCTCCTGGGACCCGGCCCATTGAAAAAAAACAAACAGGGCATTGTTATATATTAGGTTTTGCTCGGTGTATGTCAACCAAGCGGCAAACTCTGGGGAAGAGCCGGGACGCCAATACGGAAGTGCCACACACTGCAGTTCATATATTGGCCGATAGGCGATGACTGCAGAAAGGAGCAATTTCCATAGACCCCCATGTTAAAATTCCCAATTTCACGGCAGAAAAAAACATGTTTCTGCCCCTGGCTCCAAACATTTTATTATCGATATAGTTAGATTCCACCTTCATGATTATGAATCTGTGAGTGAATTGTTTTCTAACACGACCCTTTTATTTATATTAGGTCTTAACGTTTTTGCATAAATTAGGGCGTGGTCACATTGAGTGACGGCTCTGTCAAGTGACTGCTGCTGTTAGCTTCGTGTCTCTCTGCTAGCTGCTCCGTGATGCTACAGGGACTCTGCCTGCTCAGTTCATCCGGGGAACACAACTTGACCCCGGCCGTGTTTGTTTGTTCTTCATGCTTATATATCGGACTATTGTGACTCGCTCTGGGGTTGAAACAGACGGTGCATGAATGCGGTTCTGCGGTAAGTGAAATTCGAGTACTTATTTATGTGTTAATGATTTTAATCAGCTACGTAATGAATGTTAAGGCTTGGGTTAGCGTGTCGAGTGGTAGCTACGTCGGTGCTAACGATGCTAATCGTAGCCTCCAAGTTAAAATCATAGACTGTATATATAAAGGTTAAAACGAAATAGACAAGTGTTAAGTGGGATAATACTGTAGAACAAACGGCTTCTGTTTGAGCTTGATAAAATAAGGTCATCCTTGTAACTTAGAGAGATATTTTATTATGTATAGGAACTGTATGTAGACAAGTTAATGTCGAAGTAGTGTATGTGAAATCAACCTCACAATAAGATGTGTGTATATTACAATTATTAATGTCATATTTCAAGATGATTACGTTAACGTCACAGTCATCTGAAGAACGAACCGAAACCTTGTTGTTTTTATTAATTGCATTACCAAATTGGTATCAATATAAGTGTAACACAACTTCCAAAGTTACAGTAAAATAAAAAGGACCCTGACTCGGACAATACACAATCCAACATGTTCAACAGAAGAGAATCAGTTATATTGTTTGTACACATGGTACTTTACATATATATCTGTTTGTTTAAGGTGTCCAGGTGATGCAGACAGGCTGGACCAGAGAGTGAGAGACAGAACTGGACTCCTCACAGCAGTGAACTTCAGCACAGGTACAAAGACTCTTTCTTCATACTGTACAAAGAATCAATAAAGATATTGGTTTATACACTGATACAGTATACATTCCATTAAACAATACTAAATACTTGATCACCTACACGTCAGTGAAGTTGAGGGGTTTTCCATGCACAAAATTACATTTAGATGTTAACAAGCAATATGATTTTGTCAGCTTTCTAATTTAATGTAATGAAGGCAAAGATATTTAACACATAGTGAGAACTGCTACTATTTATCTCTCAATATTGTCTGTAAAAAACGTGGTGAAAGTTATTCTTTCAGTGAGACAACAGAGCAAGCTTCTACAGTTGCACTACGTTTTGATAACAGTTAAATATGATTTTGATAATAACATATTTCAATGTTGATGAACTTCATACTGTTCATTCATAATCTGATTGTCTTTGTAGCACAAAAAAAACATTACAATTACAAAATAGTTATATCTACAGCCCCTAAACACACAAACACACCGCTTTCATAAATAACACACTTGTTCTGCAATAATATGTTTTATGTTTCCTGTAATTTTTGTTAGGAAAGGACATGCCTGAAAGACAAGAAGAACATCCAAAGCTGATGTTGAATGCACCTATTTCCACATCTACACTCCATCAGCTGATTATTTCTATTTGCCTCACTTTATGAGCTTCACATCGCTTGTGCCTTGTACCGCAGAGTTTGCAACGTCACAATCTTCAGTCAGATGTGAATGTGTAATCTAACATTTTCAGTACGAATAATGGACGAAAGGAGTGCAAATACAATTTATTGAAATGTGAACCAAAAGTTAATCAAACATGTTTTAAATAAAAAGCACATATGGACAGAAGGTGTACAAATGTATAAGTAAACACATTTAGTCAAATAAAGTGACAGACTAGGCCTGTGCAGTTGGTATCAGCTTTGCCCACCATGGGCTCCTCCATCAGGCCTGGTCCTCCTCGCTGAGGAAAGACCCTCAGTCCTCTCCAAACCAACAGACAGGACGTCCATCACACGGAGGTTTCTCCCTGAAGTCTCTGCAGCTCTCTGGACACCACGCTGTCTCAATCCGTCCACACTGAATATGAGAGGGGAAAAATGAAAATAATAAATGCTTTAGTTTAGACAATAAGAAATATAAAGTTGACTGTTGAGTTGCTCAGTTTTTTTAGATTGTCAATACTATTACTGTATAACTAATATCTCAAGTTAAGAGGGACATTTAAATACATTTTGTCTTTTGAATTGTTTATCTAAAGTCAAGGATCTAGAACTGGTACTTAGTTGTAATGATACAGTCTGGTTATTATGCTGTTTGGAGGAGGCCTCACAGGTAAGAGCACTAACTAGCTACCATCACATGTACCTTAGCTTGACTTAAATGTATTAAACGTATAGTTAAGTGATATCAAAATATAAATAACTAATGTCATGCAAACATATTAATATTTGCTTGATTCCAGTGTTGAATTTAGCATTTAAGATTCTGAAGTATTATGCTAAAAACTCAATAACTTAGATTATTATTTATAGTTTTGCTGAATAGTTTCATGTCCGCTTACCTTAGAAACGTAAAATGCGACGGCAGTGTGCAGATGGGGACCATGTTAGCTTAGCTTGGTAGCTTCAGCTAGCTCTTGAACTTTCAGCTCGGTGGCAGCAGGTCCCGCCTCTTTACCCTTATTTGGAACAGGCGGGAGTTGAACTCTGACGTCGCTGTCGAGCCGTTAGTGGCCGACTCCGCCTACTAAGGGCTTCTCGGCAACTCTGCAGAATCCTATGGGTGACGTCACGGACCCTACGTCCATTTATTTATACAGTCTATGATGTCAACGTCCCCCCTCCCCCCGTGCGTAATTAGCACATCGGACAGCACCCCCACTCAAAATACCTTCCCGCGCCTCTGACTACAAAGTGTCCGTCTTTAGCTTAGCGGTGACATTAGACTGTGATGAAGTTTGTATATAACGTTTTTTTTTACTTTTACTTGAATAACTGTTTAAATGTGTGTAGATTATCCTGCTGAACAAAACCTTGTAAGTATCATAAATGTGTGTTTGCCACAGAGCTTAATTTATTAAAGGTCCCGTGACATGGCCATTTCTACTGATCATAATTCGATTGTTGAGGTCTACTAGAATAGATTTACATTGTCTAGTGTTCCAAAATCACATTGGTTTCTCATCCAGCATCTCTGTAGTGTGTGTATTGTTGGAGCGCCACCTAGTGGAGTGGTTGAAGGTTTGAATCTGCTCCGCGCCGTCCGTTGATGAGTGGTTTGCTATAAGAAGAAGGACTCAGACACCGAGATATCAGATAAGCAATAAGCTGAGTTTACTTGGTAAAAAACAACAATACATACCAAATACAATACCAAAATACAGAGTACGAAGTACTCCGGACTCCATTCTACCGCTATCACGACAGCCGGTCAGAACAAGAGCACCGAATATTGAAATCAAACAGCTTACATACAATTTCAGTAGGAGATGTTCCTATCTTCTAATTGGCTGTTCATTCCTGGGCCAATGAGTTAGCATGAGTCAGCAGTTGTTGACTCCAACTGATCCCTCCCCTCTCCTTACAGTGTGTGTGTGTATATAACTCTATCATAACAAAATAAACCCAAAATCATCTAAAACATCTAATCAAAACAAAAAGGAAAGTATTTGTGTCAGATATATATATACTATATATTTATATCTTGTTCCGTTATACCAAACACAGATTCCAAACGGATCCAGGACTGTGTGAGCGTGAGCTAAGAAAAACCAATGTCTCTATAGAAATGTTTCACTTCAAACTACTCCCAACTATTGTGGCAATTTACAGGTATAGTTGATCAATTATTATTTTGTTGTTCAATCAAACAATAACTAAGAAAACATTACCTCTGCTCTCAAGCATAGACTCTTTACAGAAACATAGACACATTAACTCTCTGACATAACGCACATACATTTTCTAAACAGGTTTAGCACACACACATTTTCATCATGAGACCTACAAAACAACATGTCACATGTTCACTTCTTTGAAAGCTATCTGTGTTATATGTTGGAAAATCATCATTTTATGACATCTTTAGGATTAGTTAGAACAAAGGATAACTGTTCCTATACACCCCAGGGCTTCTCTGGACTCCCCCTAACCCCCAAGTCAGCTTACTTAAATGAATACATCTATTGATAACATCAGAAGGACTATTGTCTCTCTGTGTGTGTGACTCAATTTCAGCAACACATCAGCAATATGGAAAGCATATGATCTCAAATAAATATCAGAAACACTGAATGCTGGATTAAACTTCTCCATAGCATAAAACTGTGAACACAGATACTATAGTATTCACTGGCCGTTTCTCAATGTCGAGTATACCTGCTGCAGAGCCTTTTTAAATGCATGTTAAATTCCCAGCATTAGTACCGCGGCTGAGAAAAGATAAGGCTGAGTGAGTGTTTGTGTGTACGGAGATCCGCGGATTGGTCCATTTGATCGGCGTTACGTCACTATGACCAGGAAGAAAAAAATGGAAAAAGAAAGATCTCCAAGGAGGCGTTCTGGGGCAGCACAGACAGGTATTTTCTGTGTTAGAGTTTTACTCGCTACAGGGTGTACTTTTGAACCGGAAAAGCATGACATGGGACCTTTTAATATAACGAAATCCAATGGAAAAATCCCATTGCTTTTTGTTGAG
This sequence comes from Gobionotothen gibberifrons, assembly GCA_943591055.1. Taxonomy (NCBI): domain Eukaryota; kingdom Metazoa; phylum Chordata; class Actinopteri; order Perciformes; family Nototheniidae; genus Gobionotothen; species Gobionotothen gibberifrons. Next base: position 20,265 of record CALSBZ010034102.1, read on the forward strand.
AGAGCCCCTTGCTATGCTGACTTCTTGGTTGGCCTACAACATATGTGGTATTGTATATGGCACATGGAAGAGTGATGTAGAACAATCTTTCTAGCAGTGGTTTCCAACTGGAATAAAATGATGGCTAAAACCAGGGTACAGAGTTGGGCACAGCAACAACTTTCTCTCCTCTGTTTTGTTGAGATGTTCTTGTGGAAAGAAGTGTTTTCGTATGACCTGAACATATGTTTCTATTCAGGTTGAAGTGGTCCCCCACAGGAAGAGGTTTAAAAATGTCACGAGTGTGGCACCGCAAGTGCCTCACTGTCTTGCTTTGCACTTACTCTCCCAACTGCTAGAGTTTAACTGAAGGTTAGCCTTCTGCTAGATCAGTAAACAACGCCTTTTCAAAGATGGTTCCCTTGAGAAAGATGCATCACTCGGAGAGATAGAAGGAACACATTAAAGTAATGACAAACAATGGAGAGAGTGATGCATCTCTCACAGGGGACGCAACGTATGCCAGAAGAATTGGATACTCCTACATTGAGAAACTATTCGGAAAGAGTTTCAAGCACGAATGAATAATGAAACGCTTTTTCTTGAGTTGGCTGGTTTTTCGGAACAATGTGTAGTAGTTTCAGTGAGTGGAGGGTGTTAAAAAGGGGGTGCTGCATGATGTTTTTCTCCTTCACATTTGTTTTTGATAACACCAAGGGACAAGACAAGAGCACTGAGCAAAAACAACCCACATTAGCTTTCTAGCTAATGTCTAAAGATAAGACAGACCTTTATTGATCCCCATAGGGAAATGCAGGTGTCATAGCAGCAACAGAATAAGAAAGTAACTCAGATAGTACTCATGGAATATACACAGACAGAATAATAAGAATAAACAAATATTAATAGAAATAACAACAATAACGTGAGTTAAACTCATCTGATCCAGGGAATGTACATATCAGGGTTCCCGCGGGGTCTGAAAAAGTCTTAAATATTATATATATATATTTGTAAGGTGATCACGTCTAAATGTGTTTTGGGGGAAATGTCCGGGCTGCAAAGTAACCAGTACGGTAAGAGCCTTTCAGTTCCCCCAACAATGTATATTGAAATAAATCAACATGGAACCAGTAATCACTAACTTTGTTTCCCCCGGCCCCTTATCGGAGAACACCCAGCTAGTACAACCCGGGTTGCAGTCGAATAGTCTATTTTGCTTAGGAACCTTCCTAACGGAGTGAAATGACCCGGAAGTACCTCAGTAGCAGCCATGATAAGTGCCGTTCGAATTTGTCTAAATGAAAGGAAAGGAGGTTTCAAACTTCCTTTATAACCTCCTTTAGCTTAGGAACCACTGGACCTTCCTAACCGAAAGGAGAGGAGAAAATGCTGCCCCACAATGCCTTGCAGCCGCAGCATTTGCCGTCACACAACAGTCGGCCGTTCACGGAAACAAACGATTATGACGGAGAAATTATATCATGAAAGTTACGGTGCTTATTAAGCTTTTTAAAACGTATGTGGTAAGTTGCCAAAGTGCTTTGTTTTTAACGTTCATCAGTATTATAATCAAAAAGAGAAATCTTATCAAATAAAGTCAACATTTCACAGAGCTGTGTGGGTTTTGTTCAACTTTTAAAAGATGTTTGAATGGTGATATACACAGTGATAGATGTTAAGGACTAACGTTTATAATAAATACATTTGTATTTATTTTAAGATCTTTTCATATAATCATACGTATTGGGATCATTTGTATTAATGTGGACCGGAGGGAGAGGGGGACGAGCATAAGTTTCAATTTCCTTTTTTATTTCAATTCCAACTTTGGTCATGAAGAATATGTTTCTCTGTTGTCCACGTTCATAAAGCATAACATAACAGCATCCGAGCACGGTGCAGAGTCTCTAGATGAGTTTACAAAAGTCCCTCGTTCTTATTAAACATCCATGTTGTAGTCCGCTGTATAGACAACTGTGGTTTCCATGGTTTCCCCACAGCAGCAGACCACAAAAGGACGTCCGCTGGCGCATCATAAACACGTCGGAAAGTGAAAGTGCAGTCGGATTCTCTAAAGTACTGCAGTCTCTTCTCCTAAGTCCTTTTGAATTCTCCTATGCACTATCCCTTAACCCCGTGACGTTTCACTCAGAGGTCAAGGAATAGACGATAGGGTTAGAACTTAGGAGCTGATTTTAAAACTATTCGACTGCAACCCCAGTCTCACGGCATTTCGTGTTATAGTCATGAAATGTAATCTATTGATTCGTGTTCACCAACGCGATTTCCGAACTATTTTAAAAGCCATGTATTTCTACTGGTAGTATGTTTCGTGCCTGCACCAAATAATAACAAATTAGAAGAAAAAACAGATACAAAAAAATACAGATCTCAATATTCTGAGGCCCATTTATTTTCCTCACGGACGGCAAAAAAAGTCAGACATTATACAATTTAAAATAAAAAGAATAACCGTGGCTTGATATTGAGTAAGAACATGTTTTTATGAACCCCACAGCTTCCGGTCTTCCACGACCCGGCCGGACAAAAAGACGTGTTGCAGGCACGAAACATACTACCAATAGAAATACATTGCTTTTAAAGTCGTCCCGTGTGAATGGGAAAATCGTGTTGGTGAACACGAATCAATAGATTACATTTATTTTGTGACTATAACACGAAATGCCGTGAGACTGGGTTGGCTAATAACCTAGCAACCAAGCTTCAGCTAGCGAGAGCACGCTCCCATCACAACCCGGGCCCTGAGGTCCTCTGAGCAAGGCCTCCTAAGGGTGCCCCGAACCAGGCTAAAGACCAAGGGGGACCGTGCCTTTTGAGGTGGTGGCCCCAAGGCTCTGGAACAAACTCCCCCAGATAATAAAAGCCTCGGCCTCAATAGAGATTTTTAAGGGGCAGCTAAAGACCCACCTCTTCCGACAGGCCTTTGGGTCGTCGTCAGGAGGAGGTGAGTTAGTAGTGTTGGTAATTAAATCAATGTTGTAATAGCATAATTTAGCTTAAATGTTGATTTTATTGAAAAACAGAATTATTCACGCAAAATGTATGTTAAGCTTTTATTTTGAAATGACTTCCGCCAGACGCAGGAATACCAGTTTATTTTGAACCAGTTTATTTACCAAACGTAAATATTATCAGCTGTTGAAATAAAAAAGAGCCACAGGCGAGTGTGTAGAATCAAGGCGTGTTTAGTCATGTGTTAAATGTACGATGGAAATATCCTTTGAAAAAGTGTGTGCGGAAGTAATAGGATGAGCGGAAACCAACAACAACAACAGAGAAACCGGACACGGGAGGAGCCAGTCTACTGTATTTAAGGACGAGATGTGTTTTATTCTGCCCTTTTTTCACCCCCTTCCCGGAGGACACTGCAGAAGTCCTCCATTTCAACTCCCGTCTGCCTGTAACATTACCGCGCCACATTTTAATTAAAGAACCATTTGAAACTTAAGACAGAGACTCCATTGGTCTCATTTATCCTAAACTACTCTCCTGGAACGCTTTAATAACGAATAAGCTAATAGTAGCTGTCTTTTATTGGTGTTTTATCCTGTGTGTTACCTGCTGCTGTTTTATGCCTTTATTCTACATGTTATAGTTGTACTTTGAATTGTGTCCTGTGTACTGTAAAGCACTTTGTACATCCGTGTTGAGAAGGGTGCTAAATAAATAAAGTTTTACTTACTTACTCGTGAACCGTTGCGCCGAGATATGCATGCGCCGAGATATGCATGCACCTCGCGGGAGCGCGCACAGCGTAAAGGAAAAACTCCCAGACATTTCGATGATTTGTACGGCAAAGTACGGTTTGGAAACAATTTCTTTTTGGAGGGCATGCATAACACCGGATCCTCGCTGCAGGAAAACTTTTGCGCTGTTCCGAGTTTGTTCTAATCCGTCAAAATGACAGGCTGCTTTCAGATTTTTCCGTGATTGTCAAAAGAAATCTGTCATAGATGGAAAATATTTGGTTAACGCGGCCACTGCCTCCGGGCGACATTTGGGTCTACGTCAACCCTAAAATGGAGGTGCTGTGGACGCTAAATACCGTAGCTAAACACCAATCAACAGCAACGATGAAAGTTGTAGCCAAGGCAGCAGAGCTCAGAAGATAGCTCTTCTCACACATACATATACATTTTGTCTAACACGCTAACACAGTTCTGTACTGTTATGCTGTTATGTTCAGTCATCGTTCTTATGTTGAACATGAATACATTTACTTTGAAAGTAATTATGGGACGTATTTCTTCTTTCATAGCAATGTTCCTTCATACTTTCTTGCCGTGAAATAGGTCTTCAATAGTCTTACATTTGAGTTGGTGAAACCTGCAGGAACCCTGTGGAATAGCAATCTTCACCAATGGCATGTACATTTAAACACAAAACTACCAGGATCATCCTGGCATCTTACGTTGATATTCCGTATCCATTGGGCCCATAGACCATGCACACTTGTGTTTCATTAAGCGTCACTTCCGGTCTCAGCTCAGTCAAATGAATGGAGAGGAATGAAAGTCAATGAGAAAAATACTGTTTTGTGCCCGGTAGCATCAAGTGACAGAGACGTCATGGAAGTTGTACTGATGTTTGGCTAATATGAACATTTGCTTCAAAAGCTACTAGGGGTACCAAACACTGAACTAGTACCTTTGACCTGTTAAGCCCCAAGCCTGTTTTTCAGGTTTCAGGCTCCAAAATGACATTCCCAGAACAAATGACCATATCTTCTAAAAGGGTTAAATTAATAATCTTTTCTCTCAAAGTAATGATAAACCTGTGAGTTGGATGTAGAAAAGTCAGAATCAATATAGACGTTTTTATTTTAAAGAAAATTCAGATTGAACATGGTAAAGAACTGTAAATTATAGTGTCCGTCCAAAGAATATTTTGTACTTATAGTGAAAACTAACCTTGGATGATGGGTTAGTAGACTAAAAGCTTTAGGAATCCAAAGTACCCTGTATCAAGATTGATGCAAAACAATTGATATTTGACCTTTTTAGACAGATTTAGAAAAAAAAAACCTCATTTGGGTGGATTTGACCTATCTCTGGCCCCCCTTGCTCGATGTTGACATGTGACATCTCTTTCTGACCGTCAGAGCCAATGGAATCGAGGGGAAGTCCCACATAGTCCTTATTTGGTCATGTCTGTTTGTTAGACTGCCGCGTCAGTCAAAACATTGGAGCAGCTGCAGCAGGTGGCTACCATTAGCAGCTAACTTTTGCTCTCCGATTTTTACATAAATATGGAATTATGGACTATAAATGAAAAAAATGATTATGCACATACTTTCTCAACCTATGGATTAACCGTTGCAGCAGCGTTTTTTCTCGTTTTAATGCCATTGAACACGTCTTTTGATCAGATTGACAGCTACGGTGAGACGATCTCCCTAGAAGCTCCGTAAAGGTGTTCGGATCTTTCAGTGTTGAGGGTGGCACTGTTAGATTCTGTGTCTTTACGATCATAAACGATGTGTTGGATGTGCAGCTAGGATAAGTAATAAGGGAGCTAGGAGTGATTTTCGGTGCGGTAATAGGTTAGCATTCTTCGCTCGGGGCTAATTCAGAGTTAGCATTGTGTGTTTTTTTGGAGAAAAAAAAGAAAGAAAAATATCAGTTAAATGAGTTTTTCCCCGTTATATGGATATAACATATTCATAGTTTATTAAATATTAAGGTTCCTTAGACGTTGTTTCCTGCAAATGACCCGGGCTCGGGTCCGTGGGGCTTAAGAGGTTAACAGACATACTTGAAAAACAAATGAGACCACAGCCTGTAAGATCAGCTGCATCTCAGAACTCTATTATCATATTCAAAATAAGTCAGTGTAAAAAATAAGACTCTTTACCCAATTACCACAAAAAAGTCATTTATTAAGGTTATGACTGCCATCTTTACACAGCACATTTTATCCCAAATGCATCCAAGTGCCCCGAGCTTTGGTGCGATGACACTGAGCACAAATGACTGAAGCAAAGCAAAATAAGTCTAGAGGGCTAATACTTAGATGTAAGTCAAAGCAAATTAATGTTTGAATGCCTGGAAACAGCTGCAACGGAACTGAAATTATTGAAGCATACAATATGTATTTTCACTTAAAGTGGACCTATCATGCTATATTTGAAACATATATTGTAGGGCCATACCTATATAAAACATGTCTGTGGAGTTTCTTTTTCAAAATACCAAACAGATCATGTATTTTAGCCATCCCTCATTTCGCTCTATTTGCTCTTTCCAGCCCTGTCTTCACAAGGGCTGATTCTGTGGCAAATGAGCTGCAGCTGACCACGCCCCCCTGCAAAGGAGGGGCTCCTTGTTTCTGACGTCAGAGATATTTCAAATCTGGATCAGTCTGTATCAGATCCGTTGCAGCCCCGTTTTTAGAGATTTGGGTACGGAGGAAAAGAGAGAGGGTTGTGTTTTCTGACACACCGGGGACACATATTCATGTATACAAGACGTACAAAAGTGCATTTTGCATGATAGGTCCCCTTTAAAATAAGAAAAGATATAGGCACTCAAAAATTAAGCTGAACATAATCATAGTAATATAGTTGGCCCCCTTAACTAGTCGTGTTTGAACAGCAACAGACCTGCTCACTTTGTTAGTCCACTGGTAGTCTTATGTCTGCACATTCTAAAGATACAGAAATGACAATAAACCCTTGTTGAAGGAGTGGCATTAACCTTTTCTTTCTTATGATGCTATGGTCTCTCCAGCTATAAACAAGCCTCAGGATTGCAGGCAGTATACCTGTGTAAAGAGTTATTGTTCCGCTGTTTAACATTGTGCAGCACACACTGATTGTTGTTGTGCTTGGCCTTGAATCATATTGATTTTCAGGCATATTTCACAAAAGGCTGAAGACCCAAGACTTTGTCGTTGTCAGAGGAGATGAAACATTCTTTCCAGAAGGCAACACAACTGAAAATATAAACAATCTAGCAGCCCCTAGAGCAGCGGTTCTCAAACTGAGGGTACTGCAGGTGGTCCGTGGAAAAAAGCTAAATAAAATCCACTTTTGATTATCAAGGATTTTCGGGGACCACCTCATGTGACTTGCTCTATCGAAATCAGTCGCATTGACCCGAAGACACATTTTGAGTTGTATACACTGTTGGAAAGAGGAGATTCCTAGCTTTCTAATGATATCAGGCAGTGGGGTAGTGGTCGTTGGGCTCATCGGACATTTATGAGAGAAAATCTCGAATGTCCGAGTGCAAGTGAATGCACCACAAGACACGAGCCTTGTAACCCCTCCCCCGGCCCTGGCGCGGAAATATGATTGGCGGCGATTTCATTTGAACGGGACGGAGCAAAACGAGAAGCATCCGGACTTACTGTAGACGGAAGGAACGAGGTATTTGCAGTCTACAATGACAGAGAAGAGACTGTCAAGTTTGGCTGTACTCAGCATTGAATCAAAACGCACTAAAGCTGTTGATCTGTTTGTGAGGCGTTTTGCTGAACAGAATGGTAATCGCCGCATCATAACAGTGATTGACAGCTGATAGGAATAATATGATAGTTAATATTACATATTAATTCAGACAAACATCGATGAGACAGTTAATTAGAGAGAGAAGCAGCGCTGTCTGGTGTGTCCATGGTTTTGAGTCTGTGTGTGTTGAGCGCAGCGCCGTCTGCTTTTTGCAGTACAGTAACTAAAGTAGGACTAAGCATACCGGTAGTTTTTGTAGACCTGTCTGCACGTTTTCTGAGTGCACTGCGCGCGTGCGAACTTGTGGCATTGTTTGGGATGACCTAATTAAAATACCGTCCGCCGTCCTCTTTGAGAAACATACACAACGCAGACAGACACCGGTCACAAAAGCATCAGATAGGCTTCAATTGACTTTTGATTGTCTATAATGAACTATAATAAAATATCGGCGTTTTAACACTACGTTTATATATGTACTTATTTTTACGGTTTGCATATGAGGTGGTCCGCGAAAACCCTTGATAATAAATAGTGGGCCGCATAAACAAAAAGTTTGAGAACCCCTGCCCTAGAGCACATGTGTCAAACTCAAGGCCCGGGGGCCAAATCAGGCCCTTGGTGGATTTTATTTCGGCACGCAGGATAATTTCTAATTCCTATTAGATCTGGCCCGCCGGTATATTGCACGCACACCTTCACTCCATCCTGAGGGTCTCCTCCGCTCAGAGCCTGACCCCAAACATTGATGACCTTGCACCCAAGATGAGATGCCAAGTATCTGAACTAGCATCACAGAGCAGCACACTGAGTTTACATGGATGTTTCCTTCGGCACTTTCTCTCTCACGACAACAGGGCATGTTTGGTTTTCTCTTTGAGGGGAATAGTTTTGTTGAAGCTGTTGTTGGCCTGTGGGAAAATGTGATCATAAGAAATGAATGCAACTGATTATTTAATGTTTAATGTTGTTTTTATAGGCAATAATTTAAGCTTTGTTAGTTCCAGGTTTAACATGTGCAATAAGTTCATTTCAATAAGTTCTGCAATAAACATTGAACCAGTCCGGCCCTCCACTAGTACCGTTTTTTAATTTTGGCCCACTGTGTATTTGAGTTTGACCCCCCTGCCCTAGAGGCTGCACAGTTCCTTAGAGTTTGATTGAAGCAACAAAAAAACGTTTGCTTTTCTCTGGCCTTTACCTTTAGTCCGTCCCAAAGTGGAAAAACAATGTTTACCCTCTTACAAACACGAACGTGCTCTGCAGATTTAATTGCAGCCTGCCAATGAAATCATTAAATAAAGTGTGCCAAGTTGATATTTTGTTCAAGGGACAACAAAAGAAGAGAAAAGGGCTCATCAAAAACATGAGGTCTAAATGTCTGGAGACCATACACATTGACAGCACATTTCTAGAAAGGTACCCACAAGTTAGTACATTTTGCTCCTTAACCTGTTAAAGGAGGGGTAGGTAAGTTTGAGAAACCGGCTCGAGATACACTTTTTGTTATATTCCATGGAATGCTCTGAATATCCTGATAGCAATGCATATTCTAAGTGCTTTGAAAAAAAATCCATAAAAAAATGTCATCTGTGGAAGCCGTAATACTGTAAAAACTACGACCAATTATTTTAGCCGGGCCGGCTAAAATAACTGTTTGGCCGACCTGTCTGTCAGCCTTCAATCTCGTGCACACACACACACACACGGCGCGTGCCGTCATTGGGCGTGTTTCCCGTCTCCGGGCAGTTGCAGAGTTTGCTTCAACATCGTCTACCGGTCGCAAAAGAAAAACTGTAATGGAGCAAATTATGAAGAAAAAGAAAGTGGAAACTAGGAGAAGTCAAACCAGAGTCAATATCGGAGTTGCTTTTCAACTATGGCGACTATTTACAGAGCACACCGAGCTGATATGTAACGTTACCGCAGCCTGCTCTCGTCAGCCAGACATTTTCACAAAACAAACATGCTAGCTTCAAAAATATAAGCACTGACAATAACTGTGTTATACATTTGTTTTACATTCATTATCATGATCATGTGCACGTTCATGTGTGTTGGAGGAGGTGCTCTGTATGAAGTCTGAAGAAAGGGGCGGATTATTTTCGGTTGTGTACTTTGGAATGTTGTGCACTTCTCAAACGTACCTACCCCTCCTTTAAGCCCCGAGCCTGTTTTTCAGGTCTCAGGTCCGAAAATGACATTCCCAGAACAAATGACCATATCTTTAGCAGCGGTGCGCCGCTGTAATATTTTTTAGCACCGCTGCAAAAAAGAATCCCTCTTCTCATTCTACAAAGGACATCTACATAGCTC
>CALSBZ010034105.1:0-12417 GCA_943591055.1 Gobionotothen gibberifrons
GTGGAAGTGATCTGAGACTATAACTGAGTTTCCCTCCTGACACAAAGCAGTGTTCATCATCACTCAGTCTGACCCCTCCCTCACTAAAACATATTGTTGCGCATATATATCATAGGAGGGTTGCTTTAATACACATTTACTGTAGTTGTTTATACCTTTTCAACTTTTCTTTGAAATATTAAGCTTCATCACTATTTGTCCTACTCTTCCAGTTTAACATTTCACTTTCAAGCTTTCAACAAAGTCAGTGCGTTTGAGCTGTAACAATTTTGATTCAAATCTGCATTTTTACGCTAAGTTTGGCAGTTTGTAGATAAAAGCAGCTACAGTCACCATTCAACTATTAAAATATTCAGCTTTTTTCAGCTAAATTCAGCAACACATTTTTGCAGCTTACAGCATTCGCACACATTTTCCGGAGGAAATTAATTTTCTAGTTAAATAGTTGGGGTTGTTAAGAGGTAAAATTCACTGTAAGTCAGGGAAGTTATGTTAACCTACACTTAAAAGACGTTTGACCTTCATTTCAACATCTCAATGCCCAGCAGGATGCGTTAGATCTCCTGAAGACAGTGAACGCACCACGCTGTTTCCCGTCTGCTGACCTTTGACCTTTGCTGTGCAGCAAATAATAATCAAGAGATGTTTCGTTAAAAAGTCAGTGAAAAGTGAAAGTATTTTAATACATCAAAGTAATTTAAAAAATCAACAGTTATTTTTTTAAAAATGGGGTGAAATTGGTTTAAAGTAAAAGTGTTTTTACAAATTAATTTCATTTAATAATAAAGAGTTGTTATGGTAAAACTGGGCTACAAATGTTTTTTTTTGGAGGAAGGTAGGTATGACCTTGACAAAATAATTTAAATGCTATAAACATAAATATTTATGGTCTCCGGTACTTCCAGTCCAACGCAGACTCCATGCACAGCGTTAGGAAATCGGGCCTTCAAAATAAAGTAATACCTTTTTTTTTTCTATTTTTTCTTCTTCACACACACCTCCCCCCCACTCCAAACGGGTCCGCGACCCACCAGTTGGAACCACTGATCTAGATCCTTGGTTCCCAACCTATGGGTCACTCCAATCGGTCACTAAATGAATCAAAGGACTAAACAAATGCTAAATGGTGAAGGAACGACGAGTAGAAACGTGTTTTGTTTCATGGAATTTTTCTCAAATCTATGTATTTCTGTTGCACAGCATTCGCACCAATACATCTTTATTCTTCAACTTCTTATTTCAGTTCTTCCGTACGTTTTTTGCCGTTGAATAACTTCAGCATGCTTTCAGCTACAGAAACCATTCAAATATCTAAATATTCAGCCTTTTCAGCACATGATGGGAAACTTTCAACTTTTTCACAACATGTTATACTTTTTGAAATATTCAGCTAACTCAATGGGAGGAGCCTTCAAATGCTCTTTTACTTACATCGTGCGCCAAATGCTACTCCTTCCACATACTTTCAGCTAGAGACTTCATTCCAACTTTAAAATGATCACAAGACATTCAGGTATTTCAATTGTATTCAGCTTTTTTATATCTTTTAGACATGAGTGCAAAAGAAGAGCTGCTCACTATTTTGCCATTGAAAGGACAAACAAGAGGCGAAGATATTTGCAGCCGAACCGTGTATTACAATGCCGTTATGTGATGACTTCCAAAGAGAAAAGCAAGCACACTCGGAATAAAGTATTATTTTATTCAAAAAAAATCTTTTCGGATTTCACATCGCATAAACACCATATCCCACGTGCATTGCGGCTAAAACATCCAATCACCGAGCTGAGGATCTTGCCTACGTCTGTTTCCGGTATTGTTTATGATGGATGTATTTTGTTTTGCACACATTCCTTCACATTTAAATTTTAATTTACATTAAAGTATTTCGTGAGGCCTTCTAACATGTTTTTAAATATAACTAGGTTTGTAGTTGAAGAGTTTGTAAATGAACATGAACATAGAAAAGAATACAAAATTAGAAGGAAAAAATGATGAAACAATACAGATTTCAGTTTTCTGAGCCCCTACTCTCCCCCTAACTGAAGGCAACAAAAGTCCGACATTATTCAATTAAAATAAAGAAATAAACACAATAAGTGTGGCTTGATATTGAGTAAGAAAAAGGTTGATAAACGCTGTGAGAATGGATCTGCGGAGAGCATTTCGCCGCGATCCCAACTCGTATCTTACCAACGTTCAGGGAGCCCATTGACTATGCAAGTCAATGGGGACTCCGTGATAGTTGAAACTCGACGCTAAAGGGGCCCCCTTGCGTTGGAAAGTGACGACAGGGACCCTGACATAACGTCAACATAGGCCGAGTTGGGAGTGAGAATGTGTTGCCAAATCACACACCCTTTCAAAATAAAAGCCCCCCCCCACACACACACACACACACACACACACACACACACATACACTACTACTACTTCTGATACAACTACTACCACTACTACTAGTACTTACGGTACGTCCACACAGCGGCTTTGGAAAAAGCTTGCCGGCAGGCGTGTCTGAAGCTCGACCAACAACCAATCACATGAATCTCCCGCCCCTGACATACAAGCAGCAGTTTGATTGGCTAAAGCTTGTACTGGCATATGATTTGATTGGCTGACGCTTCCACCGAAAGCTTCAGAAGATTCAAAAGTTGAACATTGCTCAACTTTTGAATCCTGAGATGCCTGGAAATCTCCGCTTTGCTTCCCACAATGCAGTTCGGCGAAAAGTGAGGCAATGTGACGTCACCCCATTCAAAGTGAATGGGCAGAAGCATTGGAAGATTTGTTTAACGCTGCTGTGTGGACGTACCGTTACAGTAAAAAAACACTTACTTCAACTATTAAATCAATCAGATATTTCAGGACATTGAGGCTATACATGTACAGTGGAGGAAATAAGTATTTAACCCCTTTCAGATTTGGTAAATTTACCAACTTATTTTACAACTAAAAGCTCTTTTCAAATGAAGAGGAGGTTGTAACCGAGGCTCTGTGTAGGTCAGAGTCTGAGCGCTGCTCCTCGTCCTGGAATGAGTCAGAGTTTGATAAGCCCTCCCTCTTCTTCCTGCTCTCAGACATAGCCAGCTCCACTCTGTATTTCCTGGTTCCTCCCCTTCAGATCCACACTGAGGAGGAGGGGTGTAACCAACCTGCGGGTAAAGTACAAGAGCTGATAGGCCACATTCACCGCCCACACACATGATGTTCAGATAACCTGTCACATAGTTTCAGCTCTCAGGAAGTGAAGCTCAGACACTCGCTGCTACTGAGAGGTGAAATGGCGCAGAAAGGAGTTCAGCTGGACCGGGAAAACTTCTCTTGTCCCATCTGTCTGGATCTACTGAAGGATCCGGTGACGACTTCCTGTGGACACAGCTACTGCATGAAGTGTATTAAAGCCCACTGGGATGGAGAGCTAATCCACAGCTGCCCTCAGTGCAGGCAGAGATTCACACCGAGGCCTGTCCTGCTGAAAAACACCATGTTAGCAGATTTAGTGGAGGAGCTGAAGAAGACTGGACTCCAAGCTGCTCCTGCTGATCTCTGCTATGCTGGAGCTGAAGATGTGGCCTGTGATGTCTGCACTGGGAGGAAACTGAGGGCCTGTAAGTCCTGCCTCGTGTGTCTGGCCTCTTATTGTGACCAACACCTCCAGCCTCATTATGACGCAGCTCCATTAAAGAAACACAAGCTGGTGGAGCCCTCCAAGAAGCTCCAGGAGAACATCTGCTCTCGTCACGACGAGGTGATGAAGCTGTTCTGCCGCACTGATCAGCAGAGTATCTGTTCTCTCTGCTCTGTGGACGAACACAAAGGCCACGACACAGTGTCAGCTGCAGCAGAGAGGACTGAGAGGCAGAGAGAGCTAGAGGGGAGTCGACTAAACATCCAGCAGAGAATCCTGGACGGAGAGAAGGAGGTGAAGCTGCTTCAGCAGGAGGTGGAGGCCGTCAACGGCTCTGCTGATAAAGCAGTGGAGGACAGTGAGAAGATGTTCACTAAGCTGATCCGTCTCATGAAGAAGAGAAGCTCTGATGTGAAGCAGCAGGTCAGATCCCAGCAGAAGAGAGAAGTGAGTCGAGTCAAAGAGCTTCAGGAGAAGCTGGAGCAGGAGATGGCTGAGCTGAAGAGGAGAGACGCTGAGCTGAAGCTGCTGTCTCACACAGAGGATCACAACCAGTTTCTGCACAGCTACCCCTCACTGCCAGCCCTCAGTGAACCTACACACTCCTCCAGCATCAACATCCGTCCTCTGAGCTACTTTGAGGACGTGATGGCGGCCCTGTCAGCAGTCAGAGACCAACTACAGGACGTCCTGAGAGAGGAATGGACAAACGTCTCATCGACTAAAGTGGATGCTTTACTGTCAGCAGCAGAGCCCACCACCAGAGCTGGGTTCTTCAAATATTCACAGGAGATCACTCTGGATCCAAACACAGCGAACACACTGCTGTTATTATCTGAGGCGAGCAGAAAAGCAACACTCATGAAACAAGAACAGTCTTATTCTAGTCACCCAGACAGATTCACTTATTGTCCTCAGGTCCTGAGTAGAGAGAGTCTGACTGGACATTGTTACTGGGAGGTGGAGTGGAGCGGGGCGAGAGCTTTTGTAGCAGTCGCATACAAGAATATCAGCAGAGCAGGGAGGGAAAGTGGATTTGGAAACAATGACAAATCTTGGGTTTTATATTGTGACAAAAACGGTAATGCATTTCATTACAACAGTATCGATACTCCCGTCTCAGGTCCTCTGTCCTCCAGAGTAGGAGTGTACCTGGATCACAGAGCAGGTGTTCTGTCCTTCTACAGCGTCTCTGAAACCATGACTCTCCTCCACAGAGTGCAGACCACATTCACTCAGCCGCTACATGCTGGAGTTCGGCTTAATTATTATGGAGTCACTGCTGAGTTTTGTAAACTCAAATAGCCTGAAGTCCTTGGAGGAACTCTTCTACTTCTTAAACTCACCGTGTGTCCATCAGAGCTGATTGTCCATGTCTTCACTGCAGAGATCAGCTGTCAATCAAACATTATGGGATGTGCTTCAACATCTTCTCGTGAGTTGTTCTGTAGATGTTGGACTTTCTTCCGGCTCCTTCCTGTGTCTGTTTAGCCATGGAGGCTGTCACTGCTCAGGAGGATCCTTGTTCACCTGTAAACTTTGCTCTAAATATGTGTTGGATATTTCTTTTGATTCATGTTGTTGTTTCTCTTGTGATGCACGAGTCTTCAGAGAGAAAGCAGCTTCTTTTATTGTACACATTTTATTCTGGCCACTTTCTAAAACAATAGACATTTATAATCATGTATTATGTTGACAGATTAAATGTTATTGTTGTTGCCCAAATTAACTAACAAATGAGTTCCCAGATGGTTATAACACTTATTTCATCATGTTGATTTAAAATGATATTACTTACTGTCATGATCATAATCAATAAGTGCATCATTTATTATTCTCCTGTAAATAGCTTGGAGTCTTTGCTCGGGAAATACATTGTGTAATATTACAGTTATTGTTTTGCAGACGAATTGTTGTTGTTGTTATCCAAATAGAAATTGGGTAGTCTGATGTTTTATAGAACATTAATTATCATGATAATAATCAATAAGGAAATCATGTATTTTTCTGTTTGAAATAGCTGAGATTAAACACCTTTATGGCGTGGATAAAGTGAAACTGATCATGAAATCATTGAACAGACTTTACTGATGGGATGTGTGATCAAATTAAATGTTTGGATAATTAATAAAGGTTTGTCTTTCAAAAATAAAAAAAGGATGTTCTTAATTTTCATTTCATTTAATCGTTTATTTGAACCGGGACAGTGCACACTAATGAACATTTTAAACAAAATAATGCTTTCAAGTGTAAATGAGCCGGATTTGAGCTTTGAGCTCATTTCCATCGGTAGTCCCGTCACATACAACATTTATGAACATAACATTTGTATACATGGCAAACAGAAATACATGATATGCAGAAAGAGCATGAGCAAGCATTTACCACATGGCAGTACAATGTAGCAGCTACGACATATAAAGTGCAAGAGGAGATACCCCTGTGTTAAAGTGCATTTAGCGGTGATTGCACGTCTGTTTGTTGCTCAACCATTCTTTGAGTTGACCTTTGAAGCTATTGAGAGTGGGACAATCCCGTATCTCAATTGGAATGAGATCAGAATGATATTGTCAAAACTCAAGAAAATGTGTTTCTCAAGGATGGTACAGTGGTGGTATGAATTTGGCTTTCTGTCAAACACCTTGACAGCTCTCTTGCACAGCTGTTCTATGGGTTTCAGGGTTGTGGCACAAGCAAACGACCAGTTAGTGAAACAGTATTCAATGTGGGGTAGAATCATGCAGTGGAGGTATGACTTTGCAGCATTGACAGAGAAAGGTCTGATTTGTTTAACATTTTGCAAGTTGAATTGAATGGTATTGGATACTTTCTTGATATGTTTCTTAAAAGTCAAGTTCGAGTCCAGCATGACTCCAAGATACTTGAACTGGGAGACTAGTTCTAATTCTTTAAAAACACATTGAATCCTTCGATGTTGACTGGTCGTTTTCTGAACATCATGCATACTGTTTTTTTTGCATTTAACTGTAAGCAAATGTTGTTCAGCCAGTGTTGAACCTTGTCCAAAGCATTTGAGAGACAGGATGAGATTATTTCAGTGTTTTTCCCGTGTATAAAGATGACCGCATCATCGGCATACATCTTCTTGCATTATTTCCAAGGTGCCATACGAAGCTGATGGAGAACATGTGGAAGTGATCTGAGACTATAACTGAGTTTCCCTCCTGACACAAAGCAGTGTTCATCATCACTCAGTCTGACCCCTCCCTCACTAAAACATATTGTTGCGCATATATATCATAGGAGGGTTGCTTTAATACACATTTACTGTAGTTGTTTATACCTTTTCAACTTTTCTTTGAAATATTAAGCTTCATCACTATTTGTCCTACTCTTCCAGTTTAACATTTCACTTTCAAGCTTTCAACAAAGTCAGTGCGTTTGAGCTGTAACAATTTTGATTCAAATCTGCATTTTTACGCTAAGTTTGGCAGTTTGTAGATAAAAGCAGCTACAGTCACCATTCAACTATTAAAATATTCAGCTTTTTTCAGCTAAATTCAGCAACACATTTTTGCAGCTTACAGCATTCGCACACATTTTCCGGAGGAAATTAATTTTCTAGTTAAATAGTTGGGGTTGTTAAGAGGTAAAATTCACTGTAAGTCAGGGAAGTTATGTTAACCTACACTTAAAAGACGTTTGACCTTCATTTCAACATCTCAATGCCCAGCAGGATGCGTTAGATCTCCTGAAGACAGTGAACGCACCACGCTGTTTCCCGTCTGCTGACCTTTGACCTTTGCTGTGCAGCAAATAATAATCAAGAGATGTTTCGTTAAAAAGTCAGTGAAAAGTGAAAGTATTTTAATACATCAAAGTAATTTAAAAAATCAACAGTTATTTTTTTAAAAATGGGGTGAAATTGGTTTAAAGTAAAAGTGTTTTTACAAATTAATTTCATTTAATAATAAAGAGTTGTTATGGTAAAACTGGGCTACAAATGTTTTTTTTTGGAGGAAGGTAGGTATGACCTTGACAAAATAATTTAAATGCTATAAACATAAATATTTATGGTCTCCGGTACTTCCAGTCCAACGCAGACTCCATGCACAGCGTTAGGAAATCGGGCCTTCAAAATAAAGTAATACCTTTTTTTTTTCTATTTTTTCTTCTTCACACACACCTCCCCCCCACTCCAAACGGGTCCGCGACCCACCAGTTGGAACCACTGATCTAGATCCTTGGTTCCCAACCTATGGGTCACTCCAATCGGTCACTAAATGAATCAAAGGACTAAACAAATGCTAAATGGTGAAGGAACGACGAGTAGAAACGTGTTTTGTTTCATGGAATTTTTCTCAAATCTATGTATTTCTGTTGCACAGCATTCGCACCAATACATCTTTATTCTTCAACTTCTTATTTCAGTTCTTCCGTACGTTTTTTGCCGTTGAATAACTTCAGCATGCTTTCAGCTACAGAAACCATTCAAATATCTAAATATTCAGCCTTTTCAGCACATGATGGGAAACTTTCAACTTTTTCACAACATGTTATACTTTTTGAAATATTCAGCTAACTCAATGGGAGGAGCCTTCAAATGCTCTTTTACTTACATCGTGCGCCAAATGCTACTCCTTCCACATACTTTCAGCTAGAGACTTCATTCCAACTTTAAAATGATCACAAGACATTCAGGTATTTCAATTGTATTCAGCTTTTTTATATCTTTTAGACATGAGTGCAAAAGAAGAGCTGCTCACTATTTTGCCATTGAAAGGACAAACAAGAGGCGAAGATATTTGCAGCCGAACCGTGTATTACAATGCCGTTATGTGATGACTTCCAAAGAGAAAAGCAAGCACACTCGGAATAAAGTATTATTTTATTCAAAAAAAATCTTTTCGGATTTCACATCGCATAAACACCATATCCCACGTGCATTGCGGCTAAAACATCCAATCACCGAGCTGAGGATCTTGCCTACGTCTGTTTCCGGTATTGTTTATGATGGATGTATTTTGTTTTGCACACATTCCTTCACATTTAAATTTTAATTTACATTAAAGTATTTCGTGAGGCCTTCTAACATGTTTTTAAATATAACTAGGTTTGTAGTTGAAGAGTTTGTAAATGAACATGAACATAGAAAAGAATACAAAATTAGAAGGAAAAAATGATGAAACAATACAGATTTCAGTTTTCTGAGCCCCTACTCTCCCCCTAACTGAAGGCAACAAAAGTCCGACATTATTCAATTAAAATAAAGAAATAAACACAATAAGTGTGGCTTGATATTGAGTAAGAAAAAGGTTGATAAACGCTGTGAGAATGGATCTGCGGAGAGCATTTCGCCGCGATCCCAACTCGTATCTTACCAACGTTCAGGGAGCCCATTGACTATGCAAGTCAATGGGGACTCCGTGATAGTTGAAACTCGACGCTAAAGGGGCCCCCTTGCGTTGGAAAGTGACGACAGGGACCCTGACATAACGTCAACATAGGCCGAGTTGGGAGTGAGAATGTGTTGCCAAATCACACACCCTTTCAAAATAAAAGCCCCCCCCCACACACACACACACACACACACACACACACACACATACACTACTACTACTTCTGATACAACTACTACCACTACTACTAGTACTTACGGTACGTCCACACAGCGGCTTTGGAAAAAGCTTGCCGGCAGGCGTGTCTGAAGCTCGACCAACAACCAATCACATGAATCTCCCGCCCCTGACATACAAGCAGCAGTTTGATTGGCTAAAGCTTGTACTGGCATATGATTTGATTGGCTGACGCTTCCACCGAAAGCTTCAGAAGATTCAAAAGTTGAACATTGCTCAACTTTTGAATCCTGAGATGCCTGGAAATCTCCGCTTTGCTTCCCACAATGCAGTTCGGCGAAAAGTGAGGCAATGTGACGTCACCCCATTCAAAGTGAATGGGCAGAAGCATTGGAAGATTTGTTTAACGCTGCTGTGTGGACGTACCGTTACAGTAAAAAAACACTTACTTCAACTATTAAATCAATCAGATATTTCAGGACATTGAGGCTATACATGTACAGTGGAGGAAATAAGTATTTAACCCCTTTCAGATTTGGTAAATTTACCAACTTATTTTACAACTAAAAGCTCTTTTCAAATGAAGAGGAGGTTGTAACCGAGGCTCTGTGTAGGTCAGAGTCTGAGCGCTGCTCCTCGTCCTGGAATGAGTCAGAGTTTGATAAGCCCTCCCTCTTCTTCCTGCTCTCAGACATAGCCAGCTCCACTCTGTATTTCCTGGTTCCTCCCCTTCAGATCCACACTGAGGAGGAGGGGTGTAACCAACCTGCGGGTAAAGTACAAGAGCTGATAGGCCACATTCACCGCCCACACACATGATGTTCAGATAACCTGTCACATAGTTTCAGCTCTCAGGAAGTGAAGCTCAGACACTCGCTGCTACTGAGAGGTGAAATGGCGCAGAAAGGAGTTCAGCTGGACCGGGAAAACTTCTCTTGTCCCATCTGTCTGGATCTACTGAAGGATCCGGTGACGACTTCCTGTGGACACAGCTACTGCATGAAGTGTATTAAAGCCCACTGGGATGGAGAGCTAATCCACAGCTGCCCTCAGTGCAGGCAGAGATTCACACCGAGGCCTGTCCTGCTGAAAAACACCATGTTAGCAGATTTAGTGGAGGAGCTGAAGAAGACTGGACTCCAAGCTGCTCCTGCTGATCTCTGCTATGCTGGAGCTGAAGATGTGGCCTGTGATGTCTGCACTGGGAGGAAACTGAGGGCCTGTAAGTCCTGCCTCGTGTGTCTGGCCTCTTATTGTGACCAACACCTCCAGCCTCATTATGACGCAGCTCCATTAAAGAAACACAAGCTGGTGGAGCCCTCCAAGAAGCTCCAGGAGAACATCTGCTCTCGTCACGACGAGGTGATGAAGCTGTTCTGCCGCACTGATCAGCAGAGTATCTGTTCTCTCTGCTCTGTGGACGAACACAAAGGCCACGACACAGTGTCAGCTGCAGCAGAGAGGACTGAGAGGCAGAGAGAGCTAGAGGGGAGTCGACTAAACATCCAGCAGAGAATCCTGGACGGAGAGAAGGAGGTGAAGCTGCTTCAGCAGGAGGTGGAGGCCGTCAACGGCTCTGCTGATAAAGCAGTGGAGGACAGTGAGAAGATGTTCACTAAGCTGATCCGTCTCATGAAGAAGAGAAGCTCTGATGTGAAGCAGCAGGTCAGATCCCAGCAGAAGAGAGAAGTGAGTCGAGTCAAAGAGCTTCAGGAGAAGCTGGAGCAGGAGATGGCTGAGCTGAAGAGGAGAGACGCTGAGCTGAAGCTGCTGTCTCACACAGAGGATCACAACCAGTTTCTGCACAGCTACCCCTCACTGCCAGCCCTCAGTGAACCTACACACTCCTCCAGCATCAACATCCGTCCTCTGAGCTACTTTGAGGACGTGATGGCGGCCCTGTCAGCAGTCAGAGACCAACTACAGGACGTCCTGAGAGAGGAATGGACAAACGTCTCATCGACTAAAGTGGATGCTTTACTGTCAGCAGCAGAGCCCACCACCAGAGCTGGGTTCTTCAAATATTCACAGGAGATCACTCTGGATCCAAACACAGCGAACACACTGCTGTTATTATCTGAGGCGAGCAGAAAAGCAACACTCATGAAACAAGAACAGTCTTATTCTAGTCACCCAGACAGATTCACTTATTGTCCTCAGGTCCTGAGTAGAGAGAGTCTGACTGGACATTGTTACTGGGAGGTGGAGTGGAGCGGGGCGAGAGCTTTTGTAGCAGTCGCATACAAGAATATCAGCAGAGCAGGGAGGGAAAGTGGATTTGGAAACAATGACAAATCTTGGGTTTTATATTGTGACAAAAACGGTAATGCATTTCATTACAACAGTATCGATACTCCCGTCTCAGGTCCTCTGTCCTCCAGAGTAGGAGTGTACCTGGATCACAGAGCAGGTGTTCTGTCCTTCTACAGCGTCTCTGAAACCATGACTCTCCTCCACAGAGTGCAGACCACATTCACTCAGCCGCTACATGCTGGAGTTCGGCTTAATTATTATGGAGTCACTGCTGAGTTTTGTAAACTCAAATAGCCTGAAGTCCTTGGAGGAACTCTTCTACTTCTTAAACTCACCGTGTGTCCATCAGAGCTGATTGTCCATGTCTTCACTGCAGAGATCAGCTGTCAATCAAACATTATGGGATGTGCTTCAACATCTTCTCGTGAGTTGTTCTGTAGATGTTGGACTTTCTTCCGGCTCCTTCCTGTGTCTGTTTAGCCATGGAGGCTGTCACTGCTCAGGAGGATCCTTGTTCACCTGTAAACTTTGCTCTAAATATGTGTTGGATATTTCTTTTGATTCATGTTGTTGTTTCTCTTGTGATGCACGAGTCTTCAGAGAGAAAGCAGCTTCTTTTATTGTACACATTTTATTCTGGCCACTTTCTAAAACAATAGACATTTATAATCATGTATTATGTTGACAGATTAAATGTTATTGTTGTTGCCCAAATTAACTAACAAATGAGTTCCCAGATGGTTATAACACTTATTTCATCATGTTGATTTAAAATGATATTACTTACTGTCATGATCATAATCAATAAGTGCATCATTTATTATTCTCCTGTAAATAGCTTGGAGTCTTTGCTCGGGAAATACATTGTGTAATATTACAGTTATTGTTTTGCAGACGAATTGTTGTTGTTGTTATCCAAATAGAAATTGGGTAGTCTGATGTTTTATAGAACATTAATTATCATGATAATAATCAATAAGGAAATCATGTATTTTTC
>CALSBZ010034107.1:0-17290 GCA_943591055.1 Gobionotothen gibberifrons
GTGATATATACAGGTGACGGAATGCTGTGGGCTCTCTTCTTCGGCTGTACATCTGCGAGGACACAGCTGCAGCTGTGTCCTCCTCCTCTGAACGATCCTGCTTGTGACATTACCGTGCCTTATATTTATATTAAAGAACCATTTGAAACTTAAGACAGAGACTCCATTGGTCTCATTTATCCTAAACTACTCTCCTGGAACGCTTTAATAACGAATAAGCTAATAATTGGCTGACCCAGATGGTGATATCGCTAACCGGGAGATCCAGCAGTTTTTCACAGGAGTTTCAGCTACCGGCAGACACACACTATGGGCCCATGCTGAAAGGTAACGAAGGACCTGTTTATTCAAAGTCTTCACTAGATTACATAGTAAACAATAGGAGAGTGTGTCTGTCTGGTGAGTTGTACTTCTGGGAAAGACTGCATCATTTTAATGTTAAAACCAACCCAAATTGATAAAAAATTATCTTTTTAAAGGCAGTGGCGCTGTTTTTTCACAAGCACGGTGAGTTTAATTTCATTTCATTTTTACATTTAATCCTGCATGCTTTTATATTTTGTGTGTGTTATATTTTAAACATTAACTTGTGTAAACATTAATTCATTGAGGCGTTTTGTTAGTCTTCAGAGATGTGTCTTTTGTCATCTTGGTAGTTTTTAACTATACAATTTGAGAGTATTGATGCTCATTTAAATATAGATTTAAGATTGAAGGACATAGAACATGAAGACTTGAACAAAAGCGCAGCAGACCGGCTAACGACTGGTAATATGAGTTAAAAAAACCTTTTTTAAAAGGTCTGATTTAGTGCGAGAGGAAGACTAAAATCAGTGTTTTTTATTCTGTTCTATTTACTACCAAACATTGCGATTGGATTACGATGAGTAGTGCGACATAACTGCGTTAGTATGACGATATTCTACTAATTGTCTATGATTGGCGACTTAATTTGTCCTGTGTTGGCGTGTTTTAATAAGAACAGATAAAAACAATAGAGGCTTCTAAAGTCAAATAGTATGATGTTGAGAAGTTTATGGCTTAAGCATCATAGGGGATATCTTTAAGATAAAGCCCATTTTAGTTTGTGATTGTTTTTCTTGTGCATGTACTTAAAAAACCGGATTTTACTTTTGGACTCTGGTAAGACACCAAGTCTATTTTCAAATCCCTTTGTTCCAGACCACATGTTGAAAAAAAGAGACATGGCAGACGCCATTTAGTGAAATGCTAATTGACTCATTCACCTTTGTTTTCATTCCAATGAGGCAATGGGAAAAGCGCCATTTTGTAAATGCTAATTATACCTTTGTTATACTGAGCTGGCTGGTTTCACTCCAAATGAGGAATTGTTCTGACTTCCAATAGGTGAAGAACAAATCATACTTCTTGTCACAGTTGGATCTCGGAAATAGTACAGTTTGTTAAAACAGGTTATTAATTCCGTTGAGAGTTGAGTATTTGTAGTGAAAGAATATTGGGGAGTCTCAAATCTCATTTTTGAAGTGATTAATGCTGGCAAATGTGTTTAGGCGTGTTTTTTGCAGTGTTCTTGTTGGCAGATGTGTTTTGGCGAGTTTTGTGCTCTATTGTTTAACCATATTGAAATTCTTTTCCCATTCTTAAGATACTTTTTAAGGAAAATAGCCATCTTGAAAAAAGAGAGGTTATTTTACAACAGCTCCACCTAGTGGTTTAAGCTGGAGATTGAACCAATAGGGAAACAGAGTATCAATAATAAACATCAGCAGTAATATCCTGGAGTCTAATCTTGAGTGTTATTAAAAGAATACATGTGGTTTCTATTTTTAAGATAAAAGAGATCTTACATAATAGTCATAGAATATTCAAACAGATGTATTGAAGCTAAAACAAGCCAATTTGCATAATAATATGCATTTCAGAGTACACATTAAATACCAGATTTGAATTTCCACAATATTTCCTTTTCATATTTCAAAAATCCAACCATTGTACAATTTTAATTTTTTAATAAAATCTTAAACTTTTGAATAAAAAATAAATAAATTAATTAATAAAAATAAATAAATAAACATAATTTTAATTTTCTGAAAAAAAAAAAAAAAAAGAGATAGGACATTTTTATAAGGAATACAAGGGTACTAGTCGGAGGATTAGTGTTGAAATCTTTGATAACTTAATAATTATATCCTAGTATTGAAGAAACATGTCACCTAATGACACCAGATTGAAACCTGTCACAGTGACAGGCTCAACTGCAATTGCTAAAGAGAGCATACGATTAGAAGAAAGCACAGAAGAAAGACGACGAAAAAGAGAAACACAAGAGACAGAAATGGTAGCATTACAAATAAGACTCTTGAAGATACAAATAGCTGAGAAAGATACCGAAGCTAATAAAAGAAAGAAAGCGACAAGGCAAATGGCAGCTGCATCAAAGATGGCCAAAGAACCAGAGAATGCAGTCCAGACACTTCCAACAGTTCAAGCTCTGGAAGTGCCAGAAAATCGGATAAAGAATCAACAAAGGGGAGGAGGAGGTTTCCGAGGAAAAGGAAGAGGCAGAGGAGGAGGTGTCCAGAATGGTGGTTGCTTCAGATGTGGACAGATGGCACATTGGTCCAATGAATGTCCGCTAAACCAATTACAGCAACCAAAAGCACCACAATACTTTCCTACACCATTTCAGAAGCCTCAGAGACAACAGTATAATCCCAAATTTCAGACGCAACAAACCCCTGTGTATGTCCCCACCCAATCACAGCCACCAACACCCGTGTACAAAGATGTACAATTTCAGCACCGCGGAGGACACAGTGGTGGCAGAGGATTCCAGGGACAACCAAGAGGAGGAATGGCGCCAAACATGAACCAGATGGTGCCAAACAGGGACCAAATACTCCTGACAGCCTGCCAACCAAAACGATGAAGGAGCTCAGAGGGCCAGACCACCAGGTGATGCATCTTCAGCCCAGGAGGGTATCTTTGAAATCCAGCTACATTAAGCCACATCTGAGACCACATGAAGGAGAAGTAGAATGTTATTAGAACATTTTTTATTAGAGTAGCATATTGCATTTAAGATTAAAACATGAATAGATAAGTAAAGATTAAAATATAATAGAACATTAAGCAGACTATTTTTGTAATTATGAGAAGGATAGAGATTACGAGTGATGTTGTTCCCCCACACAGAAAACTATTGAGTCCACACAGCTAGTGAGGTCAAGACGATGGATTTCCACCCAAAATATGAAGACGGGAGATCCTTACCAAGTCCTCCTGTTTACACCGACTGCAGTTCAAGGGACAGCGATACACCTGACGAGAAGCTGTTGAGACCTGAAAACAGAAACTCGATTCTGCTGTGGTGAAGTCTGGCTACAAAGGGAGGTGTTCCGATAGGGTCGCTTGTCTCAAACCAGTGAAGAAGTCAACAAGAACCCAGCAGAACTAGAGAGTGACTGTTAGAGGGAGAAGAGTGTCGGAGCGGCAAAGACTGGCACAACCAACCAGCCAGTACATAGATAGACCCCGTCAGAAGACCGGGGCTGTGTTTAAAGGGGAACTTCATTTATTATTAGTGGAAGCCTAGTTTTTTTGAAAAATTATGTGATTTATGGAGTCAGATTACATTTTCACAGAGACAACATTTTATAATAGGTCTGAAGTATCTGTTATAAAGCATGAGCTGTAAACTAAATAGAATAACACTGGTTGAGAGCTGAGATGAAGGAGTTCTAGGATTTTATAACAGTTAAAAAATCAGTCTTTATCTATTTATTCTTGAGTGACTTTACTGATTTATAATGTAGTGCGTAAGGCAATATCTCATTTTTAGTGAGGGGCACAAGCCCTTCATGTTCTCGACATGTCACCTTTTGTGAAAATAGTTCGTATTTTCACTCTAGTTTAGAGAAATATTTTATAATATATGTTGGTTCAGCAGTGTCAGGCAAGCCTCTAATTCTAGAATTATTGAGATGCATTAACCAAACCAGGGGTATTATTTTTCGCAGAAACAATGATGCATAATACCATGACTGAAGCCGTTATTGAAACAGAGTAAACTATTTTTTGTACTAATGGCAGGTTTTTAGTGAATATGTTTTTATACAATACATCATATGATATTTTTGTACGCCTTAAGGGTACACGGAGCAGTTAAATTGATTTGGTACAACGTTATGCGTTTTACACGTTCTGTACATAATAGGGTAATCATATTAATTGAGCATGTTATGCTCAAAGGAGGGAGTGTCATGATTATACAGATATGTTGATTTCAGTGACGTAGTAGTTCATAAATAATAACAAGTGTTTAACAACAACAGGTATGCCGAGGTTTGGGCCTTCTCCAAGGAGGGAGTGATCCAGCTTTGGGTATCAGATAAATTGAAGTGTATGAATATGTCAGGGCTCTGAGTAATATTATCCAAGTCTTGTCTACACAGGTTCAGAGAACTGCAGAGACACGAGACGAGACACCAAAAGACACTCCGTTTCGGCCAGGTGATTGGGTGAGGGTGAAAGTTCACAAAAGACAGTGAGATTGAACCCAGGTGGACGGAACCGTGAGAAGTTGTAACGAACTTCACATGCACTCCGGTTTAAAGGTAAAGATAAAAGGAGCAAATTGACACCACCTCACACATTGTCACCCTTCACTGGCACCTTCCAGAAATTATTGGAAGTTAGGACTGATTTGGCAGAGCTGGAACAAAACAATAAATAGAAATAAGAATAAGATAGAAACAGCTCGATAGATTAATAGTCTTTAGATTTGTATAGATAGTACACTAAAGTGAGAACCTATTTTTTGTTTTACACCTGAAAAATAGTCCAAATTTAGAATAAATTCTTTTTGTACTCATAATTTGAATTTTGTAACTGACAACCATGGAGAAAATAGAGATTAAGGCGAGAACAAAGCCAAAGCAATTGTGGGGTCCACAAGGGATAAGAGTCAGAATAGTTTAGTTGATTGTGCTCATTACAGTTGGAACCTTTCTGGTTGGAAGGGGAGTACAATATCATGTAAGACATGGATCCATTAGATCACTAAGAGAGAATGCCCACATCATTAACAAAACACCAGCTGTGTTTCAGAGACTTTCCCTTATCCCCAGAGCCAAAAGATCCCCTGAGCAACGAGAGAAGGAGTTGGAAACGCTAGTTCCTTCAAGGTTGCCAGGTGAGGAGGTTATAATCAAGATGATTCACCCCCATATATGCAGTTTTTGTATCAAATGATGAGATGGGTTTTAAGTGGTGAGGAATGTAAGTGATGGGGATTTACAGATTAGGTGAATCACCAAATTCACTGGATCCATGTTTTAGACTGTACCATAACACCCCTGATAAGTTATAAACAACCGATCGGTGACCTGAGCAAAATTATTGAAAATGATTACAGTAGAAACAGGCTGCCAACCCACAAGTACAGCTTTGTACGCACAAACTCTATGAATAAGATTCCCCAGCAGATTGTGGAGACATTGCACAGATATGTCCAAAACAGAAGTTACATAAGTTCTAAATAACAGTGAGATTTAAAATAATAGAGAAAAATGAGAAGACGTTCTTTTATAGTGTGTGAAATATGAGGTGCTCGAAGCATGTAGGTATTTCAGTTTATAGAAGAAAATGGGTTCCTAAAAGAGTATTTGGGGTAAACATGTTACAGTGGCTGAAAACAGTGTTTTGGGGATAAGGTAAAATTATTGTGTTGCAAGGGCATTTAACATCAAAGACAGATAGTATGATTAAGAGAATAGAGTGGAAGGGATTGGATTTGTTTTTCCTCAGTGTGTTGGAATTATCTATAGATGATGCCTCCCGAGATCTCTCTCTCTCTCTCTCTGCCTGAAAGACTGCTACGACCACTCCAGCAGACAAATGACCTCACCACAAGAGACTCCTCCTCCTCCATCCAGCAGTCAGAGAACTCGAGCTGAATCATCTTCACCTGAGGCATCCAAGACCAAGACAGCATGCTGAAAGAGGTATAATCTCATCGGTCCCTCAAGACAGGACATGAAGTTGCAAGCTGAGCTACGAGACTTTGCACAAGACATGAGAGCAGAATACGCCCTCCATCCAACAGCGAAGAGACTGTACAGGGAAAAGAAGTGGTGCCACTGAAGAGAGTTGCAGCGGAAGGATTCAAGAACCAGGAGGAGAAGAGGGGGGCCGGCAGAACGTGAGGGGGTCGTGGTTTGACGACCAGAGGGGGAGAGAGGGAAACCGGGAGTGAGTTTTACACATAAACACATTTATCAAATGAGAGAATGATCCTAAGACACACTAAGGGTGGAACATATTCAATCTTTTCATAATATAAACAAATTATTCTTTTAGAGATTCTTGTGTGAATTTGGGGAAGATTTCATTTGTTACAATATAGATTTACAGTTTAAAGGAATAGTTTTAGAAACCACTATGGATAATGTTAAAGGTAGAACTCCAACCAAGCCAGAGATGGTATTCCAACCATATTGTTTTCACCATTGTAGCATAGTTATTACCAGAGAAGTAACACTTGTTTGTCGTTCAAGATGTAGAGTTTTAAAAAGACAAGTGCTACCACCTTTTAGAGGTCATCCATTAAACTAGATGACCTGACATTTAGAGATGTTATTTAAAGTAGAGACATGTCTGCCATGAGAAAGAATCCTAAATTAAACTGCAAACAAGCCCAATGACTTCTGTTTTTAGGATCCTTGATAACCAAGGGAGTAATTATCACATGCTCGGGCACCCAAAGTTGCACACATTGTTAAAGGGATTTAGTATAGTTCTTTAAGTAGATCAGAACTGAAGAGTAATTAGTATGATGAGTAGTGATATTACACTGGTGTTCATACCATCAGGGACTTTATCACTGCATTAGCACAGACCACCAAAGGTACTGAAATAGGAACTTTCAAATGATGAACTTCTGCAACTGTTGTAACTGACCAAAATCTTCTCCCAGAAATGACTGTCTGGAAAGCCAGAGTAGATGTTTGGTGATATGGAGGACAAATTGATCACGACGGCCTCTTCTAGAGAACATATTACTTTCATACCTTAAAAGGTATGATAGAAAGGAGGGTACATTTCTCAAGAGATAACAGTTACAAATGCTAGCAGAATAAGACAACCTACCCCCAGAAACAGAGATGGATGTAGATGATGAGATTGTCCAAATTATGTGAAAAGCGAACAAGCCAAAATGCTAAGATAGAGTGAATCCATTTCAAATTACTTTACACTATTCCAAGATAGTTAATTTGTATTCTGTATTCTTGTATACTATTTCAAGATAGTACATTTTGTGTTTTATATTACTTTGCACTATTCAGAAATACTCTGTTCCTGTGACACTTTGTAAAAACAAGTGCTTTAACACTGAGCGTGATATGTGAAGGGTTTCTGTCAAAGGAGGGAGAAAGAAATGTTCCAATACCAAGCCATGCTGCTATTTTTAAGAAAGATATTGAATGATTAATACTAGAAGTTATGCACAAGGAAAAACTTCTATGTTAAAGCACAAAGTATTTTTATAAAATTGAGGTTATTGAACCATTCCATTTTTGACTATGTTTTTATATGAGTTTTGTACTAAGTTAAGTTCAGATGAAGAACTCATTGATTTCAGTATTTTGTACACACTTTTAAAGTGTGTAAGGAGGGACTGTTGGTAATTAAATCAATGTTGTAATGGCATAATTTAGCTTAAATGTAGATTTTATTGAAAAACAGAATTATTCACGCAAAATGTATGTTAAGCTTTTATTTTGAAATGACTTCCGCCATAACCAGAATACAAGTTTATTTTGAAAAGCTTTCCGGAAGTGGTGTCCGAAATTCTAACAGTAACTTGACCACAGCCGCCATTGAAGGGGAGGAGCGATGAGTGATATATACAGGTGACGGAATGCTGTGGGCTCTCTTCTTCGGCTGAACCACTGCGAGGACACAGCTGCAGCCGTGTCCTCCTCTGAACGATCATGCTTGTGACATTACCGTGCCTTTTATTTATATTAAAGTACCAGATTTGAAACTTAAGACAGAGACTCCATTGGTCTCATTTATCCTAAACTACTCTCCTGGAACGCTTTAATAACGAATAAGCTAATAACACACACACACACACACACACACACACACACACACAGTATTCTTGCGTGTTTAACTGCCTGAGGCTTGTCTTGCCCTTGTCAGTGGGGAATGTCGTGATTAAGACACACTTGCAATCCATGTTGGGATATTCCTTTTATTAAGCCAGCGTTGAAAGTAGTACTGATTAGTCTTTCCAAATGTGTTAGTGTTATTTAAAAACTAGTGCAGTGCCCGTTCGGGGCATGGCCGTTCAGAGCTTGTGCCCGTACTAAGCGGACCGATTGTTTGGCTCCCATAATTGCTGCTTGCAATGTTGTCCGGGGGGGGGTACCCGATCGGAGCGCGTAGATTCGTCAAAAATAAAGGTTTAGAAAAATGAATCCCAAAAAAGTAATGATACTTTATTTGTTTTGTTGCAGGTCATAATGTATTGTCCTTTTTGTGGACAGCAGCAGGCTTCTAAATCAGCCTTTTGCTGTTCATGTGGCAAGGACATCAAATTCCTGTGTGATGTTATAAAACAGGCACAATTTTTTTAATTTTTTTAATTAGGCTTAGGCAATGTACACTCTATATCTTATGAGTATGGGTGAGAACACTGTATGTCTCTCTGTTCTTTGTCATTGACGATTGATTGGACTCTTATTTCAAGCAGAGGCTACAGGAAAAAGCACACTGGAGTTATTTCGGACTTTCCGGAGTGTAAAAGAGAAGGAGAGACGAGCAGGTTTTAAGAAAAAAAAAACACCATCAAAAGACAACCTGAAGGTTGTGAAGATACATTTTGTTGCTGAGATATGCTAATAATTTGCAGACAGTCCATTCTGTCATGTATTTATAGTGTCACTGAACTAGTTAACAGTCGCCTATTTCATTGTTTCTCTGTAGATTTCAGTAGGCCTTATGAGGCTGAAAGGTGGTGTACTGAAGACTGTAAGAGGAACAGTACTTCCCCTTTTGATGCGACCAGAGTCGGATGCGGACGAATTGCAGAGAGCTGCTGAGCAAAAATGTACATGGCGGTCGCTACGTACTGCTCTACCCTCACGGTACAAAGATAACTAATATACCAGGAACAGAAGTACCCTTCACTCTAAACGAGTACAAAGAGGTAGTAGGGAAGGCCTACCAACGTATCACACTGTACATTTGTACAGCTGAAGATTTCTTTACATCTTGTAAGTAATTGTGAAATGAATTACCAACCAAGAAGAGCTTTTTAAATTGATTTGTTTGTCAAGGAAAGCACTCTGTTGTTCTGAGTAGTCTAAAATCCTCTTATACCTGTTCTTGTATTTCACAGCTCAGGAAACCAGCTCTGAATCCAACTCATCGGATTCAGAGGTGATCATCATGAGTCCAACTTCTGCAGCATTCAATGCAGCTGATACATTAGTGAGTACTACATTTGTTGTATCTTAGATCGCTTATATTGTAAATTCTATCTGGAAGTGAAAATGTTTCTAGATTTCACATAGACGGCATATTTTTACGATGAAACATGTCCCAAAATAGCATTTTAAATTGCGGTAAATGTTGCAGCGTCCTGGCCTACATATATTTTACAAACTTAAGAAAACAACTTTATTTAGTGCAGATCCCTGCAAAATCACACCATCATAATTTGTATGTTTTTCACTGAAAGTGATAATGTAAGAAGGATCATTCCCCCTGTCGCAAATCACATACACTATCAGTCAGAATAATAGAATTCAATATTTATGTTCAAATGTGTTAAGCTCTAGTTCTGTCAAATTTGAAGTGTCACACTGATATATTGTTTTTTACTTCCAGGTATGGGAACCTGCAGATGGAGAGTCAGGCACTGATTCAGCAGCTCCGGTAATTGTGGCTCCTAAACATTGTCTATTGTTCACACATTTAGCCTTGTCTGAAGATATTGTCACACAATTAATGTCTTAAACTACATGAAATAATGTGTCACACTGACCCAGAGATCCACGTTTGTGTACATTATAATAGTCTTTTCTTTCTAAATCAGCCCTCTGATAGCCATGATTTAAAATACTTCAACTTACCTGTCCTATCCCTGTTATGGTTTGTGATTCAGGTCTTATTTTCTGACTCACAAGAGGGCCCAGGAACATCAGGAAGTGTGCTGGAAACTGCATGCTATAGGTATTACACTTTCCTTTCTACAATTCAAGTATGTTTTATATGAAAACATCAACAATGTAAACTTGTGTATGTCAATTTCTCAGCAAATATACTCAGCTGTATGCGCCCATTGTAATAGAGGATAAGGATGACTCAGACAGTGTTGAGTGCAGTCATGACATTCCAGAGGATACAAAGTAAAAGAAAAGTTACCCTTACTTCAACTGTGGTTGTTATTTTTCCTGATCAAAAATGTGTGCTATGGTGTACCATTTAACATGGTCATAATTTATCTGATGACAGGGTGGACCAGCAATCACTTTGAGATAACTGCAAACCTGGCCCTAGAGATTGACCATCGAGCTGTCAGCAGATTTAACATCTGTCGCTCGAACATCTGGGATGGAGCAGTCAGAGGATTCAAAAGGGCAACATTCTCAGAAAAGAAAGACATCCTGGTGAAATTCTCTGACGATGAAGGGAGGTTTGAGGAAGGTCTCGATACAGGTGGCACCAAGAGAGAATTCCTCTCCCTTCTCATGAAAGAGCTGAACAAACGGCCCATATTTGATGGACCTGTGGAGAGCCGCTACTCGGGGCCTTTCTCATTTAATCAAATCCCCCTCCTTGACTCCTCGACTCCTCGGTCCTCCGGTAGTGACCCGGAAATGAATTTCAGCGCGCCATGTTGAAGGACATCTCATTTCTCTAAATGCACTTCGAGCACCGAGGATCGAGCGTCGAGGAGGCTCTCTGGAGGAGCTATAACCGAGGATACACTGATGGGTCCTCCACAGTCCTCCACGGCTCCTTCGTGGATGCATTTCCGGGAACAGAGATGTTTCAGAGAGTCGTGACGCACGGCCGGACTTATCTCAGCCAATCACAGCTCTGCATGCATCCCCTGGATATTATTTTAGTAACTGCTTTCATTGCGTAGCGATGTTTACAGTGAGAACAGCTGTGAGGTTCGTGCAGAAAGCAGAGCAGTGTGTAAAATATATATCACTCAGTGTAACAGGCCTACTCTCTTTATTTGCTGTAGTTTAGTAGATATCTACAAGCAAAGAGTCGATATTTTTCTAAAACCATTTAGTGCTTCACATAATAAAATACACAACGGCTGTAGCCTGATTATGCTTTAGGAGCTGTAGGTGTGTGTGGTACAGTGTGTGCGTAGATGCAGCGGACAGACAGGTCTCTGCTTACTTTTAATACTTGTAAATACAACTTTTGGCCCGTAATTTATTTTCAGTGTTACGTTATTATGAGAGTGCTCTGTTTGATTCTGAAATTGTATATATTTATATAAATATATACAATATATATATATGTGTGTGTGTGTGTCCGCATCTGTAACCTGTTCAGAGGAGAGGAGTTCTCATTTCTCTAACCGCCTGCTGCTTCCCCTCCTCTCTCCTCGGTTCCCCTCCTCGGCTCCTCGGCTCGCATCTCCTGTGGGCGGGACTAAGTATCGAGGATAGGAGTCGAGGAGGGGGATTAGCTGAAATGAGAAAGGCCCCTGGTCTACAATTCAACAGGTTCTGTTTTGTGTATAATGTTTTAAAAGAACCCATATTTCAACCTTGCAGTGTTTTCAAATATGGAAACTGATTTAATATTTCTTTATTCTGCATTATCTTGGACAGCTATCAGAGAGGATGAGTATTATTTAGCAGGGAAGATGATTGCTGTGTCCATTGTGCATGGTGGACCTGGTCCTAATTTTCTGTCAGAGGATCTGGTCAGCTACATCTCAGGGCAGAGCAGTTTCAAGGCATCTGTCGGAGACATTACAGATGAGGAGATAGGGAAAGTCCTACAAGAGGTATGAGAAGGGTGTGAAATTCTAGAATAGGTAAAGAGAGAGTTTTGTCCACTTAAACCATTCTTTCAAGATATACTTCTGGCATTACCATTTTTTATAATTACGTGTCATATTTGAAATGTGTGGGACTCTGTTATCTCTTCTTTTAGATTCAGAATTCACCCTCAGTGGAGATCCTTCAGGACTTGATGATACGGAACAGTGCCATGTTGCAGACTGCTGGGTGCTTCAGACATGTCAGGTCATGTGAAGAAAAAAAAAAGATTGTAGAGGATTACCTGAAGTGGTACATAATCCACAGGAACAACACTGCAATCGAAAGGTAGGTTTTTGTATTTCATTGTTATTGCTAAAATAATTATGAAAAACGTGTTGCTGTTGTCCCATTTTCTTGCTTACTTACTTCTACATGATGCACATGTATCTTTGCATGCATCTTTTAATTGTATTTTAGATTCAAGGCTGGACTTGAAAGTTTGCAGTTTCTGACAGCTCTGCAGCAGCATCCGACGGTCCTGACCCCTGCTCTCTGTCATGCCGATGTGAAGCTGTCTGCTGCAGAGATGGAAAATCTGTTCCAGCCTGAATTTAGTCAACAGGAAAGCAACAGAAGGGCTCAGGAAGAGAAAGCTATGAGTTACTGGGCAGACTATCTTCTCGATTGTGAAGGTTAGTGAATTTGCTCTTGTCTGATTTTTATACACACAGATTATAAAAAGTTCCGGTGTTGATGTAGATAGTATTTACTGTCAATTGATTCCAATTTTCTCTACTTTTTAGAAAATGACAGCTCAGTGACCTTGGAGGAGGTGTTAATGTTCGCTACAGGTGTGCCATGTGTGCCTCCTGCTGGTATGAGTCCTCTGCCACGCCTTCAGTTCCTATGTTCTACAACGTCAACATTCCCAATGGCAAATACCTGTGCCAACATTTTAAAGCTTCCTCTTTTGGACACTTATGGTGCCTTCAAAGCCAACATGAACTTTGGCATTAATAATTCCCCCAGCTTTGGGTGCCTTTAAACAATTAAATAACTTGTGGTAAAAGTTAATGTTGCCACACACAGTACACAGTCCGTTGTTTTAATGTCAATGTCAGACCAAAATGTTGTGACGTAAGAGAGATGTGAGTATTTTTCATGGCAGATTTGTCCTATTTCATATCTAACATGTGAACAACACCACACATTTGTATTGTATTGTTATTGTATTCTCGTTAGGTAGGTAAGGTAGGCCGTGGTTAAATCAAGAGTTCAGAACATGTGTTAAGATGTTTTACAAATATTTACATAAACAGTAAATAAAGACTGCAAAAGGCACCTTGTCGTGCAAATGTGCCAATTTTGTTTTGGCCATTTTATCAACATGTTTTTACATGGACTTTGTGAAAGAGTAAAGCTGAATGACTCTTCATTAAATGGTTTAAAAGTGTTTCATTTTAACGTAAGGACTTGTTTTTCTACGTATAGCATATATGTTACACACTCGCTACAAAGATGACACGGCTGTAGCTGGTTCACAAGATTTTATTCTCAGATCCACTGTGAAAACAGAAATAACAGTAGCATATGTAATGAATGAATGTTATTGTTGATTCATCAATTTGTTATGGGCTGTGTCTGAAATCACTCACTACTCACTATATAGAATTCCCTATATAGGGAGTAGGGAGTAGTGAATGAGAGTGATTTCGGACACGCCTTGGTCTTTAAAATGTCAGAAAGTGAAGCCTCACAGAGAACAAATTAATCCAGCAAATATTCACATTTTAGAGGCTGGAACCTGCTTATATTCAAAACAAAATTAAAATCAATTACCAAAATATTAGGTGTATAATTTTCTGACGATCGACCATTCAACTGATAACACGGATGTAACACTAAACATGTTTTACAAAATACATGAATATGCTGTATGTTTATTTAAACAAAGAAAGGTTTCAGTCTAATGACTTATGCAAAGATACAAGCTGAATATTTCACTGGACTTATCTACTCAGAATTGCAGCATTCTAAATAATATTCAACCTACATTGGAAACTTGTACACACAAAAAAGGTTCTGGGGGCTGGTGGGGCAATGTATTCTACACACCAGACATGTTTTTCATGGAAATGTAATTCTGAACAGCAGCTGTCCAGTTCACTGGTGGAGCCAACCCACTCCGTCTTTGCAAGTCCACAAAATGCATCTCCAGATTCTCATCACCACACAAATTGTACTGGGATGATGCTTGCATGATGCCATCAAAGTGGTGTAGGGCTTCCCAGGACACTGGAAATCCACACTCCCTTCCGCCAAACCTAAGACCAGTCATAAATTGAAACATAATGAGTCAAGTGATTACAAATGGATCATTTAACCCCCCAAACATGCTAGATAAGCATTATAACTAAAACTCCATTGAGTCAGTTCTTCGTTAATTAAATCCTAAACAAAGAGCTTTGACTTGAGAAGTTAATCTCAGGTTGACGGCAGCTCTTTCAGTCAAATATGGTCATTCTACTCACTTTCTAACACAAGGTACTTTTTGGAATTGAGTAAGATAAATCGACAGAATAGCTTTGGACATTTTCTGATTTAGGTTTTGTGTTGGAATCCATTTTTAGTCGTTTAAGACTTGAAATCATTTTGAAATAATGAGTTTTCAGACTAAATGAATCACGTTATTTATCAAGTGACAAACTTGTCATATTGGGCTGATACACCAAATTATATGAAGTCAGATATATTTTAAAGTAATATTACCAAACAATTTGAATACAAACCTGTGAGGCAGGTGGTACATGGCATCAGGTGTACCTGATAGACACTGAGACAGGCGAACAGGTCGGATGGTGTGGTTGTTCCACAGCTGTCTGTACTCATCAAGGTCTTTTTGTTAGATGCCCAAAAACAAATATCGCAGCAGACACTTGTGCTCATGGCTCCCATTGAAGAGGTGCCTCTCTCTAAGGTCACTGAAGAGCTCGATCCAGAACTGAGTCCTAATGGTGGAATTCAAAACTTTTGTATTTCATGAATAATAGTTTCATTATAATTAAATGTATTTATCAAGGGGGCATATCAAGTCCTGCGGGGGTTTTTACTTTTCAGCAGGGGCCCACCCCGTGCAGATCACGGACCCGCACGGGTAGGCGTCTGAAATGAAGCGCTACATCTGTAGTTATTACACGTTTTTTTTGTGAGACTGGGTTGGGTCAGCAGCTGCTGCCTCACATTCAAGCACAGACGCGGAGAAAGAGACAGACATGTCCAAGAGATAAAACGTTATGAAGGGGCCTGGCGTCGACCAAGACGCCGCTGTGCATATATCCTCCACACTCACACTGTTGAATAAGGCTGTTGACACAGCGACAGCCCGTGTGGAGTACGCACGAATCCCCGTGGGGCAGGCTCTCCCCGCCTGTCCGTAGGCATGTGCAAAGCACTCGCAGAGCCAGCCTGTCAGGCGTTTCTTGGACAGAGCTTTCCCGATCACCCCGCCCCTGAAGCACACAAACAGCTGTTCGGTGCATCTAAGGGCAGCCGTGCGCTCCACATAACATGCTAGCGCACGCACCGGGCAGAGGAGGTGCAGTTTAGCTTCCCTGGACCCACCATGGGGGGGAAGACTAAAACCCCCTAACTGAATAGCCCTCAACCTAAACACACTCCTTAGGCTCTTGGGCACAAAGGAGGGGTTCGGTCTGAGTGTCGCGCCGCTCCGGTCACCCCGAATCAGTAAACGGCTCGGGTGCACCGACAGAGCGGTTAACTCGGACACTTCTTTGGCTGATGTTAAGGCAAGAAGCAAAGCTGTCTTCCACGACAGTGCTTTTAGGGAGGAGAGCTCCAGAGGCTCAAATGGTTCTGAGGCCAGAGCCTCGAGCACTAGGGGCAGGTCCCACTGCGGGGCGGAGGCGCGCACTACTGGGCGCAGCCTCCTGACCCCCTGTAAAAACTGCGACATCAGTGGATGACTAAAGGCTGACCTGCCGCCAAATCCCTCATGGCAGGACGAGATGGCTGCTGCATACACTTTCACTGTGGAATGAGCAAGCCCTCTGTCTACCAATAACTGTAAGAAGGACAAAATAGAGCCCAACTCCCAACACTTCTGCTCTCTGACAGCAC
Organism: Gobionotothen gibberifrons; assembly: GCA_943591055.1. Lineage (NCBI taxonomy): Eukaryota > Metazoa > Chordata > Actinopteri > Perciformes > Nototheniidae > Gobionotothen > Gobionotothen gibberifrons. Next base: position 16,149 of record CALSBZ010034107.1, read on the forward strand.
ATCTGCATCGAGCACCACTCCCAAATACAACGCCTGTTGGTGAGGTATGGGGGTGCTCAAAACGCAGATACTTTCTGTGCTCTGGAGCAATTTCTACATGAAAGTACGCGTCTTTCAGGTCGATGGTGGTGAACCAATCGCCTGGCTGCACAAGCCCCAGTAACTGTTTCATAGTTAACATGCAGAATTTCCTGCAGCAAATGTGGCGATTCAGGCCATGGAGATCTAGAATAGGTCTGAATTCCCCTGTCTTCCTGAGAACCAGGAAGTACATGGAATAAAGACCCTTTTCTCTGTGCTGAGGGTGCACAACAGACACAGCCTGTTTCTGCACCAGAGCCTGAATCTCTGCTGAGAGGAAACCAATCTCCTCCTGGGAAGACAGATTTCTTCTCGCATGCCCATAAAAGGAGGTGGGATGCTGCCAAACTGGAGTGAATAGCCCCGTTTCAGCGTCCTGTCCATCCACTTGTTAGTACACAGCTGAGTTTCCATTCCCCATAACATTGTGTTAATGGACAACCCTCAGCTGGGGGGCCGCAGCTATGAAGCTGTCTGGTGACCCGTTCCGCCGCAAAAACTCCCCGTGAAGGGAAGATTTGCCCATGGAGGGTCGACACAGAAAGGGCCGATTATTTCGCCGAGGTCCCTGAACGCACTGCCAGAGCGCGCGCTCCACCATAATGCTGTTTTCACCACTACGGAAAACAGCATTAATCGGAGTCTTTATAGGCGTAGTGTGTTCTACTGAGGTCCCTGAACGCACCGCCACGCGCTCTTGTGTGAGTGCGGGCTCCGCCATAATGCAGCCCTTACCACCACTTCGGTAAACTGCATTAATTGGAGTCTTTGCTCCAGGCGTAGTGTGTTCTCTGACAGTAATACGCCGGCCATAATGCCCCTGTAACCGCATAGCGCTCTCCTTTAGACAGCACTACCTGCGGTTCATCCCTCTCATCTGTGCATGCCCACTAGCCACCTCCTTTACAGGAGCTACAGCTGGGGCAGCGAATGGGGAATGTGTACGGTTAACATTGTATGTAAGTGCAGCATTTATGGAAACAAAAGAAAACAACAAGAAAAAAACAACAAGAAAAAAACATAGCATAAATACATAAAAACAGACAGGACATGAAACAAAT
>CALSBZ010034113.1:0-13891 GCA_943591055.1 Gobionotothen gibberifrons
TCTGGCATCTTGTGGCAACTCCCGTTCAGCTGCGGCAGATGCCCCGGCAAGTAGTGGCATCTGTGGCATATGCCGGAAGGACTTGCCACAGATACCACAGAGTAGCGGCCTCTGTGGCAGATGCCGGAAGTACTTGCCACTGCCTGCAGATGCCACGAAATGCGCTTGCTGTCTCTCCAGAACGGACGATCGTCCTTATTATTATGCCGTTTAAACCAATTATTTAAATGTGTTAGATTCGGCATCATGTAAGTTGCGCTGACAGGTCCACACACTGCTTCCCCGCAGCGAGGCTCCCCCCGCCCTCCTGTTGACAGTTCACGAGCGTCGAGCTCCTCACCCCCCCCCCCTTGTTGATAATTCACGATCGTCGGCACGCTGATAATGTCCCTTCATATCAAAAAGGTTGCCGACACCTGGCGTAGAGGGTCTTTAACCTAGTCTTCATATAGATATAGATTGAGAGAGAGAGAGATAGATTGATATATTGATCGAGAGATAGAGAGATATAGATAGATCGATAGATAGGCCTAGTTATAGAGAGATAGAGCGATAGATAGATATAGATAGATAGATAGATAGATAGATAGTTATAGATAGATAGAGAGAGCCGGTCATATTTCTGAAATGGACAAAAGAAAGAGACTCATGAACGTACAGGAGGCATTAGCGTTGCTAAACCATCTGAGCGAAGCATAGTCTGATGGTGGGGAAGTATCAGGACTGAGTGATGTGTCCTGGGTTTGTTCTGCCTCTGATGGGTCATCTGACAGCGATGCTGAGCCTCCGCGGAACGTGAGGCCGTCCCATCCTGACCCCCCGCTTGCAGATGGGCCTACTGATGTACCAGCCCATGCAGAAGTTAAGATACAAATAAATAGGGATATTCAACATAGGCTATTCCTCACTCACTTCAGTGTTCCTATCTGTCAATCACGCTCGGACACACACAGTGAAGCCACACCCATACACCCACACAGACACACCCACACCCACACCCACACACACACACACACACACACACACACACCATCTTCTCGCTAAAAACACTCGGCCGCATATATGTACATATATTATATATCTGATATGATAACACCAGTGGCGGACTGGCCATCGGGATGAGATACCGAAGTGGGCCGGTCTGAGAAGACACACACTCAACACGGCAGATAAAGTGTACTGTATATGTTTACCTGCTCTTCATGAGAGACTAATACTACAAAATAAGACTATAGCCTACTTTTCTACAAATCGTAGGCCTATAAGATATCAAGGCATATAGATAATGCCTTTTCTTTTTACAAATGATCTTTTAATTTCCTTTCGAGGCTGTAATATTATCAAAGAAACATTTATGAAATATACTTTAGTCGAAAGTAGTGTTTTCCTCTCTCCTACAGATTAAGCACTTATTTTCGGACTCCAGTTTACCTGTTCCTGCCTACGACCTGCCAACGCCCAGTTTGGAGGAAGGTCAAGCCCTCCCACTATTTTCCAAGAGGGCGTTGCCAAATTTTCAATTTCAGGTTTTAACCAGGAGATGGCGCTTCATTCACAAATACAGAAATGATGTCGTACTGTGTCGTACACAGTGTAGTGGATAAAGCTGCTTGAAGAGCATTTGGACATATAGTCTTTATATATTAAATAATCATAATAATAATGTAAATGTTTACATTACATTAAACCATGCATTTTGTAATGTCAGCATTTCATTTAGAAGAAAAGTAGTTCGTTATTTTCATGTCGATGGACACTGAATAATATTTTTGAATAGAGGATTCATAATATTGTTTGCCGAGAACAAAATTAACGATCAAGCAGCATTTTAAATTCTAAATATCCCTGCAAATATAGTAATGACATTTCTGCTTCTATCTTTCCAAACAAGTAAACAGTCACATTTGGGTCTCAAATCAACTCGACATCATATTAATAAATATATATGATACAAATATAAGACTGACAACAACAACAAGCCACAGAAGTCGTATCACAAGTTATCCTGGGCGGAGCAGCTGAAGACTTCTCCATGCTGCTTTCAAACTGTGAGTAAACAACGTGTGCTTCACTTGTAGGCTGTCTGAAGGTATACACAGGTCTCAGATGGACTTCGTATGTGTGTGTTCCTGCCAGTAATTAGCCGTGTCTCGGCTCGCTGTACGGCTAAATATTGAAGCTAAATTAGCAACTACATGTTAGCAACTACATGTCCCACAATGCATTTCTTAATCTCAGCCGTATTTTAACCGCCGGCCGACAGGCCCTGTATCCCTGTATCGAGTGAGCGATACAGGGAGAGAAACACAGAAGAAGAGATGAGAGCGCAGCAGAGAGAAGCGGAGAGGATATCTGTAAAGTTCAATGTTCATTGACAATACATATTGAATTGTACTTTCTTTATTTGATTGGCAGTCAGTTGTTGATTACATGCAGACATTGATAAAGCTACAGGCTACTTCAATATCACACTAATTCATGAAGCAACTTAGACATTTTGATGTTCCGGACCTTTGCATGGGGACATTTTCTCTAACTGGACCTCATTGAATTTTTGTTGAATACCCCTATGTGGATGCACATTGCACACTAACCTTTCCCTGCTTATTTTATAATATATGAAGCGTGAGCTGTATGCTCGAGTCTTCCTGCCTGTCGGCCTGTCAGATCTTGTACTTGAGTAAAAATAGTATTAGAGTGTAGGAATACTCTGTTACAGTACAAGTCCTGCATTCAAAATGTTCCTCAAGTAAAAGTATTATCATCAAAATATAGTGAAAGTAGCGACAGTAAAAGTAGTCATTGTGCAGATTGGTCCATTTCAGAATAATATATATGATAGGTTTTATAACGATTGATCATGAAAGTGTTCTCAAAGCTGGTAAAGGTGCAGCTAGTTTGAATGACTTTGTATACTGCAGGGTAGCTTGTGAATTTACTCCAGGTGGAACTAAAGTCTGATTTAAGACTTGGTTATATTTCAGACTAAGCCTTGCACAGAGGCATGAAAGGGAGGGGGGGTAGAGAGCTGCGGTTGATGGCCCATTAGTTGTGTAAATACACAGCTGAGAGCTGCCGTTTCATTCATACGACGGAGTATTAGGGCCACACTTAGGAAAAAAAAACGGAGAGATTTCGAGAATAAAGTCGTAATAATACGAGAATAAAGTCATAGTTACGAGAATAAAGTCGTAATGTTACGAGAATAAAGTCATAGTTACGAGAATAAAGTCGTAGTTTCATAAGTGACTTGAGAAGGAGACAACAGCAGTGTCCAGCAATACAATGAGGAATGTGGAGCATCTTGTGAAGCAGTACTTTAGTTTAGGCTTCTCAAATAACGAAATAGTTGATCTTTTGGCACATCAGCATCAGATTATCATAAGTATTAGAACTTTGAATAGGTTGTGCAAGAAACTATGTCTATTTTATTTCGAAGAAAGAACCAAACGGATTTGGAGGAGATTGTCTCCTTTCAGCTAACCAGGAAGTGTTTTAGCACACCACGTGACGGATCTGAACGAATCACGTTCGACAACAGAAATGTTGTCGAACCCTTGTTCACAGGTCTCACTCATGGTCTCACTGCTTTCACACCGATTTGCATACTGTGTAGAGTGAGCGATTAGTTTATTCCCTCAGACGCAATTCAGGGGGGGGAGGGGGGGAGAAAGTGTTCTCAAAGCTGGTAAAGGTGCAGCTAGTTTGAATGACTTTGTATACTGCAGGGAAGCTTGTGAATTTACTCCAGGTGGAACTAAAGTCTGATTTAACACTTGGTTATATTTCACATCATTCATCCACATCTGTGAAGTAACTAAAGGTATTAAATACCATTTACCTCTGAACTGTAGAGGAGTACAATAACAAAGTAGCAAAACATTGAAATACTTAAAGTAAAGTCAAGAAATCTCTTTTTATCACTCCACAAATCAGAAAACACTGTCAACAGTATGATTTGCCTAATGTGGGACAGTCCTAAAAAGGGGCATGGATTGTGCAAGAGCAATGGTTATTTACAGGGCTTTAGTCTTCTAATGCATTATTTTATGCTTCAGCCCTCCCGCCCTCCCGCTTCTACTCATTTTGTTTGTTTGTATGTATGAATTATACGTTTTTGTATTTGTATGATTTTGGTAGAATAAATAATAAAAAAAAAAAAAATTATTTTAGATATTTAAGGTGAAGGGTAAATTATATTAAATATATCTATTGTATCTGGGGCGTAATTGGGGGGCTCTGTTAAAATGGTATGACAAAGTCAGGGATAATGTTAGGCCCTCCACCTCTGTCTCCCTCGAAGGGCCCAGCCGCTACCTGCAACGTTTCCACGGCAGCCCCCCGCCCGAAATGCCTCTCACCCTGCCCGGTTTGACATACCGAGGCAGCAGAGGCCACCAGCCCAGCCGACCCAGATCCTCAGCCACCTGACGGGAAGGAAGAAGCGGGCAACCTGACAGCCTCCTCTTCTCCCCTCTGTGACAGAGCTGCGTTCCCCAGCTCCAGATGTGTTCCCTCTGCCTCGAGAGATGCCTCAACGCCATCCTCAAGTGCACAAAACACATGTCTGTCACATATTGTTGTGTTTCCTTTCTGTATAAAACATTTTACACAGGCCCGGAGAGAGTCAGCCCATTTTCTAGAGAGAGAGATTCTCTCACCTCTAGAAAACAAGGCTATATCTGTGATACCTGTCGAACAAAGTCAGAGCGGCTTTCATTCCAAGTATTTCCCCGTTCCCAAACGGGGAGGGAACGGAACTCAGCCAATGCTAAGATTGATGAGCTCCGAGCAGATATCTCAAAAGATACAGCTTCAGAGTGCTCACTCACACATCTCTGTTATATCTCTCACAGGCTCCGCCCTCTACTGGACTCTATGGGGTACTACCTTATCCTGCGAGCATTCTCCCACTGAAAACTCTTATAGACGTGGCCGGCCATAGGCGGGCCTACCTGAATGCGTGCGCATCACACCGTATAAAAGGAGGCCTCGCCTCCTGACTGTCATCCCTTTCTCTTCAGCCAGCGGAAGTGATTCCACGAGAGACCGGAAGACGTTTGAAGAAGATAGAGTAAACTTACCTCCAGGGAGTCGCCACTGCTAGAGACCCGGGCCTGTCCTTCGTGCCCTAGCTGAAATAGCGGGCGCCGATCCCCACCACCTTGCTTCAAGTGTTGGGGGACCAGGATATGGCCCGGCGGTGCCGCAGGGCTGGTTTCTCTCTGGATGATGGCGGCGGGTGTGTGGGCTACTCACTCATTGCTAGAGATGCCCCCGCCTCACCAGGTCAGAGCGATTATTGGGCCACAAGGCCGAATAAGTAGCTTGGTCCACGGGCCTTGCCCCAGGCCCGGTTCCCCCGGGGACCGGTGCTCGGTGGTTTTACATGATATAGGTTTGACCCTACTTCATCACAGGCCGCCGCCGCTGCCCGCCGTGTGATGTCCCTGGATATCACGCCGCGTGGCGCTTTTCAAAGAGGACCGTGTTGGTCTCCTGGGAGCCCCCGTGTTGTCGGAAGGGCTCTTTGGAGCGATCTCCTTGCTCGCAGGATAAGGAGCAATCGCAGCGAATGGCTGCTTCTTGCCCATCCCCAGAGGAGGAAACACTGTCCTACACTCCCCGCCCCTGCTGTAAATCCCAGTAAAGGGAGCCAGCAGGAGGGCGTGTGAGTGGAATAAATCTAGTGCTGTTAAGCACTGTGCGGGTTCAAGAGACGCTATTGCCGGCGTACTGTTGTTGCATTTCGCCGTTGAATGGGAAATGCAGCATTAATACGTGGGCGCGCGGCCCTCGTGAGAGTGGCCGCGGGGCGTTCAGGGACCTCCGCAGGAGAACGGTGGTTTACGTCTGTAAACTCTAGTTCTAGAGTGGTGTGTGTGTGTGGGAAAAATGCATTCGGTAAAAACGATTGTTTTTTTCCAGAGTAAGAGTTATATCTTTCCACAATTCCACTTTTCCCCATAATGTTCGTTTCAAAGAGACGGCATTGTGACGGCGCGCGCGGCCCTTCCCCCGAGGACGAGCCGCGCGGTGCGTTCAGGGTCCTCAGTAAATAATCGGCCCTTCCTGTGTCGACCCTCCAGGGGCAAAATCTTCCCTTCGCGGAGAGTTTTGCGGCGGAACGGGTCACCAGAGAGTATTACAGCTTTTTAGCTGCGGCCCCACAGCTGAGTGATTGTCCATTAACACAATGTTCTGGGGAATGGAAACTCAGCGGTGTGCTGACAGGACCTCAGTGGAGTCATCGCAGCGTGCGCTCATCCTCTACAGGCTTTCCTGCAGAGGAGGGAGCGGGGCGCGATGGTGAGACGAAGGGAGAGGCGCCGGCACGGAGATGCCGTGCCCACTGCGCCCCCCACCTCTCCGGCCCACCCCGTGGAACCGGTGTCCCGGCACTCACAGGGACAGGCTGGACGGGTTTGCACACGAGCCATGGCCAAGAAAGCTGCTCTACGCCTTTCCACCGCTGCGTCTCATTCTCCCTCTCCTGGGGAGAGTGAGGCGAGAACGTCTGGCAGTCATTCTGGTAGCGCCGGATCGCGTCGGGGCTCCGTGGTACTCAGAGATGACACAGATGAAGGTGGGCCAGCCCTGGGCGGTCCCCCAGTTCTGGGGGGCGATGTCTCAAGAGGCAGGTGCAATCGGGGCGTTACCCACACTCGGCCAGCCTCCCCAGGCTGAGACAGGGTGGATTGTCTGACAGTGTTATTCAGTCTATCCAGGCAGCTAGAGCTGGATCCACCACAGCCTATTACAGGCCAAAGTGGCTAGGATTCCAGCGATGGTGTGAGGAGCGGAGAATAGAGCCCCTATCTTGTGAGTTGGGCTCTATTTTTTCCTTCTTACAGTTACTGGTGGACAGAGGGCTTGCGCATTCAACGGTGAAGGTGTATGCAGCAGCCATCTCGTCCTGCCAGGAGGGATTTGGCGGCAGGTCAGCCTTTAGTCAACCACTGATGTCGCGGTTTTTACAGGGGGTCAGGAGGCGGCGCCCAGTAGTGCACGCCTCCGCCCCGCAGTGGGACCTGCCCCTAGTCCTCGAGGCTCTGGCTCCGGGGCCGTTTTGAGCCTCTGGAGCTCTCCTCTCTGAAAGCATTGTCGTGGAAAACAGCTTTGCTTCTTGCCTTAACGTCAGCCAAAAGGGTGTCCGAGTTAACTGCTCTGTCGGTGCACCCGAGTTGTTTATTCATTCGGGGTGACCGGAGCGGCGCGACACTCAGACCGAACCCCTCCTTTGTGCCCAAGAGCCTAAGGAGTGCGTTCAGGTCGAGGGCTATTCAGTTAGGGGGTTTTAGTCTTCCCCCCCCATGGTGGGGACAGGGAAGCTAAATTGCACCTCCTTTGCCCGGTGCGTGCGCTAGCATGTTATGTGGAGCGCACGGCTGCCCTTAGACGCACCGAACAGTTGTTAGCGTGCTTCGGGGGCGGGGTGATCGGGAAAGCTCTGTCCAAGAAACGCCTAGCAGGCTGGCTCTGCGAGTGCATTGCACTGGGGAGAGCCTGCCCCACGGGGGTTCGTGCGCACTCCACACGGGCTGTGACTGCGTCGACAGCCTTATTCAGCGGTGTGAGTGTGGAGGATATATGCACAGCGGCGTCTTGGTCAACGCCAGGCCCCTTCATAAGGTTTTATCTCTTGGACATGTCTCGCTCTTTCTCCTCGTCTGTGCTTGCTGGGGCAACACAGGACTGGTAGGGGGGGGGGTTGTGGGTCAGTTGGCATCTGACCCCTTCCCCGGACGTAATGCGCCTTCGCTGTTCTCGGGACCTCCGAGGGTCCCGGGATGGGCGAGGGGCGCGCTGGGCCCTTACAGGGCTGGAGGGCTGCTCTCCTCCTGCCGGGAGGGGGGTAGCCCTCCACATTTTAGTCCACACACACTCTGCACGGGGTCAGTGTTTGAGTGTGGGGCAGGGGCACTGGCAGGGGCACTGGCACTCTCCCTGCGAGCCTTAGGGACTCAGGGAGATGGGTGCACAGTGAGCCCATACAGGGCTGGGGGTTCTCCCCATCCGCCTAAGGTCAGGGGGGGGACCCCCATCACTGTTTTTTGGGCACACCTTCTGCGAGGTAAGCGCGGCAGGATGTGCTCTGTCAGCCGCAGCCCAAACTTCTCCACGGTCACGACCGGGTTAAAGGAGAATGTGGGGCAGCAGCTGCTGACCAGAAAGGCCAGTCAGGGACAGTAGGGTGGAATGTTGTTATTGGACGACAGTGCGGACATTTATCGTGGCTGTGAGAGATATAACGCCGGGTTACGTATTGTAACCCTTGTTATATTAACACAGGCGGAGCCCTCTACTCGGGGCACTGTCTGTCCTATTCCGCTCGCTGAAGAGAGGTGTAGGATGACAGTCAGGAGGCGAGGCCTCCTTTTATACGGTGTGATGCGCACGCATTCAGGTAGGCCCGCCTATGGCCGGCCACGTCTATAAGAGTTTTCAGTGGGAGAATGCTCGCAGGATAAGGTAGTACCCCATAGAGTCCAGTAGAGGGCTCCGCCTGTGTTAATATAACAAGGGTTACAATACGTAACCCGGCGATATGTCTCGTGCGACGAAACGACTGGCTCACACCAGTCGACCTGGAAGATGCGTATTCCACATTCCAGCATATTACCCACACAGGGAATATCCGGGGTTCGCATCTCAGGGTGTCCGTTACGAGTACGGAGTACTTTTCTTTGGTCTGTTCTCAGTCCAAGAGGGTTTGTACGATGTACGGAAGCCGCGATAAACCCCGTTAAGACAACAGAGTATTCACCGGGCAGCCTACCTGTACGACTGGTTGCTTTTCGCACAGTCGAAACAGGGGGCTATTACACGGGCAAATGTCCCCGTAATACACCTGCTCGACCTGAGTTTCATAATAAACACAGAAGAGAGCGTGTTGTCCCCAGCCCAGACTGAACTTCCCCTGAGGGAGTTTCAGCACTGCACAGCTGCCCTCAGACTAAACCCCGCGCGTAATGGCGCGCGGAGAGTAGTGGTCACTATGAGATGCGTAAATGGCACCGCGCTACCGGCTGCACCCAACTTTAACTAGTACGGGGCGTGCCTATGGGTGCTGTCTTATCGCAGAGGGCGGTCACCACGGACGCATGTCTGACGGGCTAGAGACGTTTTTTATGTAAGTCAACCTGTGAGGGGTTTTCTGAAGAAACAGAGACCTCCAACGGTTGCACGTAAATTACTTGAAGCCTTTAGCAGTGTTCCTCACCCTAAAACGTTGTGAGGATGGACAATACGACAATATCGTATGTAAACCACCAAGGAGGTTTGCGTTTTCTCCAGTTACATGCTGGCACGCAAACTGATCCTGTGGAGCTGCGGTCGCCTCCTCTCTCTGAGAGCGAAGCGCGCACCAGATGTGGCAAACCTCGGGGCAGACCTGCTGTCCAGAGGTGCATCACCATATGCAGACTAGACTCCACATCCAATGGTTGTGAGTCGGCTGTGGGTGTGTGGCGGCCGAGCCGTGTTAGATCTATTCACATCAGAAAAGAATATGCTCATTGTCAGCTATTCTTTCAATGCGCGATCTAAACACACTGTTGGGCGTGGGCATGCTCGTGCACGGTTGGCCTCCAACTCTGGCCAGAGTGAGAGAACAGCACCAGGCATTGATCCTGATAGTTCCGCACCGGCCTGTAATATACTGGCTGGCGGAGATTTATCGGTTGCTGTGCGGTCAGCCGTGACAGCTCCCCCTACGCAGGGACATTCATTCTCAGCGATTTTTGCCCACACCCGGGGTGTCTCGTCCTATGGACCTGACCCGTGAGTGGTACAATCTGAATACAGTGGGTCTCCCGCAGAAGGTGATGAGCACTATTCAGAGCGCGAAAGCTTCCTCCACTGGGTCTCTCTATGACTGAAAGTGGAGGGTGTAGAGGAATGATGTCTTTAAAAAGGACACACCTCTTTTCAATGTCCGGGCGGAGTGATTTTATCATTTCCACAGGACCTAATTGGAAGCACAGAGTTCTTTCCCAGGTCACTAGTGACCTTATGGGACTTGACAGTGGTTTTCAGATGGGCTCGCTCGTACCCCATTTGAACCTCTGGAAGGAGCTGACATGAAGCACCTGTCACTAAAGACAGGGCAGTTACTGACCCTGGCATCCGCCAAGCGAGTCAGTAACTTCATGAGCTATCTGTGCATCCTTCACGCACCTGGTTCGCACCAGGGCAAAACTAGAGTGTTGCTGAGGCCCAACACTACCTTTATCCTAAGGTGGTTGGTTCAGATTCAGTTGGTTTTCTTCACTGCTGTGTCCCTCCGTGGAACAGCAGTTGAATTTGCTATGTCTAGCCCGTGCTTTATGCACTTATATGGACAGATCAAAGGAGTTTTGTGTCATAATGACCAACTCTTTGTGTCCTGGGCTAACCCTCACAGGGACAGGCCCGTTACTAAGCAACGGTTCTCCCACCGGATGGTGGAGACAATTGCTTTGGCCTATACGAGTCAGAATTTGCAGGCACCTTCGGGTTGCGTGCTCATTCGACTCGGGGTCTGGCTACACCCTGGGTTGTTTGCTCAAGGGTGTTTCCATCCAAGACATTTGTGCAGCGGCAGGCTGGTCCTCGCCGCTCGCTTTTGTCCGCTTTTACAGGCTAGACGTTTCTGCTCCCAGGGTGGCCCGAGCAGTGCTGGGCACCCTGTTGAGTCAGAGCTCTACCTGTGAGACATCGAACGGAGTGTTACGAATGAGAACTATAGGTTACTTACGTAACAGTTCTCAGAGTAACATGAAGTGAGATGTTTCACCAGACGGCCCTCCTTGCTATGGTGAAGCGAGAAGAGGTGCTTATTTTGAATGACGCATGCGTCGTAGCGCAAGCTACTTATAGGGGGTGGATTCCCTGACGATGACGTCAAGATCACCTGCCAATCAGGATTGGCGTAATGAGATTGATGCTTCTGTTTGCTCCGCGGATGAGGCGCATCCCATAGTGAGACATCTCACTTCATGTTACTCTGAGAACTGGGGTTACGTAAGTAACCTATAGGTTTTTGTGCATGTCAACGGTCTGCAAAGGCTAAAATCCCTGTGTTCCCTCCAAAGAAAGTTTCTCCCCCCCTCCATTGGACTACTTTGTTTACTTCATAGTGACATCATTATGTAGAACTTTTATTTGCCTCCATCTGTCAGCGGTTGGCCAATTACAACCGAGCCAGCCAACTAACCAATCCAGGGCTCGACAGTAACGGTTGCCAGGTTGCCATTGGCAACCATTCAGAAAAAATGTAAACCACTTCTTGGCCTTTTTTACAGAGCAACTTGCAGGTGTAAGTAATTTCGAACCCTGAAGGCAGGAGAGACTGAAAAGAGTCAAGGGAAGCTTATAAAAGTTAACAGCATTTAATCAAACAAAAGATGCGGTGGTCTACAAATGAAATGTGCGAGGAGGCGCTCTCCCCATCTCTGCTCAGTCCAGGTCGGGGGTTCAAGAGGTCTGGTTCCTCGCTTGGCCTCCCTGTTGTCATCTGAGGTCTTCTCCTATTGGCCGGCGTCATCGGGGGGCGGGTCCAATGCATGTAGTGCCTTTTTCTGTTGCTAAATTACATCATTCTGGTGTCTGTGGTTATTTAAACATTCCCTGCTACACATTATTCAGCGTCAATAAATGAGTGCTAATCCCAGTGTGCTCAGTGTAGAACATCACATGTCATTTCACCTTGGTTCAAGGTTTGAAATCGTAGCATTTCAGCCAGATGCTAAATGCTAACCGGAAGTGACGAATTTTCAGAATAAAAGTGTCAAGTTAACAGTTAGTGAACTTCCGGTTTTTCAGAATAAAACTGATTTAAATCAAATATTGTATTTCATTCAATTACGCCTTATCAACATTGATTTTAATTTACTTACAGAGTCCAGAGACAGTTGTGGTTGGGTCCGGATCCGGACCGGAGTCCGGACTTTGAGGATGCCTGCTGTATACTGTTATGGCTAGATTCCTCAGAGTCAAGCCATAACATAAAAGAGATGGACCTGATTAACTGTACTGGACCCTGCAGCTTTCTCACTTTCCTCAGGGTCAACTGCATAAGAAGAACATCAGCAATCAATTAAATTACCAATATTATATCAATATCATGCACAATAATGTCAATCACTAAAATGAATGCAATAGTGAATGGGCCACACATCTGTGTCCTTATTATTGAATATTAATATTGTTGAATATTCATATTATTTAACCTGTTAAGCCCCAAGCCTGTTTTTCATGTTTCAGGCTTGAAAATGACATTCCCAGAACAAATGACCATATCTTCCCTTCTAAAAGGGTTAAATTAATAATCTTTTTTCTCAAAGTAATGATAACCCTGTGAGTTGGATGTAGAAAAGTCAGAATCAATATAGATGTTTTTTATTTTAAAGAAAATTTTGATTGAACATGGTAAAAAACTGTAAATTATAGTGTCCCTCTCATGTTGTACTTATAGTGAAAACTAACCTTGGATGATGGGTTAGTAGACTAAAAGCTTTAGGAATCCAAAGTACAACATATAATAAGTACCCTGTATCAAGATTGATGCAAAACAAGTGATATTTGACCTTTGTAGACAGATTTAGCAAAAAAAACCTCTTTTGGGGCCATTTGGGTGGATTTTCCATATCTCTGGCCCCCCTTGCTCGATTTTGACATGTGACATCTCTTTCTGACCGTTAGAGCCAATAGAAACGAAGGGAAATGGTCCCGCACACACTCATGTTAAAAAACAAAGATGGCGTCTTTGCGTTTGTAAACAAGCATGAGAGCAGGGAGATTCCACTGCTCTAACTTCTAGAAACGGAATTGCAGTTTTATTGCTTTTGGGTTATCAGAACTTTTCAAAGGGAAAACACTCACATTGGATATTAACCTATGGATTAACTACACTATCGTTTTTATCGTTTTAATGCCATTGAAGACCAGTTGTGACCAGACAAAGACCAAGGTAAGCTATGTTAGCGTTTTTGGCTACCTAGCGCCACATGTTGTGATCTCAACTACTTCCCCTGTCGCGAGTTTGTATCTTTCAGTGTTGAGGCTGGCACCGTTAGATTCTGTGTCTCCTTACGGTCATAAACGATGCGTTGGATGTGCACCTAGGATAAGTAATAAGGGAGCTAGGAGTGATTTTCGGTGCGGTATTAGGTTATCATTTTTCGCTCGGGGCTAATTCAGAGGGTCAGGTTGTTTCCTGCAAATGACGCGATTTAGGGCCCGGGCACGGGTCCGTGGGGCTTAAGAGGTTAATATAATTATTTAAAATTATAATATTATATAATTTAACTTAGAATATCATGAGCATATGACTCTATCCTAATGCATCTAACTGTATGCACAATATAATAGTCTGGCCAGCCCTGCAGCCCGTTCTAGGTTCTGATTGGCTCTCGAGGTTGGCATTCTAGCTTCTGACAGGCTGACCAGGTTGTCAATCACAGCCGTAGGCATATTATACTAGTCTGAACACAGCCCTGCACACTGCACCTGCTGTCATTATATGCCGGGTCTGTGGTTCATCATCTTCCTTCTCATTCTCCTCCTTATTACTGCGACTGGGAGTGGGAGCCCTTCTACTAAACAGCTCTGTGATTTTCGAAAAATTTCCAGCATCTTCCTGTAGCAATTTTCGTTTTTTCATTCTGGCTTTTGTTGGAGCGCCACCTAGTGGAGTGGTTGAAGGTTTGAATCTGCTCCGCGCCGTCCGTTGATGAGTGGTCTGCTATAAGAAGAAGGACTCAGACACAGAGATATCAGATAAGCAATAAGCTGAGTTTACTTGGTAAAAAACAACAATACAGAAATACATACTAAATACATACCAAAATACAAAAGTACTCCGGACTCCATTCTACCGCTATCACGACAGCTGGTCAGAACAAGAGCA
>CALSBZ010034126.1:0-11695 GCA_943591055.1 Gobionotothen gibberifrons
ACTGCCCTTGCGTTTCAAACTGTCCGAAATTAAGTGCTTCATCTGTAGATACCTTACCGTTACTGCGCTCATAAAGAATGATAAGAATAAGTATAATGCGTCTTGAACTGGCTTAATTAATTAGTGTCTTTACGTTTCACAGACTGTAAGCTTGTTGTGGTAGGCTGGTAGCCTATTTTATTAAAGAGCATATAAAAAGAAAGACTTGTGTTATGTCTTCCTTAATGCAATAGTAATTGGGGGTGCAAGTGGAGTCTCGCAGAGGCAAAACTGTGGCGCGCTTACACTGTGCGCCGCAGTCTGCGTGATCTGCCTGTAGGGAGGGGCGGGCCGGACCTGCGAGTAAAGTAACGAGTAAAGTAACGAGTTACTTTATGTAGAGAGTAACGAAGTAGTGTAATATATTACTTTTTTTTAGTAACGACCCCTTCTCTGGTTAAGATATAGTGGATAGGAGAATTCAAAAGGATTTAGGAGAAGAGAGTGCGGTACTTTAGAGAATCCGACTGCACTTTCACTATCCGACGTGTTTGTGATGCGCCAGCGGACGTCATCAATGTGCGTCTGCTGCTGTGGGGAAACTATGGAAACTACAGTTTTCTATACAGCGGACTACAACATGGATGTTTAATAAGAACGAGGGACTACTGTCAACTCATCTAGAGACTCTGCACCGTGCTCTGATGCTGTTGCTTTATGCTTTATGAACGTGGACAACAGAGAAACATATTCTTCAGGACCAAAGTTGGGAAATAGAAAAGGAAAGTGAAACTTATGTCACCCTCTCCCTCCGGTCCACATTAATACAAATGATCCCAATACGTATGATTGTATGAACTATGAAAATATCTTAAAATAAATACAAATGTATTTATTATAAACGTTAGTCCTTAACATCTATCACTGTGTACATCACCATTCAAACATCTTTTAAAAGTTGAACAAATCCCACACAGCTCAGTAAAGACTGTGAAATGTTGACTTTATTTGATCATTTCAGTAAAAACTAATGTTCATATTTCTCTTTTTGATTATAATACTGATGAACGTTCAAAACAAAGCACTTTGGCAAGTTACCACATACATTTTAAAAAGCTTAATAAGCACCGTAACTTTCATGATATCATTTCTCTGTCATAATCGGTTGTTTCCGTGAACGGCCGACTGTTGTGTGACGGCAAATGCTGCGGCTGCAAGGCATTGTGGGGCAGCATTTTCTCCTCTCCTTCCGGTGAGGGAGGTCCAGTGGTTCCTAAGCTAAAGGAGGTTATAAAGGAAGTTTGAAACCTCCTTTCCTATCTAGAGCAGGGGTGCCCAACCAGTCGATCGCGATCGACCGGGGAGATTCCCAGTCGATCGCGAGATGTGTCTAAAAATAGAACAACAATATCCTGTTTTGTCGATAATGTCCTATAACAGGGGTACTCAAATACAAATCTTAAAGGTCCAAAAAAATGTTTTCAATAAGACAAAGGTCCGTTTATTTACGGTCATTCAAACTTTTAAACAATTGCAACAAGATTCTTAACACGAGGTTGCAAAAACTAAAATAATCTGTATGCAGCAGTTTTCATTGTTATTGTGTCTGTGCTTGATCCCTCAGAGTGGCAGTGTAAGAGCTGCACAGTTATGAATAAAGGCAGCTGCACCCTCTTTCATTCAGCATTCCCATTATTGCTTTATAAATGTCTTGCCCCCTTGTGTGTCCACTGAGGTTCGTCAGGCCCAACACATCTTCAACAAACTCCCCCTTTGCCTCATCATAACAACTCACAAACACCAGCAACTGTCAGTGGTGTCAGTGGTGTCAGTGGACTCATCCACAGCTAAGGAAATGCACTGTGCATTTTTTATTCCTGATTAATCAAATCACCAGCCAGTATTTATGTTCTTCTGGTTGCTGTGGAATCTGAGAGGGGGATTTGCTTGATTTGACCTGTTATTTCCTCTTTTTGTTTGCCTTCAAACATGGTCTCCATCACTTCAGTCATGCATTCTTTTATACTTCAGTTATTATCCAGTGGAAAGTCCTTACCTACTGGCCTAGTTAAATCAAAGTGGTTACTTTTTTTTGGCTGGGCAGTGTAGTTTTACACACCGTCTTATTTGACTTTATGTTTTTTGGGGGCAGACCACCACAAAGAAAAAAATATATTTACACACGTAAGGTCATCATCTTAACAGTTTTGTATGCTCATCCGTGAGCAGAGCATCAAGTTGACATGTCTATTAGGCTACAGCTGAATGCGGTGATTACCATCTTGTTCAGCAAAACGCCTCACAAACTTATTAAGATCAACAGTGCGTTTTGATTCAATGCTGAGTACAGCCGCAAATACCTCATTCCTTCAGTACTTGGGTCGGAATGCTTCTCGTTTTGCGCCGTCCCCCCATTCAAATGAAATTGCCGCCAGGGCCAGGGGAGGGGTTACAAGACGTGCGTCTTGTGCTGCATTCACTTGCACTCGGACATTAGAGACTTTCTCTCATAAATGTCCGATGAGCCACAACTTTTCTTTCTAAACAAAGCTGCCAGCTGGGGTGGCAGCTGGTAGGTGAAACTAGGCTACTAGCTACAGTACAGATGCAACTAGATGAGCTGTTAACTCTCGCTCTGACTTTCTTTTTTGTAAACTCTCGCTCTGACTCAGACAGGTTGAAAGAGACGAGACACGCATTTTTCCCACCCGCATCCGCGAAGACCCGCCTTACTGTGCCTCTGATTCGCAGACTGTTGGTGGGGGGAAAAAACGCTGACGGGATGCTGAATGTGATTGGACCAATGCGTTGACAGACACACACAGACAGTGTGACAGTCGGACATGCAGAGCGCTGTTTGCAGTGGACATATAACGGAGAATTTTGACTCGTTGCGTTGTGGCGATGTCTCGCAGATAACACAGATAATACAGATAATGCATATGAAAAATATAATTTGCTCAGAGTCCAGAGACAGTTGTGGTTCGGTCCGGATCCGGACCGGAGTCCGGACTTTGAGGATGCCTGTCCTATAACATAATATTCCTGTGCCAGAATAATGCACTTGAACGCATCAAAGCTTTGTGATTGGCCGGCGTGACTCCATGTGTCGGGGCGTGGCTGGTGCGCTGACGTTGTCGGGGGCCCGTCTCAGGTCGGTGAAATGAAATCCTTGCGTCCCTCACTTGCGTTGTTTCCCTGAGTTTAGTCCCTCCCACCAGGAAAGCATGGAGGGACGCAAGGAAACCACGAGAAGCAGGGACATGAGTTTTAAGAGCAATGGGATGTCCTTTCCTCCGGAGCGTCACGCGAAGCGACGTCCGTTTGTGATGACGCCGCACAGCTGTTCGTCTGACAGCAGCTCTGTCCCCGTTGTTTTCACAAACACCCCCGCCTCTGTTCGTACACATTTACTGACACAAACATTTGTATCATCCGTTGTAGACCCAAATACATTAAATAAAATAAGAACTCATTCTCAAAAAAGATAAACGCCATTCTTAAAATGTATAAACGAACAATAGTTGGATTAATATTGATTAGAGTGCACAATAGAAATAAAATAATTCAGAGAAGAAAAAGAGATATGTTATCTATCAAAACCCAGTTAGATTAACATTCATTGGATTGCACACTGTGTTTGTTTGTGTGCATGTAGCACATTAACATTTTAATAGCACTTAATGACTGACTGAATGGAAATGACAATAAATGAAAATGTAAAACGAAAAAAGAAATCATGAAAATATTTCCAATAAATGAATAAAATGATTTGTGTCCACTTTGTTGTTCAGATATATCACATATTTGTAACTAAATGATGCATTAATTGAAACAAAACACAGTATAGACTGAGGAGTGACTCTCGTGAGTTTCATGTGTTTTCTTCACTCCGGCTGGGAAACGGCTCTCATGTCAAGAAGCATCAGATCAGTGCATGCGCTGCATCGTCCAATCAGTGAGCGATACACAGTAAGGGGGCGGGGCGAGTATCTGAGGATTTCATCGGAGGAAGGTCTGGTGGTTCCTCGGTTATCGCTCCTCCATTATCGCTCCTCGCTCCTCGGTCCTCGGTCCTCCGGCAGAAATAAGAGCCATGGGACGGTACTCAAGATGGCGCAGACAAATCAACTTCCGGTGAGACCGAGGAGCGAGGAGCGAGGAAATGAAAATAGTCGACCTGAGACGGGGCCTGTGTCAACAGGGGTGACAGTCCGCACACACACAAGACCGCAATTATGGCAGAAACAAAAAAGCCCAAAATATATAATTGTCACTCCGAGTGGGAGGATGATTATTGTTGTATCTATTCCAATTCAAAGTCCATCTGTCTCATCTGCAATGTGAGCGTGGCTTTATCGAAGAAGGGTAATTTAGGAGCGGCATTTCAAAACAGTGCACAAACGCTACGAGACGGAATTCCCTCCTAATTCTGCCCTACGCTCCCAAAAGGGGAGGGACCTGAAAGGACCGCTAAATGCACAGCAGTCCATTTTCAACAGGCCCAACAACAAGAGCAAGGCTGCGAAACACATGAAGTCTTTCAAAGACGGCAAAGTTGTGAAAGAAACATTCCTGGAGGCTGCCGACGCGCTTTTTGGGGACAGTAAAAATAACAGTAGCATTTCAACAGGTTTTTGATTAATAAAAACTCAACTTAGATACCGTTATTAATCAGCTGTACGTTTTAATTTGTTTGAACTTATTCATTATAATTATTGTACAAAATGGTATAAGAATGCAAACTTAAATTGATTATAGTCTATTATCAATTCAGGTTAAGAAACTATTGTCGCTTGCATCCTATTTTAAAAGGCATTTATTTTTATACTCTACTAAAATGCAACAAAAAAAAGGGTTTGATTCTATTAATTTTGTCTTTTTTATTGCACTTTGGCAGCAGATTCCTGTGTAGCTTCAGATCTGAGCTGTCTTATTAGTAAGCCTAATTTATACTTTTATAGCAACACTATTTGTATGTAATGGCAAAGAAAGTGGCAAAGTTAATATTACCGACGTTAGATTAACGTCCCTGTAGCTTCTTATTGCACTAAGAAGCTTATTGCACTGTGTATATATATATATATATATATATATATATACATATATATATATATACAGTGCAATAATTATTTCATGCTAAATGAAGCTCTGTTGCTTGGATATCACTAGATCCTGTTACAGCGTAATGTAAGTACATAACGATTGATGTGTACATTAGCACAATTACTAGCTAGCCGCTAGCTGCTAACTGCCGCCTCGTTAATATCAAATCCATCATAATAACAACCCATATGCTGTCATGAACGCGCGGTGCTGTTACGTGTACGCAAATTGACGTGCTTGATGTGAACGAGCATTTTGGTTAAAGTTGCGCATACGCTATGAGCGCACATACGGGTACTTCTCAGGCATGACGGGTAATCTGTGACGTTTCGCTCTCTCAAAAGTTGGGCCATTTTATCATCATGCGCCAATGAGCAACTCTCATAGGAATGAATGAGGCCCCGCCTCCCACGCTGTATCCAGTTCTTATTATACATCCATGAGCTAAATGGACTATTCGACTTCAGCCATCGAGCATGCGGCCCTTAAGCCCCGTCTCCTGTTATTAAGCCCTGCCCCCCGAGATCCCACTCTCGGCTCAGTAGAATGAATGGAGAGAGAAAATAAATCTAGATTCGGCTTTTTGTGCATTTACAACTTTCATATTTCACAGAAGGCTCGTTTAGTGGTTTTGCAAATAATTAACCACTCTGTTTTTGTACCATTCTGCATTGAAGTACCTTTCTCTTTGCCCAAATAAGCTTTTATTTGCCCGTCACAATGTCCCGACAACAAACCTCCATGCAGTCGGAACCAGCCTGTGTCGGTTCAACGATGCCGGCGGCGGCGGTTTTGACAGTCTCTGCGGCCGCAGAGCTGCTTTTGCGTTCATCTGCGCTGGTTCTGTCTGAAGGACCAGGCTCCGGAGTTGCGGATGTCAGGGATGTGACATTCAAGTTGTTGAATTTCAGTTTAGTTTGACAGTGTTTTGTTTTCTTATGCGCCGGTTCTTCTGACATGTTTGCAAGTGTATCTAGGCTATCTAGGTTAACGGCTGACACACACAGAACAACGTAACAAATAACGTAAACAACATAACAAATAAACACATCTAAGCTTTTTTATTGGTTGTAATTTACATGGATACATTTGAATGGTGTGACAATGTCCTATTTCATTGGGTTAAAATGTACATATTCTTCCTGTTATGTCTGCCTGCTTTATTTCACCAAATGCAAAGTGACCTGCTCCATCGAAATCAGTCGCATTGACCCGAAGACACATTTTGAGTTGTATACACTGTTGGAAAGAGGAGATTCCTAGCTTTCTAATGATATCAGGATTGTTTTTGTACTCCAAATTGTTAGGGAAATAATTTGCTTAGGTATTCATCCTTTGACACAGTTCATCATTTTCTCCTCTCACTGTCTCCTTTCCCATGGCATTGGTCTACGGCCTTGGGTATAGCTGCTATCTCTCTTAAGGAGGGGCAGCTTGGGCGCATTGTTGTTGCCAGTCTATGGACGAGAGCTCTAGTTAGATTCAGGGTCCATATTGCTTAGTCTCACTGATAAAGAATGTTGATTATTACACTCCGAACTAGATAAAACATCGAGCTGCAGAAAGAGTTCTTCAGAATTGGTTTGGCAACCGCTGTGTCAACCCGTTACACACCACCTGTCTTGTCAACTCTCCGGCCGAAACTCCAAATAAACCATCAGTGTTTGCCATCAAAGCTCCAGCTCTCCTCGTGTCTCCTTCATGAGTTGGTGACTCCCACTGCATTGCTACACAGAAGTTTCCTCCACACAAATATTAAGCAAAATATGTCACATTATATAATGACTGTTACAGAGTCATCATTTTGAGAAAAAGGCCTTTAAAGTTTCCTCTTCTCTGGATCGATCTGATTGATTATTAGCGAGTGTGTGTGTGTATATACGTGTGTGTATTTGTGTATTTTTGCGTTTGTGTAAGAAACACCGGCTGTTGTTATGCCTGCTGATGTTAAGTTACTCCGTTCTCCGCTTGTAAGTATGCCGTTACAAGCTTCAAAAGCTGTATTTATCATCTGAATTTGCCGAAACAAGTTTAATATTCTGAAAGCCAAGACTTTGTTTATTTGAAATCAGATAAAAACTAACTGTAACGGACCCTGCCGTGTTATCTATGATTACTATATGCCTTACGTTCATAATTTCAGCGGGAGGGAGGGGGAGCGGCGCTGTGGAAGAGCAGGGTGTGAGTGAGAGCTGTCATCTTCCCTTACAAGCTTAAAAAATGCCTGTAGCTAATGAGATTGAATATAACAATCAAACATAACAAAATATACACAGCTAGATCAAATCGTGTTTTAGATGCGACTTTAGAGTAGAGGGGAATTATTGAAACAGGATTTGTACAGTGTTCCGCGGCATTTGCCGCTGCGAAAATGTGGGGCAGGGCTGAAAAGTGGGCCCCCTGGCCCCCCCGCTTCCGGCGCCCTTGCTCCGTCCCAACATCTCTAAAAACAGGGGAACAACGGAGCTTATCCAGATTTGCTGCTTTACTAAAATGTGGGCAGGCTTTACGTTGAACTCCTGGCAACGTCCCAACACTCACCGAGCAAACGTAAAATAAATAGTGACAAAAGCGTGTCCTCTCAGAAACGCCCTGCTGCAACCGAAATGTTTGCACTGCCATCGAAACCTCGTCTTCTTCCGTGTCAGATTGAGGATTATATTATTATAAAAAGCATGAACATATAAAAGTTTCCTCTTCTCATCTCGTATTCACCGTGAGCCATGCCTCCCCAGCAGCTCTATGCAGTCTGCAGGTTCCTCCAGGTCTCTCTCCTCCTCAACAGGGTTACAAATTATTTCAAGAGCCTCCATTGTGCTGTCTCAGACTAAAATATAATATATGTGTGTTTTCTGAAAACTCTGATTCCCATGTAGTGATGAAATCAGGTCGACACACCTGTAGCTTGAAAATTCAATGTGCGTGTGCATGCTTGCTAGGTGTGTGTTAGTGCATTTGAATCATTCTGGTGTCTGTGGTTATTTAAACATTCCCTAATAAACGTGATTTCAGCATCAATAAATGAGTGTTAAACCCAGTGTGTTTAGGGTACAACATCACGTCATTTCACCTTCAATTCACGGTTTGAAAACCTAGCATTTGTCCACATGCTAATGCTAACCGGAAATGACGAAATTCACTAGCGGAAAACCGGAAGTAGTGTGAATATTCGGTTTTTAGAATAAAACAGATTTAAGTTAAATACTGTGTATTTAATTCAAATTACGCCATATCAACATTGATTTTAATTTCTAACAGTACCATGCTGTTATAATAACGTTATTTATCAGCCTTTGAAACTGAAACCATTTTGGGAGAGAAAATAAATAGATACTATTAATAATCATAAACGTGCAACGATTGGTCGACTTATATGATATGGCCCTAGTAATAACCTCTTTTTACGACATAAACACTTTTGGGAAACTGGTAAAGGTGAAGTCAGTTATCTCTCCTTCTTTCTTCAATTATGGCAAAAAGCCACAAAAAATCTTTCCATGTGTAATCATTAGTTAGGCTTGTCATCAAAGAGCCCTATTGATTTAGCTTGACATTGAGTTTGAGGAGCCTACCTTGTTTGCTCTGTCAGTACACACACTGACCATGATCAGGGTTAGGGCTAACCATAGCCACACAGAGAGGAGGATGACTGAACCCACTCAAAGCTACAGTCTACGCTGGAAGCCAGCATACAGAGTTGTTTACATATACACAGTATATCTGCACTGCTGTCAGTTTTAAGCTGATGGTAGTCTTTAAGAATCTGAACATTTTCTGATGAAAAGGTTGTGTTTCCTACAGAAAAACATGTAGTTCATTGTTCAAGCTTTTTTATAAATGTATTTAAATATATGTTAAAGCATTGCAGTTTAGTTGAATAAAGTTTTACCTAAAGTTGTGGTTTCAGTTTAAATGCAAAGGCTGGTTGTTAGATAAACTGTAAGAATGGAAACAGATTAAGGGTTTTCGGAGTAAGCCGTAATAGGAGTTGCAGTGTTATCTGAAGTGTCAACACTGAAATCTTTTTATGAATCACAAGTGTTAGCACTGAAAGCAGTATGGTCAGGTTTAGTGTAAATATGAGTGTCCTATGATGAGTCAGCTGAACTGGTTAAGGGATCTGAAGGGCCATTATTTGCAGACAACAGCTGAACTTCGGCTGATCATTTTGTTGATTATAAATTAAATGCAATGTATGATTGGCTAAGACGAGCAATTATATAATTTTTTAAGTCAGCACCATTTTCCATTTGCCTTCGTATTTCTTTGAAAGTTTGCTTTGTGGGAGAACCTGCTTTTGTACTTTATCAGGAACAACGCAAACAAGGTTATCAGATCTCTTGAGGGCAGAAAAAAAGCTTGTAGGTGTGTTGTAGCAATCCGCTAACCTACCTCTACCTTCCCAGGTAATTGTGGCTGGACGGGGTGTGACCCTAAAGAATGTCAAACAAAGAGAGAGTGGCTGGGAGCTTGTCATAACGGGGAAATAGAGGATTAACCCTCCGTGTTCATTTTCTACAGCAAACACTGCAGTCAGCTGGTGTGGAAACAACATCCCTTCCCTAACCTAGCAGTGACAGTGGAAAGGTGAGTCTCTGCTTTCCTTTGACCTTGGAGTGTGATTGCTAAACCCCCTGATTGCTTTAGCTTGGCTTTGAGTAATAGTTCCAAGTGTTTTTTTTCTCTATTTAATGTATTAGAGGTTTGTTACAGGTCCAAGGCTGCCTGCAGCGGGACGGGAGGGAGGGAGGCAGGGGGTGTTAGTGAAATCAAGTGAAGTTTTCTTTCAAGCTCTGTGAGCTTTGTCACGGCTGAGTTGGGATGAATGAAGTCCCTGTTCTCAGAAAGATCAACGCTAAGTTCCTGTGAGATCCAACTTCTGTGGTCGGCACATTTGAAATGAAAAGCTTTCATTTGAGTTTAGCTGCGGGGATTAAGGATGTTTGAGAACTGTTATATAATTCATTGTTTGACGGTTTAAGGACCTGTATTGCTGGGTAACCTTTGTTGGGCTAGCAGCTATAAAAAGGTGGAAGGACAGGTAACTAGACTCGGAAAAATCTGCGTTCTTGTCATTTGAAGCGCTGATCAAATAAAATCTTCTATAGGTCTTTGAGGTTGTTTAAAGGTCTTATTTTATGGTACTTAAATACTTTCAAAATACTAAATGACTTTCAGCATGTGTCCTTCATTCCATAGTAAACATATTGTACTTACTGTAACTCAGTTGTAATGGTTAGTCAACCAGACACAGAGTTGTCTTTATAAAGTAAAGGCTGAACATGACTGAGTTAAATCCAACAAACCCTCCATCAGGAGAGGTGAAAACTCCTTAGAAGTCTTTCAGTTTTATGACATGAAAAGCTTAAAGTATTGTAATATTGAATATAATGGGATATATCCAGCGGACTAGAGGGAGCTGTGTTGAGGTCAGGTGATTTTCAACATAACAGGAAGCCATGACCCAAGTAAAATAATAATGTTCTCATTACCCCATCTATAATGATGCTTTTCAAAACATATCAGCCTGCATATCATATTGGATATCGTTTTCCCTTAGTCACCTACAAGGAAGAAAATATATTTATAAATTTAAATGTTCTTTTTTTTCCCACTTTAGTTTTTATTACATAAAAGCATTACAACAACAGCTGTGCACGTACATAACAACCAAAACAAAAATAAACAATGCAATACAGCTAAAGATACAAATACAGAGATAATATAAAAAATAAAAAATGCAGTCGGGAGTCACATTCTCATTTGTCAGAACAGTTCCTCTTATTCAATCAGTCCGTATTCCTTGTCGCTTGTTTGTATTTTAAACATTGACCATTTCTCCCATTTCTCTTCATATTGTGCTTCTTGTAATCTCAGTCGATACGTCATTTTTTCCATTATATGAATCTCCTCCACGATCTCCATCCACTGCTCCACAGTAGGAGGCTCCACCTTGTACCATTTCCTAGTTAACGCTTTCTTGCCAGCTATCAAAAGTATTTTTACAAGATATCTATCTATGTAGTGAACATTTCCCTCCGTAAAATTGCCCAGATAGAGTACCATGTAGTCCATAGGAATCTCATAACTCAGTATATTTTGTAAAACCTTGTGTATCGATTCCCAGAACTTATGTATTTTCTGGCATTTCCAAAATATGTGTGCATGGTTGGCCTCTGATTCTCCACATTCTCTCCAGCACAGAGGATTTGTATTTAAGTAATTACTCTGAATCTTAGGTGTGATAAAAAATCTGATCAAATTCTTCCAAGTGTATTCTCTCCATATCCGTGAATTGGTGGATGACTGATGTATCTTCCACATGTTTTGCCAATCATCATCTGAAATGGTTGTGTTAAATTCTGTTTCCCATTTCTCTTTTATATATTTAGTTGAATGTTTATTTGTGGACAATACTTTGTATAGAGCAGTTATGGTTCTGATTTTGGTTTCTTTGTATGAATTACTTATGATTTGAATCACACCATTCACTTCAGCAGAGGGGTCTCTTTTAAATTTGCTTTTTGTAGTAGTCCCTTATTTGTAAGTACCTGTAGAAGTCGTGTTTATCCAGATCATATTTATCCTTCAAATTCTGGAAACTCTCCAG
>CALSBZ010034140.1:5345-17779 GCA_943591055.1 Gobionotothen gibberifrons
CCCGAATATTTTAAACTCAACCCGACATGACCGAGGAAACCTTTTGAAGCCAATGAGAGTCGTCCATCTGTAGCAGATTAAGCGACGTGGTTCAGCCTTAGACTTTTTAAAATTTAAATAGTTCTCTCCCTCACAGGACAAACAGAAGAGCCTCCGATCGCCCTGTCCTCCCCCCTCATGGACCCCCCCCTGTCCTCCCCCCTCATGGACACCCCTCTGGACTCCCCCCTCAGCTGTGCCGACCTCACCCTCGACTCCACCGGAGAAATCACCGTGGAGGACGTCAGGGACTTCCTCACGTAGGCACACACACACACACACACACACACACACACACACACACACACACACACACACACACACACACATTATTTCATAGTAGTGTACAATAACAGGCACACTTTGATGTACATGTTAGTGTCACGGTACACTCGCTATATTCCCCACTCCATCCCTCCTCTACCTTCTACATGCCCATATAGCCCACACTCACCTGTTCACCTTTGACCCCTAACCCATCACAGTCCCCCTGCTTCCACTCCTACTGCTATTTAATTCATTTTTTACTTTATTATGTGCCCCCTTTGTTTGTAAAATCTTTAGTAACAATTAAGATAATTTAAACAACAAAAAACGATTTACGACAAGCAAACCCCAAAATTAAAAAAACTTACAATAAACCAAATGTAAAAGACATGAAAAGAAGAAAAAAGAAACACATTAAAGAAAAGCTGATTTAAAAAAAATAAAATACAGTTTAGAGAATGACAGGATTATAATTGATATGGTATTTTTAACGCATAAACATTCCATTGTTGGTCATATCATATGTGGATATATTTTGCAGGTGATAAAATAATGGGAACCGCAGATCTTGAAAAATATGTCCAGGATTATGGTTTTCCAACGTCTGTTATCTGATCTAGGAACTGTAATGTAACGTGTGTTTGGTGTCTGACAGCACTGTGGACGAGGCGGAGAACAACCTGAAGAACATCAAGGAGGAAGAGGGACGCTCCACCGGCATCCTCATCAACTGAACAGGTGAGGAACACGAAGTATCTGATGAAGGTTCTGAAGTGTGAGCAGTAGGGGTGGGAATCACCAGGCTCCCCACGATACGATACTATCGCGATACTTAAGCCTCGATACAATAGTGTTGCGATACGATATATTGCGCATATTGATATATGATTGCCTGATACATTGGGTTCCAGTGCCTTTAACACGTGACAAAGTATGGACGCAGGTCTTTGCACATGAAGGTTGATTGAGTTATGTTCTTAGCTCGCTCAGAATGTGATGGTAGCTTTGCCAAGATAATCTGGATTTGCAATGTGAATAGTTTATATACTAAAATATCGATACTTGGCCGTCCGTGTATCGATACAATATTGCCACGCAAAGCATTGCGATACTCTGCTGTATCGAGTATTGCCCCCAACCCTAGTGAGCAGATGCATGAGCTCACACCCACTTAGACACTACTCAGGGTGTATGAAAGGGGATCAACACACGCACGCACGCACGCACGCACACACACACGCACGCACGCACTCGGACACCTGTTTCTAATGGAGCGCGTCCAGAGTGTGGAAACTTCAAAGAGTTGTTCAGTCAGAGCGTTGCATTCCAATTAGCAGCGCTCCTCTCTGTTTCCCTCTCCTGAAAAGCAAAAATAAAAAACATTTAGTAACAGTGCATAACAACAAATACAAACAGTATCCTCTGCTATTCGGGTGGGAGGTCTGTCTACGTTTATCCAAAGAAATCCACTTTACAGATAGAAAAAGGAGCAGTCGTTGCATTTCCCTTGAAGCTCCATGAAGATCCCAGTTGTTGTTGAGCTGTTAGCGGAAAACCTTCTTATACGTTTCCTTTACAAGTAGTATGTTTCATTCTATATGAAACACATTTGAGGGGGAAAAGTATGGGTGCTACAGGATTGGGCAAACTAAAGGAGATTGTAATGACAGCAGCTGGAGCTTGTGTGGTGTTATGATGAAAGTCAAGAATGTCTCCACCATTAAAGGGGACCTATCATGCCAAATGCACTTTTTGATGTCTTTTATTCATAAACATGTGTCCCCGGTGTGTCAGGGAACTCACGCAGCGTCAGAAAATAAAACCCTCTCTCTTTTCCTCCGTACCCAAATCTCTAAAAACGGGGCTACAACGGAGCTGATCCAGATTTCAGTCCGATATGACGTAATATCGGAAATGATAGGGCCGTGGGCTTTACACCCACGGGCCTATCAGAAACGTTGCTATCAGAAACAATGCCCGACTGTTTTGGACGTAATATGGTCGGTGTTTACATTAGCATCGCTAACACTCAGAGCTAGCCTGTACTGGAGAGCATGTGTGTGAAGAAGCAGGAAATAAAAAGGAACTCACCTTGTGGTATAACCGGCAAGAGAGAAAGCCTTTGAGCTCCATACTGTTTCAGAAATAATCCATGATATGGCGTTTCATCACCGCAGTATCTGCCGATAGAATCTCCCTCATGAGCTCAGCCCCCTCCTTTTTTTTTTTTTTTAAAGCTTTATACCCCAAATCAGCACTTTTGAAACAGGAAGTGAAATAGAGGGATATGAGGCATGGCTAGAATGGGTGATCTGTTTGGTATTTTGAGCAAAACACTTCATAGACATGTTTTTTATATATTTTTATATATCTGAGACCTATGCTATTGCCTAAAAATAGCATGATAGGTCCACTTTAATGCAGTGAAATCTTCACTGGAGTGTGTGGTGGTTAGCGACTCAGCACTTACTGCTCTCATGCATCCAGTCTGCTCTCACAGGACTCATGAATCAGAGGTAATGGTTCCTGTCTGTTTGTCACACACTCTACTTCCTGTATGAAACCCTCTGCTGCCCTCTGCTGGTGCCTTCTGGAAATATAGATATAACAACATAACAGTGTATTCTGTACTGCACTTACTTAAAAAAAGGTCCATTGTATTTTTTTTAATAATCTATACATTTTTCAGTGTATGTGTTGTTGTGTAATGATGTTTAAATAAATGTCAGAAGATGTCAGAAGCCAGAGACTACAGTTAGTTCTTTAATGATGTTGTCACATTTACAGTCCAATACTCAAACATGTTTAATTCCCAGTCATAAATAAATAGAATTTCTCTTAATTAGGGGGGGGGGGGGGGGGGGAAATAAAACGAATGTGAAGTGTTTCGTCACCGGCTTGGTCTTCAATATCAAGATACATGTATTTATTATCCCTGCAAGAATGAAAGTAGTGATCACACACAGAGCTGCGTGGGACAAATAGTTCCCAGAACAGAGTCCTTACCATGCTGATATACAAGAGAGGGAGTTACAGTCACAAGATGGAAGAATACCGGTTCAAAGCAGTATTCTGACATTAGTTAAGATTAGCTAAGACCTGCGTAAGCAATACACATGACAGTCATATGCTTATCTCTCGAGGGCCTGTGTCATCATGCCAATCTTAGGAACATAGCCATCATAACTTCACCACAGTGTCTCATGAGCATCATCCATGTAGTCATACATCCGGCTACGTACACAGCTACGTACACAGCTACGTACACGGCTACACTACGTACACGGCTACGTACACGGCTACGTACACGGCTACGTACGTACATGGCTACCTGTGGAGGAAACTTCTGTGTAGCAATGCAGTGGGAGTCACCGACTCATGAAGGAGACACGAGGAGAGCTGGAGCTTTGATGGCAAACACTGACGGTTTATTTGGAGTTTCGGCCGGAGAGTTGACAAGACAGGTGGTGTGTAACGGGTTGACACAGCGGTTGCCAAACCAATTCTGAAGAACTCTTTCTGCAGCTCGAGGTTGTATCTAGTTCGAAGTGTAATAGTCAACATTCTTTATCAGCGAGACTAAGCAATATGGACCCTGAATCTAACTAGAGCTTCCTCCATAGACTGGCAACAACAATGTGCCCAAGCTGCCCCTCCTTAAGAGAGATAGCAGCTATACCCAAGGCCGTAGACCAATGCCATGGGAAAGGAGACAGTGAGAGGAGAACATTATGAACTGTGTCAAAGGATGAATACCTAAGCAAATTATTTCCCTAACAGTTCCTCTCTTTTTATCAATTTTGATAACCTAAACAACCTATTCTAATAATAATTTGTTCAGTACCCTAATAAATACGGTTCTTCAGAAAAGGTGTAGGCATTCCTACACAATGTTGCAAATAATCACATTAATAAAACATTTCAGATTGAAACAGTCAATCAATAAAAATTATCTCTCATCAGTGTTTGGAGCATCTTTTTCAAAAGCACAATAATGAACATATATGAAAGAATCACAGATACATAATAACATAAACATTTTAAAACAAATACATTTGATCATTTACTCATTAGTTAATTTGATTTAGCAACCTACAAATTCAAGACTAGCTTGCAGCTCAAATATTTACTTCAAGGCAAACATTTAGTCAAGGCGTCAATAAATCAGGATCATGAGAGATCCAGCTATGGTTTAAGAAATGCTCACTGGTGATCTAATCAATCTGTAATCTGCAAAATTGCAGTGTCTTCAATTTAGGATTATATTTACGTTAGCTTCATTAAATATTAAATCAAAAAGACTATGGCATGATAACAGAATTATATTACTTGAACTATCAATCATTATGTCATTTCAAAATCTGAAGGGAAATGTTAAACAACTCTCAAAATGTTGAAACAATCTGAAAAGGAAAGGTTAGGCAAATATTCAAAGACTTTTGTAAAAACCTGGAAAGGAAGGGTTAAACATTCCTCAAACTTTAATTCATACATTTGTAAATGCTACAACTCATCTGTACCAAACTAACTCAATTAATTATTCTTATTAGCCATACTTACCTGAACATCTACGTATGGTACTTTGAAAAGGTTCTTCTATGTTTATCTAATGTTGAATATAGAATATACATTTCTTTAAATTATACTTCTCTAATTTCAGGATCAAATATGCTACATAATTGTTATATGACTTATTATACCTATTTGTTTTGGGCCAACACTGAAATTAATCCAGTACTTGAAACATCATTGTAGGTCTGTCTGTGCATGGATAATACATTAAAGAGAAGTGTTATTACGCCTGATTGTTGGACAATTAAGGATATTAACATTATCTGTGATAATAGTAGAATTACCTTATTATTCAATACCTTATCATCTGAGAATATTTATTTATTTTGTTTAGTTCGAAAGTGTAATCTGATCTGACAAAATATATTTATCACCACTATTTAACACATGTCTGGTCATTGGAAATATCAAAAAACAATCATTAATTGTATCTGTAAACATCTGGTCATTCAATTCAAAGTTCATCTTGGATGGAAGGGACATGTCCTCCTCTCTTTATGACACAGAGTGTCTGGTGTGTAAAGGCATCCTGATACTGTAGATTAGCACTGAGGTGCTGATTGGCTCAAACTCTTCTTCATCAGAGCGCCATATTTCAACCCCCCCAATTGCTCTGCTTTTATGTGGCTCATTCAGTGAGCACTGTAGTTGATCCCCCAGTGAAATGGAGGGTCATCTGCCTGCATTCCTTCTGCTATCTGCTTGAGAGCAGTGCAACTGCGTATTCCAAGTGGCGCATCCAGGTGTGTCCCCCGTGATGGGAGACGTTAGGAAGACATCTGCTCCTCCAAGAAACAAGGAACCTTGTATTATAGAAGCCTCTGAAGCCCTCGCTCGTCCTGCAGGGTTGTCTGCTTGAGCCCACCGAGCAGAAAGGTGAAGAGAAGAACCCCCTCTCAGCAGAAAGATGAAGTGAAGCATCCCATCTCCTCAGAAAGTTGAAGATTAGCATCCTCTTATCTCGAACGACCTCGTGCTTCCTTGCACGTGGCTGGGGGTGTCCTCTGCAGCCGGAGAGTGTGCCCCTCTCTCTCTGACCCTTGGCCTTGAGAGCTGTCCTAGTTATTGGGATAACAACTGATAGGGATGTTTTCCTGAGGGAAGACAACTCAAGGTAATGGATTAGCACATTATCGTTTAATTACAAAAATAGGATAGGCCCCTCAGAATTATTCGGGAGCCTTCCTGACACATGCACATGCATAAATTGAAGGTTTGTGTTAGTCATTTAACATGCAAGAATCATATACTCATCAGTCCAAAGCAGAGAAATGTTATTTTAAGTTAAAGGTGAGCTTGTCCCTGTGGATATAACCCCTTCTCAATGATTCTAAATGTTATATTAATTCACCATTTACCTTTTGATAAAATATTAGTTTATCGGAAATACATTGTCTCTTCCATAAAACATAGGTTTGAGAAATAAATGTTCCAATATGAAATCAATTACTCAATATAATTGACTCTTCCCTCCCTTTTCTTACATATGTCACTTATGAAATAATAACTTAGGAGTCTATTTAAGCATGGTATAGTTTATAATTAATCGAGAAGACTCAGTATCACCTGTGTGCAGCTTACAAAAAATTATTGTGAGAAACATATTATGCAGGAAATGTATACCTTTGTTGAAAAACAAAGCATATCTGATTTGGGAGAAAAAGCTTCATCCCCCTTAACATCTGAGTTACTACTGATGGCAGACTCAATGTTGTCTGTTCTGTTAGTGCCAGCTATTAAGGACAAAGCCGGTAAAATGGGAAGCCTAGATAACTATAGGCCCTTAGCATTAGCCAGCATATTGTCAAAAGTCCTAGAAAGAATTCTGATGGACAGATTAGATGACTTTATTAACACAACAGATAACCAGTTTGGCTTTAAGGCTAAACATGACACTGACTTGTGTATATACGCCTTAAAGGAAATTGTCAACAAATACAGAGATAACAACTCATCAGTTCTTATGTGTTTCATTGATGCTTCTAAAGCCTTTGATCGTGTTAATCATAGGAAGTTATTTGTCAAACTGAGTCAAAGAGGGGTGCCCAAATACATGGTGAGAATTCTGGTCTACTGGTATGGCCACCAGATTATGCAAGTCAAATGGGGCAATAGGGTCTCAGGCCCATTTGGGGTTAGTAATGGTGTCAGACAAGGTGGAATTATGTCCCCAGTTCTTTTTAACCTTTATATTGATGATCTGTCCAAGCGACTGAGAGCCTGTAATACTGGATGCATGATTGATAGTACTCTAGTGAACCATATTATGTATGCAGATGATGCTAGTGTGCTGAGTCCATCTAGCGCTGGTCTTCAGCAGCTTCTTGCTGTTTGTTCTGTGTATGGTGTGGAACATGACATCAAATACAACGCCAGTAAGAGTGCTGTCATGATCTTTAGAACCAAAGAGGATAAATGTCTTACATTTCCTGATTTTAAATTGTCTGATATTAATCTTAGTGTCTGTAATAAGTTAAAATATCTTGGACACTTTATTACAGAACAAATGACAGATGATGAAGATATTTATAGGCAATGCTGCATGATGTATGCACAAGCAAACATTCTCCTATGTAAGTTTAGTGTGTGTACAGATGGAGTGAAGATGTCTCTGTTCAGAGCATATTGCACACCACTCTATACGGCACATCTGTGGTCAAACTACAGAAAAGCAAGTTTACGGAAACTTCAAGTAGCTTATAATGATGCCATGAGAATATTGCTGAAGAGGCCTCGATGGTCTAGTGCAAGTGAAATGTTTGTGGCTGCAGGAGTCAATACTCTACAAGCTGTTTTTAAGAAATCTCATGTTAATGTATTTGCCGGCTTAATGACTCTGATAATGAAATCCTCTTGGCCTTATCGAACATAAGGTTTAGTACACGCTACCAATCGCAGCTGTGGAGACATTGGTATAGTTGTCTCTTTGTAGGACACTGATTTAAATTATTCTTAAACTATGAATTATTTTTATGATGTGTATATCATTTATTATATATAATTCCTTGTATTTTATCTATGTAATGTATTGTCTTTTACCTGGACCCTGAGTCTGTAATACAGTTTTCATTCATTCATTCATAGCATGAATGAGAGTGGGTGAACAAAATCAACCTTACATTTGAAAACAGGTTTGCATTCCTCCACGTAAGGTGACGTTATCATTGGAAACAATAAAAGCTAATTGTTTTTCGATGTAGAATCTATAAATTGAATCGTTAGAGCAGAACAGAATGGTTGTATTGTAGCCTGAGTCTCGATCAGCCTCCATATAATGTGAATACATGTAGAACTAGACATAAAGAGGCCCCTGACATTAGGCCTATTTTATCAAAAGTAGGGGCTTTTAACAGCTTGCCAACGTACAGGCATCCTCTGCATAGCAGTATGAATAGCCTTAAAAAAACAAACAACCCACTCTGTGGTAACGAGAGTCATGTATCTGAACCAAATGCCCTAAGTGAAGCCGTTAGTCTCATATGACTGACCCAAGGGTTGGTGCTGGTGTGACAGGGAGGCTTCCAAGTGTTCAAAGCAGAGGTCAAGCTTTCAGTTCATGGCTCGGTGGGGGGAGCGGACCCACAGTATCAACGGCTGTAATGTTCAGTTTGAGGAGTGTCATTCTCTCTGGGAGCAGGAAATGGTGTCTCGGACCAGACCATCAATGTCAGCCATAGAATCTCTGTGACTGCACTCAGCCGGACTGTAGCAGGGTAGAACTGGGTGACTTTTAGTGAAGCCGTCCAAGGCCATAGACAAAATGGAACCACGTACTAACAAAAGGGACACAAGGTCATCAATGTCTCTCTTTACCTTTGGCCTAATTGTAAAACAAATTAGTGGAAGAAATGTGGAACACTAATCCATCATCATGTGAAATTTAGAGTTAATTTAATAATTATTTATGGGTTGAAGTGAAATTAACATTAACATTATAACTAAAGTCAGTCAAAATTTGGACGTGCACGCATTAGAATCAAAGCAATACACCATTTCCCCAGCTCTGTAATGAAAAGGATAACAAGATTAGGTACATTTACGGGAGTGTTAAAACACCCAAACATGCACACGTATCTTATTCTAGTAGAGATTAGAGGACAGGTCTAATGTTGTGAACAAAACTATCAAGTCAAAGTTATTTTATAATTGTAATTTACAGGGTTCGTACGGCCATGGAAAACCTGGAAAAGTCATGGAAATGTAACTAAAGTTGCGTCAAATATAATTTACATTTTATCTAATCGCCGAAATAATTTGCGGTCGCGAGCTGTTATGTCTGTGCCATCATGACGCGCATGGTGTTATTTTTTTATATATGAAGCGCAAACTGTGTGCTCGAGTCTTCCGGCCTGTCGGCTGAACTCTGCTGCTCCGCGATGAGGGTCTAACTACAGCAGCTACATTACCTAGGGTGCGTTCGTTAATAGTAACTGTGCGGTCCGGAGTCACTGTGGCACAGAGTGGACCGCTGGTGAACAGCTGTTAGAGTGGGCCGTTCAGAGCTCCCTGTCGAAGCGGCAGAGCGTGATGTGCACTGAAATCGTTGAGCTAGCTAACTAGCATAAATTATCACTATCTGCTAACGTTAGCTTTAGCTTTCGTTTTCTAACAGTTTTTTTTTCATAGGCTATAAACAGAGGTTGTATAAGTCGGCCTATATATGTTGTACTAGAGAAAAAGTAGAAGTACTCAGATCTTGTACTTGAGTAAAAGTAGAAGTACCAGAGTGTAGGAATACTCTGTTACAGTAAAAGTCCTGCATTCACAATGTTCCTCAAGTAAAAGTAGAAAAGTATTCTCATCAAAATATAGTGAAAGTACTGTAGCAAGTAGTCATTGTGCAGATTGGTCCATTTTAGAATAATATATATGATATGTTTTATAATGATTGATCATGAAAGTGTTCTCAAAGCTGGTAAAGGTGCAGCTAGTTTGAATGACTTTGTATACTGCAGGGTAGCTTGTGAATTTACTCCAGGTGGAACTAAAGTCTGATTTAACACTTGATTATATTTCACATCATTCATCCACATCTGTGAAGTAACTAAAGGTATTACATACATGTAGTGGAGGAGAAGTACAAAGTAGCAAAACATTGAAATACTTAAGTAAAGTCAAAAGTATGTCAACATTTTACCCACTTGAGTACTTGAGTTTATGAACTTAGTTACTTTACACCGCTGGCCATACAGATAGATAAGCTTTGCACAGAGGCATGAAAATACATTTTCAAAATGCTAAACAGTGCTGCCAAAATGATAAACTGACTGCTACACAATTAAAATATATGCTTTTATATATTTCTATTATATGTGACTCTTGGGCAGATCTGTTATTATTAACACTGCTGCTTTAGTTGTTCTGATTGCTAAAATCAATCACATAATAATTTTAAAGCCGATATTCCGTGGGGTGGGGGGGTCATTCATACCTGATGAGTTTGCATCCCTGAGTACAGTTGCTTTAGCGTGTAGAAGCTAGTAAGCCTACTATTTGATTTGTTTTAGATAGGACCAACATGTTTCATATGCAGACCTTATTTTCCTGTTCTATGTTCAAATAAACCATTTTCAGTGGTACGCTGAGAAAGAGTAACTTTTTTTTCGGTCATGGAAAATTAGGTAAAGGTCATGGAAAAGTCATTGAAAAGTCATTGAAAATCATTGGTGAAAAAGTGTATGAACCCTGAATTTATGTAATACATTTAATTTAATAATTAATCTTAAATTACTAATAACTCTAAAGAAGGCAACAATTTACAACATGGATAAGGTGAATACTTATCCAAAGTGTGTGTGTGTGTGTGTGTGTGTAGTGTACAGCTTGTCTGCCCAAGGTTAAAACATTTGGGGCAGCAGTGAGAATGTTATGAGAAACAATGTGTTGCTCAGACTGAACTCGAAGGAAGCTAGACTGGAATTCTTTAATAAATCAAAACACTTGTACATTAATTATATACATTTGACATTCAGCTTGAGCTGGCTTTAATACTTGCTTTATGGTATTTTTTTTAATTGGGCTCAAGTAGAACCTTTACACGGATTTGGCTTGCAACACAGTGATACTGGTCTCTGTCTATTAGGATTTGGAAGTCTCATGATTTATTGTGTGGGCCTGTGAATGAGAGGCCATTGGAAAACAACATAATTTTGTTTAACTGTAATTACTTATTTTAAAGAGATTGCAACATTACACTTTTTAACCACCAGAATTTTGCTTTACTTCTTTACATTATTTATTTTTCTCAAGTCATTTACTTTTGGTGAGTTAACTAAAGTCTAGTTCATTTTACCCTGGCTATGGACTGATTCATTATTAGTTGTTATAAAACATACACAAGACGGCGGGTAGACAAACCAATATAGACCCCCCCATACAAATAATTAGACAAACAAACATGAACTCGTAATAAACACCAGCGTGACAGCAAAGTTCATCCAGCTCAATTTAGTCCGAATTAAGAGGTTTCAGAGGGGGTAGGGAATTATCAGTGGGGCGCCTTGACTCGCGCGTCCACCCTTGTATACAAGTCCTAGATCGTGCCTGAAAGCCGTCCAAAAGCAATAACTAGCTTATCCTCTTGCAACACCACTACTCCATTAGTGGCGCTATGAACCCCCGACCAGGAGCGCATAGACTTTTTTCCTCTACCCTTTCTCTCCAACAACAGCCCAGTTAACTGTAGTCCTACTCGACCAGCCTATACACTCGCTATCGGGTTCATCACAACGATGAAACACAGTTTTGTTCTACACTTGCTTGCCACTGCCCACCCGTGATCAATTAGCCTATAATTGTATGTATGCACCCCGGACCGGCACCAGTTCGTCCAGCTAAAATGGGAACTGTGTCGCGTCGGGCGATGCACGCACCTCGCGCTGCCCCGGCCTTGTAGAATGTACAAGACGGTCACAAACAACGAGTGCTTTTAGACCATCTCGTTTTTTAATAGAGACGGCGGTGGTGTGAGTTAAAGCTATAGACAAAAAGCTGTGACTTTCTCCCTCTCAGCTGCACAGCTCCAGCCCCACAAACACGGGGAGGTATTTACACACGCACCCATGGCTGCAGCTGGAGCCGTGTTTACAGAGGCGACACGAGTACTATCTCCGGCTGCTTATTTTTAACTGCTAGTGTTGGCCGCTGAAACCCCCAGAATTCGGCGATTCGTTCAATACAAATCTTTACACTGCTTTCATACAGAAGTTCCACTTTACTGATGCCTTTCTTTAAGGTTTCTCTAAACATGAGCTGTGCATGCTTGTATGGCACATACGTCCCGAGCAGCAAACACAGAGGAAATCAGCCAGGACAAAGTCCCCAGACACTGATCCCCTGGGTTTTTTTTATCCCCAAATGTTCATTAACCAAAAACGAAACACAGCCGCTCAGTTTCACAGGTAATTTTAGGATACCGTCAATCACAGATTCTGGTAAGGCAATGTCCAAATATGGATTTACACTTACCAGTCCTGAAGATTTGTTGGTACCCTGCCGACAACGCCAATTTGTGGAGGAAACTTCTGTGTAGCAATGCAGTGGGAGTCACCGACTCA
>CALSBZ010034142.1:0-12565 GCA_943591055.1 Gobionotothen gibberifrons
GGGGGGGGCCCACGTGGGCGTACTTCGGGTTTAAGAGGTTAAGTTAAAATTATCACTATCGGTATCGTAATCGGCAATACTACTGGCCCTGTACTTCGATACCAAATGTTGCAGTAGTTTCTGCCAGTCCGAAACAGAATTAAAATGAAATGCATTTGAATGACTGCTTAAGACACATACAAATACAAAAATGTGGGGGGGGGGGGGGGGGGGCTTTTTAACCTTTCTAACTTGTTTATCAAATAACTACTATATTCACATTATGGACTACACTTAAGTGTAAATATGGTTTACCATGGTTACCATATTTACACTTCTTCTGTCAGGGTTGAGTGAAGCAGGCAGGACCCAAATGCAGATTTCAACAAAAAATACCTTTATTCCAAGGCCAAAGCGTCAGAAACAGAACACTACCCCGTGACACAGTCAAAGACCAACAAGGAACTAACAATGACAGACAGAAAAACCAGAACTTAAATACACACAAGACTAATCACACAAACAAGACACAGGTGAGGAGGGAGGAGAAAACACAGGGGCACCAGGTGAACACAATCGGGTAATCAGGCAGGAGGGGAAACAGACAGACAGCAACAGGCAAGACAGAGGGTGAAGACTTTTCAAAATAAAACATGAAACCAAAGACAGAAAAAGACAAGACAAAACACAACACAGACAGATTGTGACATCATTGTTAATTAGTATTAGCTCTCATAAGATACGATAAGATAAGATAAGATAAGAAGTACTTTATTGATCCCAATTTGGGAACTGTTTGCGTTGCAGCAGCATAAAAAGACACGGTATTGTACAATAACAATTCAAGACAAGAAATAAACAAGAAAGTAGAAAATATACATGTTGAATTTAACATATGACAGATGGAGTATTACATATTGAACAGATTATATAAATGTACAATGTGGTTTCATTCCAAGAGAAGCTATGGAGCAGAGAGTTCTCTTCCAGCCAGAGGTGATTTGTTGTACAGTGTTATTGCAGTGGGCAGGAATGTGTTCCTGTATCGGTCCTTGTGACAGCGGAGCTGCAGCAGTCTGTTGGAGAAGGAGCTCCGTTGACTCATGCACATGTATGTCTATTTTAACCCTTTATATCTGCAGCGTTGGTGGCATATAGTGAGGAGAGGTGAAGATAAAGGCAGCACAAATGAAACGATAATCTGTGAAAGGAAATATGCTGTGAATGATTTAATAAGAGGCAGACAGTGGCTGCTATCTCCTCATGTACTCTCTCGTTTAGATGCTCCTATCTGAACCTGTGCTGTGTTTTCCTGTCTCTGTCCACGTTCTGTCCACCGCCCGATAACAGAAGAACATTAAGAGATAAGAGGCTGCAGGGTGAATGTCATCCTGTCACAGTGAAGATGAGTCAGGGGTGAGAGCGGCGTGACATTTAACCACAGAGGAGGGGAGACGGCACAGTTATTAAGATCCTCAAGGCTGTTTTATGAAGAGACTAACATCACAACGTTTCCTCAACTGTACGGCACACAACAATCTCCATAATTAAACCCTTAATTGGGAAGAAAATGCTTGGAAGTATTTCTACATGTGTTGATATATACTGACAACTATCATCCAAGTATCTGGATCAAACTCCCAGAAACCTGCAGGTCCGCTGCAACTCTGACTACTTTTAAATCCAGGCTGAAGACTTTTCTTTTTGCCGCTGCTTTTAATTGAACTATTCACATCTTACACTGCTGTAACTTTTATTCATGTACCTGTGTTATTCATATTTTATTATCTTTGCTTTTAAATGAGTGTTTTTAACCTGTTAAGCCCCATTCAGCCGCGGGCGGTGGAACATTCGCAACATCTGCAAGAAACAGCGTCTGAGGGCTTCTTAACTTTTAAAAACCTATTAATTTGTCATACCCACTTAACGGGAAGAAACTCAGCTATTAGACAATATTAACAATTTGCAAAACG
Source organism: Gobionotothen gibberifrons (assembly GCA_943591055.1). Classification (NCBI taxonomy): domain Eukaryota; kingdom Metazoa; phylum Chordata; class Actinopteri; order Perciformes; family Nototheniidae; genus Gobionotothen; species Gobionotothen gibberifrons. Next base: position 1,953 of record CALSBZ010034142.1, read on the forward strand.
AAACATAAGGGTATTAACAAAGGCTCTGAATTAGCCCTGAGCGAAGTAATTCAGAGCATAAGACAGCTTTCGCTTTGGGCAAACTGCGTGCGCATAGCTCTCATTTCTCAATGGTAACGTGTGTGTGTATGTGGAAATTCCCCTTCGATTCTATTGGCTCTAACGGTTCAAAAGAGATGTCAATCATCAACATCGATATGGGTTCCAGAGAAACGGCAAATACACCCATTTCCACCCAAATGACCCCAGAGGTGTGTTCTTTTTGCTAAACCTCTCTAAAAAGGTTAAATGTCACTTGTTTTGCATCAATCTTGATACAGGGTACTTATTATATGTTATAGTTTGGATTCCTAAAGCTTTTAGTCTTTGATCCCATCATTCAAGGGTGGTGTTCACTATAAGTAATGTGTTCTTTTTGGACGGACACTGTAATATACATTTTTTTACGTTCAATCTAAATTTACTTTAAAATAAAATAAATCATTACATTTGTATTCGAGTGCTTTCCCAAGTGCTCAAAGGAAACATCTTAAACTAAAGGTTGAAACAATATGTAAAGGCTCTGAAAACACAGTTATTTTGTAAACCTGTCGAAACTGTTTCACCTAATGTTATTTCTAAATTCAGCCTAAATGACATAAAATGATTATTTGCCAGCTGTCAGTAAACTGTAAACCAATCACACTGCTGATACCAGACTAAAAAAACGCACACCAGATAGTTTCTATAAAATGTGACTTATAATGCCACGTTTTCTGTCTGGTAGCAGAGTGCAAAGTGACAAGGTAAACAAGGCTTAAAAAAGACAATAACAGTCTTTTTACGAAACTGACATAAAAGGAAAATCACAGTTTTGAGATTCTTTCGTTGACAGATGAAACCCAAAAAGACACCGGAACGTAGAAAAGGCCGAGACTACGAAGGCTAAAAAAGTTGTTTTAGGATCCTAAAAATAAGCAACAAATCGTCTTCCCTCCTCTGTCATCCTCTGCTTCAAGGTTTCAAGGTTTCAAGGCTTTTATTGTCATGTTTACATAGCTACAGCGTAGATATGACAATGAAGATCTGAGGTCACAGGCTCCTCCAACAGTGCAACACAATAAAACAGATCAAACAGTGCAAGTAAATACAATAACATATAATAGAAGTAGTGCCATGAGTCCTTCCTCCAGGTGTAGGTTTGTGGTTTTTTTCCCAGCGTCCTCGGCACCGTGATGATCGACTGACACTCTGAAGGCTTTTATCTCCCGCTGTGCTTTTGCAGAGATTCTGTCGAGCCTCGCCAGTCTCCACGGGGGATTTCACTGTTAAAAATCTCCTGAGGGAGGAACACTCAGAAGGAGAGGAACCTGCACCTTATCAGTCATACTGAGGGCAAAGTAGCCCCTTTACAAGGTGTGTATTTACTGCAGGAGGGCGGACATGTCCCCAGTGTATAGCACTGTTAGGATAAGAAAAACTAAATGTTCACAGTCAGAAAAGATTCAAGATTCAAGGCTTTTATTGTCATTCGTACATATTCCAGAAGATTTACTGTCAAAATGCTGCTTTGACAAAATAATTTCCCAACTCTGGATAAATAAAGTATCTTCCTGTCGATCTATTATTTCTTTCGACAAACCTAATACAGTTATTTTACATTTGTTGACATAATTCCCTTAAATAAAGTCAACGTTTGAGTTTATTCAGTGCATCCTTGTTACTTTTAACAACATATTGTAATGTTGTTTAAATGAATGCAAATGTTTTCAATTATCAAATATTAGATGTGAATCAAGTTAAAAGCAGAATGTTAGCCTCCCATGAAGTAGAGAAAAAGCATAAAGTAGCATACAACTGAAATACTGAAGGTGATTAGGATTACTGCTGCCTTTTTATGAAATAAAATATATAAATATAAATATATATGAATATATATATATATATATATATATATATATGTCTGTGTATACAAAACTGTGTGGAAACTGATTTTTCATCTTCTTCATTTTCAATGTGTCTTGGCTGTTTTATATGTGTTTCTTTTGCAGTTTTTTGTAACCCTAACCCTAAAGGCCGCTACACACCAACCTGAGACCAAAGAACGCGTACTGAAGGCGTCCCGACTTTTACGTCCGCTACGTCGCCTGCGTCGGCTACGCTGCCCGCCTACGCCGCCCGCCTACGCCACCCGCCTACGCCGCCCGCCGACGAACACACCGCAAAGACTTCAGTCGACGAGTGGCAACAACTGTCCTTACCAGCAGACAGCGGTAGTGTGTATTCGTCATTCAAAAGAGGCAACAGCCAATCAGAGTGATTTCTTTGGCAGACTTTCTTTGGCCGATTCAACTTTGGCCGCGGGAGTTGTGAAAACGTGCCGTAAAGCAACGACGGTGGGGGACAAACCAACCCGAGTAGGGCGCCGCAAATGCCCGACTGCCTCTGACGGCCTCTGACTCCCAAAATCGGGTAGGTGTGTCAGGGCCTTTACCCTAACACTTGTGTGAGTGTTGAAGTATAAACACCAAATTGTTGAGTACAAATAAACTTGCCTTCCCTTAAGTACAGTACTTATATTTAGTTACATTCCTCCACTCTGGCTTTTACCCATGAGAAGAGGAAACAGCTCCCGTTGTTGTTCTGATATGAGATATGAGGATTATTTGCAGGAACATCAAAAACAAACAAAGCCAAAACCCATTTAGCCAAATTCAATTAACTGTCCAGGAAATCCAATTACAGCTGTGTCAGCACTAAGCCAGGCTGGTCCTTGGCGTTGCTGATATCGATGTTTGCCAGAGAATTAAAGCCAATCAGAGCTGCTCGTTAAATTTAAGAGAAACCCGTCGCTAAATCTGCAAACAACCTTTGGAGAGTGATATTCTGCTCCAACACGGCACCCACCATAAAGCTTTCATTCATGTGTATTACTAACACAGCTCTGGGGGAAAAGACTGCTGAAAAAATATCAGTTTCTTTGGCAGCAACGACAAACTCTCTGTAGCAGAAAACCAGAGATGCAAAAAGTACAGATCTTTTACTCAAGTAGAAGTACAGATACTCGTGTTTAAAAGTACTGACTAAACTTCTTTACTTAAGTAAAAGTAAAGAAGTATGGGCTTTGAAATGTACTTAAAGGTGGGGTATGTGATTTATTTCAGAAACACTTTTTGTTATATTCCATGGAATGCTCTTAACATCCTGATAGCAATGAATATCTTAAGTGCTTTGACAATAAATACATACAAAAATATCATCTGTGGAAGCCGTGGTACTGTAAAAAGCACGACCAATCATCTGAGCCTGCCCGGCTAAAATAACTGGATGGCCTACCTGCCTGTCAGCCTTCCATCTGTGTACAAACTTATCTCGTGCCCTCATTGGTCATGTGCGCGTTTGTGTGTGTTGGAGGAGGGGCCCTGTAAGGAAGTGGAAGATTTCTTCCGGCTGTGTATTTTCAAATTCTAGCGCACTCAAGCTGGTTTCTCCAAAATTACATACCCTACCTTAAGTAAAAAGTACCCATAACTAGCAGCTGTTTTAAAGAGTACCTGACCTCCCTTTATATTAATAGAACAATAATGTCATTGTTAGCTAATGAATGTTTCCATGCTGAACAACGGCAACATGACAACGTTTTCATTGGTCCCTCTTCTTTAGAGAAGACCAGGAAATGATGGTTACACGGATCGTGTTCAAATCAATAGGCACGCAATGACTCGACTGCCTGTGGCCGACGCACGGCCGATTCAACATGTTGAGCGGGACACACCAAATTGAGTTTGGGCGACAGGGCCCGCTTTGTCGTCCGACTAACGAAAACGGCCGATTTCTGCCTTTTTTTACTATGCTCTATCTGAATTTACTCTGACACAGAAACATCTACATTGATTCTGACACTTCTACATCCAACTCACAGATGTAACCTTGCTTTGATAAAAGAAATTATTCATATAACCCTTTTAGAAGTTAAGTTATAGTCATTTGTTTTGGGCATAGCATTTTCGAGGCTGAAACCTGAAAAACAGGCTCAGGGCTTAACAGGTTAAGGAACCAGCCTGTTTGGAAAATGTAAGAAGTAGAAAGTACAGGTTTTTGAGTAAGAAGTAAAAAGTCGTCAGAAAAATAAGTAGTGGAGTAAAGTGCTGATACCAGAAAAATGTACTTAAGTACAGTAACGAAGTATTTGTACTCCAATACTTCCCACCTCTGTGTATCACATGTTGTCAGAAGCAGTCAGTGGTTGTTGAAAATCCTCCAAACACCGACTGGTTCTGACTCTCCTGAGCCGAGTAGAAATAATGACAACATCTGCTTCTGTTATTTACTCCAATTTACAAGCGAATGAGCCGTGGCGCCCACAGGAAGCCGCTGAGGGCCAAAAAATAACTCAGTCTGCCATCCACAGGAAATGAATGTTAGTCATGTTTCAAAATAGTCTTGATTGTTTGTGAGAATCTGTGTTTTTATAACAAGGTTTCATGTTAGATTTGTTTTTTGATTGATGACACATATTACTGGGAAATGATGACTAGCTTGATTGACGTCACTTTGCTTTATATCATAAAACACAATTGACCTCTAAACTCATATCTTGTTGCTTCAATAAAATGGAAAATGGAGGAACATCCTGGAATCATGTCTTGTTGTTTAGTGTGAGTATTTTTTTAAATATAACTACTCTACATACTATTTGACCTCTGAATGAACGTCCTGTTACGGAAAATCAGTGCTAATTCACCGGTTTATTGAATTTGTGTGTGTTTTCAAGTCTGGTTCTTGTTTCTTTCATGTACATTTCCTATTTTGTTGTTTTTTGCTGCAGAACTGCTGGTAGAAAAGTGAATTAAAGTGTTTATTTCCTGCAGACAGAAACAGAACAACAGGCTGACAGCTGGACGGGATTTCTGCACAATATATAATCCAGCAGCTCGTCTAGATCTGTGACGTGGGCCCTGTACTACGAAGCTGGTTCAACATAACCTGGATATGTTTGAGTTAGCCGGTTGGCCTAATCCAAAACATACGCGCTCTCGCTAAACGGTACTACGACACGGGTTACCAAGTGGATCGCTCAAGCCAGCCGTGCCCTATCTAGTTAGGTGCGCGTTCACATGAGAGGGGTGGTATTTGGAGCATTCGACCAATCACAAACATGGAGAAGCGTACTGACAGCGCACCGCGTCATACTTCCTGAATGAAAAGTCAACTATATAATTAGACAAATATGAAGACGTTAAACTTTAAACATCCATGACTTAAACATTTTATCCAGGATAAAAGCCACATAGCTGCACCTGCAAGGTGAATACAGCTGGTAACAGAACAAGTGTTTGAATGCGTACATTAACAGGTTTATGATATCACTGCCACTACTAAGACACGATGTGACTTTAATTACATTTGACTCAAGTGTTTCGTCAACTTAATGTGTTGCTTAAAATAATACTTCTGCATACAGTATGTGACACTGTGAGTGTTGCACGGCCAGATACGGCTCAGCTGACTCAGATAAGGAAATATATGATACATTATGATGTGATATGCCGCGGACTGTACTGTTACTTTGATCCGGTTACTTATGTTGTGGCAGATATTTAATTAAGCTTCTTAATGCTAATGTTATAATAGTCAGATTGCTCTGAAGATGGGAGGTGATATTCTATTAATGTTCACGTTCACACAGTCTGTGATTTTTGCCGGCCGTCTTTCCTGCAACGGCAGTTTTTCTGTATTTCCTTTCTCCTGTAATATGACTTGATCGCTTTAAACTCCGCACACTGAGCTCTGATTGGTCAGCAGGCAGTGCTTTCACTGAGTTGATCTCTTAGCCTGCAACCTAACCTGCTCCGGACCAGGGGGGTTTACTACAAAACTAGTTCAACCTATCCTGGATATGTTTTGAGTTATCCGGTTGACTTAATCCAAAAACAAAGCCGCTCTCGCTAAACTGTCCTACAACGCTGGTTATCAACTCATTTGCTCAAGCCAGCCGTATCCTATCTAGATAGGTGCGCGTTCACATAAAAGGGGTGGTATCTGGAGCATTCGACCAATCACAAACATGGAGAAGCGTACTGACAGCGCAGCGTCATACTACCTGAATGAAAAGTCAACTATAATATTAGACAAATATGAAGACGTTAAACTTTAAACATCCATGACTTAAACACTTTATCCAGGATCAAAGCCACATAGCTGCACCTGCAAGGTGAATACAGCTGGTAAAAGAAAAAGTGTTTGAATGCGTACATTAACAGATTTATGATATCACTGCCCCGTCTGACACGATCTGACTTTAATTACATTTGACTCGAGTGTTTCGTCAACTTAATGTGTTGCTTAAAATAATACTTCTGCATACAGTATGTGACATGTGAGTGTTGCGCGGCCAGACACGGCTCAGCTGACTCAGATAAGGAAATATATGATACGATATGCCGCGGACTGTACTGTTACTTTGATTCGGTTACTTATGTTGTGGCAGATATTTAAGTAAGCTTTCTTAACGCTAATGTTATAATAGTCAGATTGCTCTGAAGATGGGAGGTGATATTCTATTCATTTTCACGTTCACACAGTTGGTGATTTGAACTGCAACGGCAGTTTAAACTGTATTTCCTTTATCCTGTAATATGACTTGATCGCTTTAAACTCTGCACACTGTTGTTATCAGCTGTTCCACCATGGTTTCTACCTCAACCTGTAATAGGTGTATCCTTATTTAAACGGTTACATTCAATACAAAATAAAATCAATGTGCAGGCTTGCACTGTTCTACATGAACAATACGGGCAGTTTATACATTAAATAAATCAACAGTAGGTGGTGATATATGCTCCAAGGCTCTTACCTCTGCGACCCGACCACGGATAAGCGGGAGAAGATGGATGGATGGACTATTTTTGTTTTCACTTCATATTGAATTGTGAATTGCAAGAAACTGTTGGCCTCATAACATTAGCAACATGGCGTTCATGTAAATCCACTTGTTTGTGTACAACATTGCATCAAAGACTAACAACAATATTTGCAATCAACCACACAACAGCAAGAATCCTGCAGGTGCATTAGCTTCAAATGAGCCCCTCTGTAAACTATGAATATAAGAGTCAATACAACTGGAAAAGTGCAGAACTTCTCTCCCAGAAGTAAAACAGCTCATGAGGGAAACAGCAGCCGGTCAAAGCTAACCTGAATCCTGAAAACAATCAATATTTGTATCCTTTATGGCATAAATCAATAGGCTGAGCAGCTCCTCCTCGGCTGGATGTTGTTTCCAGTTAGCTTCTTACTTAGGGAGCAGATGATCTGCCCCGAGGCATCAGTGTAATGGCCGTTGTGGCGTGGTGGGCAGAAGGTCGATGGATATTGATCCACCTCATTATTCCTCTCCATCGAGCGCTCACCTCGGCCAAATAAAACCCAGATCTCTGGCTCTCTAACGCCCGGCGATACTCGGACGCTCGGCTCTACCTTTGATCTTCATTGTTGTTTAAAAGCTGCAGCACTTTATCGACTCTTTGTTTAGAAGCTCTTTGTGGCTCCGAAGGATGTAATTATCGGCTGTTTTAGCTTTTTTGTGTCGGGAGGAGCAGAGGAACCTCGCGAGGCGACGCTCGATGGCGCCTCAAAGGCTCTTATCGAGAGAGGAGGGATCGAATTTAAACTTTCCACTTTCAACCTCCAGGCTGTTAAAGAGGCATCTGTCAGGAGGACACACACACACACACACACACACACACACACACACACAAACACACACACACACACACACACACACACACACACACTAATGACTGAGTCTAACAGTAAACAGAAAGAGTGGTGCAGGAATGAGTCCTGAACATGGAAATGACTCAGCATTTCATCACTTCCTGTCCCCTGGTCTGGAGGTCAATGGTTTTCTGAAAGTGTTTTCGGTTGAAAATAACAACAAGTCCTCCAACTCATACGACCAAATGGGGCGATTGTTCAGGCCCAGTTATTATGACCAAATATGTCGTATGTTCAAGCTCTTAATGCGTCCTATAATTACGTTTTAAAGTTTTTGCCCCCTAGTGCTCCCGTTGAATGCAAACGTTACAGATGGTCGTTTATTCACAAATAACCCTCTCTGTAAAATCCTAAATTGTAGGATAGTTTGGCCATTAAAACGCTTTTTGATTAGATTTCTAGCGAGAAGTGTATATTGTACTTTTAGAATCCACGTCCAGTCGATATGTAGGATCGATAGTTTGATAGATATTACGAAGATGATTTGAGGTATGCGGCAGCCTCCATGTCAAGCTACGGGTTGAAAACAGTATTTCCGGTCTCGACGTTTTCATAATAAAACCAATGATCAAATGATTTAACAGTGATATCTGCAGTACTCATCAACTAAAAAACATCAGCTTATCCTTGTTAATTATACGACATTTATTGGTTTAAATTGTGTACAATGCTTTTGTGTTTTTCCCATAGGTTTTTCTCTTTCGATTCTGAGAGACACCTTTCTTTTTTCAGTGGTTTTGATAGGCTAAAACATCGCCGGAATGCATGCCGGGATATGGTGTTTATCCGATATGAAATCGGAAAAACATTTTTTTTAAATAAAATAATACTTTATTCCGAGTGTTCTTGCTTTTCTCTTTGGAAGTCATCACATAACGGCATTGTAATACACGGTTCGGCTGAATTACATATTACATATCTGCCGTAGTTCTTTATTTATAGAGCCCTGATGAGAAGACCTTTGGAAAAACTGGAAGAAATGCCGCCGAAACTGAATACTTGACGTGGATCATAAATATATCAACAATTAAACAACATCTTCAATTTCTCTTCACACAATACGTCTTCTTGCAGTATCAACACTAATTCGGCTGACTTTTACATTTGATCCAATTTGTAGATAGGTTATATTTACACCATAACGGTGCACAGCTGATATAAAAGGACTTTATAGATATTACTGATTTTCTTTTAATATAAGAATGTAAATACTGAGTCTGAAATAATATAGCAATATGCTGTAAAATTATGTGAAAACATGAATAAAACTACACATCTTCAGATGTTGTACATACATAAGTGTCCTACACTAATAATACAAAGTTATTATGGCTGTGTGTACCTTGTGTGCACCGCCTAGTGGTTAAAGCACGTTATTGAATTATTGTTTTTGTGAAAAAAATATTAAGAGTACATACTTTCATAGGGGGAAAGTAGAAGGTCAATGATAGAAATATAGAATATAAAAAATCAAGAAGATACTATAAGTGATCTCTACAATAGTGCAGGATGTACAAAGATATTAATAGGAGGAGGTGCAAAACAGAAAAACGAATTAACCTTTATTTAAACATTAAATAATACTTTAGATTAAGGTCTTCTTTTAAATAAGAAAAAAACTTTGGGGATATCTATCTACAGATAAATATTAAGCCTGACAAAGTACTTAACGTCTAATATATTGCTTTCCTGCAATGTTAACTATGTTGAAGCAATTATTTTAACTGATATTATACATATGAATTATACTCTTATGTATGTAGATAGTATAAGAAATGTGCAGAATATGACAGTTTAATGGTTTGGTGGAGGTATACACACATATTGATAGATGTCTTGTAATGCACTGTTGAGGAACCTGTGACCCAAGATTTTCATTCATTGCATAACTACACTGTAGTATATGATATGTCAATAAACCTTTGAACATCTTGAAATCTTGAAAGGGATGTGCAAAATAGCCATTATACAGTCTTTAATTAACTATTAGTAGAGAATAAAGAGTAATTAATATACTTTATTACTCGTTTCCATTCATGTCAATTGCAGATAAATGTTTAGTCTTCTCAAGCACCAACTATCAAATATCTTGTTGTTGGCACTTGACAATCACCTTCCCTGAATTTGACTCAGGTGTAACTAAAGTCTGATTTAAGGGTTGTTTATATTTCACATCATTAATCAGAATCTGCAAAGTAACTCAAATAAATGTAGTGGAGTAAAAATACCAGGTTAAGGTCAGAATTGTAGTGGAGTAGAATTACAAAGTAACAATCAGCTGTCATGTTGGTATATATTAATGCTGCATATTATGGACACCAGCGATTTTCACCCATGTATTAATTATATGTTTTACATTTGATAACACCAATGTGTTTAATACTGGCAACTTCTAATTGTGGGAAAAACGAAAACGTTCAGTAGAGACGTCCCATAGAACATTTTGCGAAACTCAATAGTTCTGGGGGGGGGGGGGGGGGGGGGCGTTCGATTCCAGTTTTAGATAGTCTGGCGTGGTTTCGTTCCATTTCAAACAGGTGTTTGACGCTCGGCGTAACCTTGGCGCACTGCCACTCCAACATCCAATCCCAGAGCTTGAAGATTAATCACAGGGACAGTAGTCCTAAACGATAGCTGGGGATTAAGGGTAGTGCAGTGTCTTCGGCCATCCTAAACTTGAAAATGCTCGAAATGTCCCTTACAGGCCTACGTCTGTTTCCGGTTATTTTTATCTTGAAATTCAGTTCCTGACGGACGCCAAAAAAAACAGAGATTATGGAAATAAACCAATAAATAAAAACAAGGATAATTGTGTGTTATTGGTGAGTAAATAACAGTGTGTTATTTTGAAAAGA
>CALSBZ010034144.1:0-11860 GCA_943591055.1 Gobionotothen gibberifrons
TGTGAGACAAGTGTAAGCCTTTTGGATTTATGTGTGAAAGTGTGTATGTGCGTGTGTGTCATGTAGCCCTCCAATGATGTCGGCGTATCCTCCCCAGCCTCGGGCCTGGTGTTAACTGTCAGGACGGAGTAACAAGCAGCAGTTGACCTTTTGTCGAGGTGGAAGTGACAACAAGAAAGTGTATACCTGAAGAAGACAACTTAATGTGTAGCCATCAGTCTGCCTCCTGCCTCAGGCCACAGAAAGGCCTGAACATTTTAGTGTGTGTAATTGAACCACAGGAAGAGAAGGGAAGACAATCAGCAATATGTCAGACGTTGTTTTTGCCTTAAATCTGTCAGTTTAAGCAGAAAGAATCACTCATAAACCTGGATCAGCTAATGTGGCGTCACGCAACGAGCAATCTAACTGGTCAAAATCAATTCAGGGTTTGGGTATCGACGTGATAACAGGATTCAGGCCTGTAAAGAGAATTCAGATAGAGAAACAAAACGGGGGGATTACAGAAAGTGTTGCGCAAATAGCCGACTTACTGTTATTGGGTAATTTGAGTTGTGCACACACACATTTTCATTGAAGCACATTCAAGGAGGATAAACCTTCCCTGCCTGTTTTATTAACTCTGAGCTTATTTAAAAGTGCAAGAGAGAAAGAAATGATCCAATAATAATGAGGACCTCTTGAGGACTTTGTTATCTCTCAGTACTTAAGTCTTTCATAACTCAGCGTGCATACACACACATACATCCACACACACACCTCTACCTTGTGCAGTACATCAACGCTGCGTCCCGCTGTTAAGTGTTCTCCATCAAAAGCATTCCTTCACTCTCCCCTCTCGCTCCAGTCTCAATTCCCTGCCAACAACAACGTTGTGTTGGACTCTGCAGACCCATCTCACTCTAAGACCAGAGGAGCGTTAAGGGCATTAAAAAGTGAACAACTCTCCATCCAAAACCAAAACATAAAGGGCAGTCCCGGCTGTCACACACTGCCAAAGTACGCACACAAAATTGACTAAATTAGCAGGCATTTTTTCAGCACTCTAGAAAAAGGACAAAGTAGTTGCATGCTTTGCTTTCATGGCAAATGGAGAGAAGGTGTTCATAGTTTTCCTTCTAATGTAACATATGATACAAATCCTACAGTTATGGCATTGCTTATTATATTTCCCTCAAGGAAAAGTCTGTGAAAAGCGTTAGTGAGTGATTTAAACAAACAGCACTTTGCTCTAACATTTGCTGGAAATGATTTTCTAATTTTCAAAGAAGAAAACAGAACCAAAGAAAACATACTAAAACGGAGTTGATGCTTAACTTTAGTGTTTTATATCTGCTAATGTTACCGTGTGAAAATGCAAAGGTTTACTAGAAGTATGTGTTGGCCAAAGAAAGCAAGAAAAACAGTCTGTCTGCACTTGAGTGTGACGACAACATGTATATCTGTAGATTCATCTCGATGACAGAGCCAGACAAATGTGAGGCAAAGATACTCCATGAGGTGGATTTGAGTGAAAAACACCACTACTTTTTTTTAGTCATAACTCACTCAAATCTAAACTCTGCAAAAAGGAACTTCTAATAGAACATTTAGCAAACTTGTAGTAATGCAAATGTGTCAAACAGTTAAAAATGAAGGCTGATTAAACATCCTGTTTGAAACTTGGAGCACAGGTTTGTAAGACAAACAATAATAGCAGTTACAAAATCCGTTATACACTAGAGCAGTATTGGGGGGGGGCTGTCTTGAGTTAGCTTAAAACAATATTTTAAATGTATGGCCTTGAAGCTGGTGGATCAGGATGCGTGCACTCCTCCAGCTTCATAACAAATGATCGGGATTAAGCAGTCCCCAAAATCGCAAACTTTTCCTTTTATGGAATTGGAGCATTGCATTTGCAGTTGTTTTTGGGAGTCACCAGTTAGAGAGCAGAACGTGTGGACTGATTTCTGCTTCATTTGGCCTTGAGCTACCATCCATGCAGAGGATGTGCAGCTCGGGGGCTGGAAGCTGCCTCTGTGGGAGTACTGTGTTTCTGACGTGGGTCGTATTTTCCTGTCATTAGGGCTACAGAATACCAGACGTGCACGCCTAATCTACCGACACACACCCTGCATATAAGGAGAAGGAGAGGGAGGCGGAGCGTGGTATGTGTTTGTGTGTGTCTGGAGGCCTACAAACAATCTTCAAGGTGCTTCAGATTGTCTCGGGGGGACAGTTACAGGCAAGGGAGCGCCGTAAAGCCCCAAATGGACTAAACAGACCAATGTTTTAAAGGCCTGCAATTTTCTATTCTCCTCCCCACACACACACACACACACACACACACACACACACACACACACACACACACACACACACACATGCAGACGTACAAAGACACAGGCTTTCTAAACAGTATATAAACAGACAACAAAACAAAGACTGTGATTAGAATTATTTGATTATATTTAGCATAACACTCAGCAGCACAGATAGGACCCACACACTGACCCTTTGTCTTGTTAAAGAGTAGAATAGATGTTTTACTTTCTTCAGTTTCACCCCTAGAGACATATTTTAAAAGACTTTACTTCAGTCATGGATCATGGAAGAGGAGGATGAGGAGGGGAAGGAAAGGAGGCTGCTGGTCTGTGTTCCCTTCATCGGGTAGAGAAAGAGAGGAAAAGAAGAAAAGGGGGAGGGAGAGAGGTTAACTGTCGAAAGTTAAGGGTTCACTTCGAGGTTCTGCTCCTGCGATCCTCTGGGGGAAGAAACTGGGGAAGTTATGTGTGAGAGTGCAGATCCCAAAAAGGCAGGAGACCAGTAAATCACCCGGGAGAGAAAGAAAAGATACGGTACTGAACCAAGAGGATGGTTGCGAATGAGTGTGATGAAAGAGGAAAAGAGAGTGCAGGGAGAGAGGGGGAAAAAGAGCGATGACAGGGGAGAAGAGAGGAGGGAGGAGAGTAATGGGAAGCGAGGGGTTAAGGGAGAGAAAGAGAAAAGTAGCAGGGGAGTAGAGAGAGTTCAGAGGAATGAGATTTCAATCTGTTGGAGGAAGAAATGAGAAGAGAGAAATATAAAGAAAGAAAAAATAGGAACATTAAAAGGTATTCGGTATAGGGGGAAAAGAGGTAGATGTAGGACAATAGGCAACGGAAAAGAAAGAAATAGGACAGGAATTAAAGTTAGAAAGGAGATTATTTACAACGAGGAGATATACAGTATGTAATCAAAAGAAATGGAGGTATAGAAAAGGAGAAGTAGACGTGAGCTGTCGGGCCCCTGATGAGAAAGCCATAGAGCTGAGCGAACACATGGAGAGAGAGGGAGGAGAAGCTCCCGTGAATACCTCTGTGTGACTAATGGCGTTTTCACACATTTACCCAGCGTCCATCCATCATTGTGTCGCCTGTTAAAACAACAGCAAGTGCTAGAAGACTACTGTTGCTGTTCTCCTTTTTTTTATTCAGCTCTATGTCCACGACTTCGCCTTATTCATCTCAGACATCCACAGCTGCACATTGGTGGAGTAAATCAAGCTTTGTTTTGTTTTGGTGACAATTGACAGCTGGGCCAATGATGGGGAGTCTTTCTTTGAATCTTCTGAAGTTTGAGACTCTGAAGGAAAGGGGGAAACACTTTTCTGTAAAGCCAATCCAAAAAAGCAAATATGTATATAGGTTAACGCTACAAGCCATCTGTGTAGCAGATCATTGTTCATGTTGATTCCACTTAGGGAGATGTTTTACAAGTTATTATCCCAAATAAATATACATAAGTCAGCCAGACAGAGTTTAAACAAACTTTTTAAATAAGCAAACGTATCTTGAAGAGAAAACAATTAAATAAAATGTAATGTTAAATTACATTTTACATTAGGGATGCCAGAAACTGACCATGATCAAATTCGAAATTCGGACAGCCCTGGTGAATATTAATTGATTATTCGCCTGCGCTGTTGGCTTCCTCCAAGTTTACAGTAAAACAAACTGGTGGTGTGACCAATGGCCATTTACAATTATTAATACTATTACGGCCCGTCCACACTACAGCTTCAAAAAAAGCTTGGAGCTGGGCGTGTCTGAAGCTTGGGGATTTTTTGCGAGCACCGCGACCAACAACCTATCACATGAATCTCCCGCCCCCGACATACAAAGCAATAGGGATGTTAAAACGAAGTAAACTGGATATAAAATCCACAAACAGGCGAAAACCTACCCGTTTCACCCACTGTCTCTGCCACCTCCCTCCATGCCTGGTTCCTCCGGTTGTATCCCGGTAAGTTAATAGGGACTGGTCATACAAAACCGGGTGATTTTCTACGGCGATAATTAGTTTCTCCTCCGTCTTTTTTTTAAATATAGAAATGAACGGCGGGATATCTCTCCCAGCTTAGACGCGGTTTGATTGGCTAGGGCTTGAGCTGTCAGATTTTCCGACTCGGGATTTGATTGGCTGGCGCTGAACTTCTCCGACTTCTCCAGCTTCCCCGGCGTCAGAAGTTGAACAATTTTCAACTTTTGAAGCCGGAGACGCCGGAGAAGTTCAGCCAAGCTACCCACAATTCAGTTCGGCGAAAAGCGAGGCAAAGTGACGTCACCCCATTCAAAGTGAATGGGCAGAAGCGTCAGAAGCTTTTTTTGAAGCTGTAGTGTGGACGGGCCGTTACTATTATTAGCATTAGTCTATGAAACTAAGCCAGGAAAAAAAAGAAAAACATAAATAATAATAAAAAGATATATAAATAAAATCGAATTTTAAAAATAATGTTCTATTATAGAGACTGTAACGAATATACGAAAATCGAATAATCGCTGGCATCCCTATTACAGACCAACTTCAAGCTGGAACTTTGACATGGCGCAGTTGTTTCTCACACATAATTTTTTTCATCTTGCAATGTGGGATCATTTCAAGAGGTGTTAGAAAACAGGAGTACACTGGAATATGCAATATAATGTTTTGTGTAAGTCTATCTATTCTCAAAAAAACAAG
This sequence comes from Gobionotothen gibberifrons, assembly GCA_943591055.1. Classification (NCBI taxonomy): domain Eukaryota; kingdom Metazoa; phylum Chordata; class Actinopteri; order Perciformes; family Nototheniidae; genus Gobionotothen; species Gobionotothen gibberifrons. The sequence goes on from CALSBZ010034144.1 coordinate 4,981, forward strand.
AATTATTGTAATGTATACATGTGGGGACTTTGGCACAGAAGTGCTTTGATGCTGGATGTTACAAATTGAGTTCTAGCCACCAGCTGCAATTATCCTTTTGGTTTCACAAAGTTGTTCAGTAGGTAGGGTTGGTCGTTCATTAATGGCAGGGTTAGCCTCTTCATGTGCTTCACTGGGCTCAAATATATTGGGTTTTTAACTCTTCCTCTACTGATCACCTATTCTTCACCTGTGGCCACATCCCAACGTCTCTTTCTCTCTAGAAACAACACAATAGTCCTTGTTTACTAACCCCTTTTTTCACAAGGGCAAATGAAAGCTATCTGGCTGTGTTAACTCTGTGTGATATGCGTTGATATGTTACTAATCTTTATCAGCCTATATGTAATCTAGATAAGCCTCTATCTGGGGCATTGTTCAAATCCACCGAGCCTTTGTCCTTCCTTTTAAATCTTAAACTGACATGACCTGCAGTGGGTCGTTCTCTCTATGTGTTCCTAACAATGGACTTGTGTAGTCTGTTAGGACACTTTGTTTGCTAAAAGGTGGCCTATTGTGTGTTTTTAGAGCTGTATTTGTAGGGTATTGTTTTAAGGCAGAAGGAGTAATGAGATGGAGACGTGCAGTGAACCATGCTAACTCCTATACCTCCTCCTGCTTCTTCCTGTTTGTCTTTCTTTTTACTGCTCCCCTAATCGGCCATATTTCATTCTCTTCTCACACGGACTCCCTTAAATTCCATCCTCCCTCATTCCCCAATTTCCTCCCTTTCTCTCTTCTTACCTTCCTCTCCTTTCTCTTCCTCCCTGCTCCTTATTTGTTCTCTCCATCTCCCCCACAGTTTCCTCCCACCTTCCCCAGTCAATCAGCCGGGCTCCTTCACCTCCCTCTGTTTTCCTAGTGTGCCGTTTCACAGTAGAGCGGCTACCGAGCGGTCAAGGTCACGCCTGATTTTTATGTCTCGCCACGACATCTCCGTTGATATCAGCTTGGCTTTGTGTTTGCTGCCTGGGCACTCTATTGTTGTCTGTGATAACATGTTTGAGCTAAGCCATGATAATCTTCTTAAAGGTCAGACGGTACCTTGTGTGTGTTAAAAGACATATTTGGATGTTTCAATGGTTCTGAGAATAGCAATGAACAAGAGTAGGTACCTGCAAACATGGAGGCGAAGAAAAGGCATTTACAAGCGGTCATTGTAAGCTTGATCCTAAACCTGTTGACACACCCACTTCCCTTTAAATACTTCCGTCTGTCAACACACCTAAAAGTCATTTGTCAAGCAGAAATGAAGACAAATACCAATAATTCTGTTTGCATTTTCTCAACATTAAGAATTAGCATCTTTCCTAAATGATTGTCAAGGCAACATTTGGGGGTTTGGAATAGAGAAAAAAATAGGTCACTTTGACCTCAAGGAATTTCAATGTGAATTTATTTACTACTTTTTGATATTTCATAGTTACCGCAACCTTATTTAAGGTGGACCTGAATACAAGCGGGTAACAATGGATGAATAATAGCCCTTGATAGGATGATATATATTTTAGATGTATCTCTGCCAATGTGGATCAGATTGACCTATCAAAGGAAACGTCTGTTGGTGCTAACATTATGGATAATAATTAGTCTACAATCATTTCATATTTTCTCCTAGTACCAGATAAAAAAACTATTTTTCTGCTGCTGAAAAAAACTAAAACTTTTCTGATAGGAAATGAAAAAACGTTCCTAAGGAGGTGTCTATAATGTCAACCAACCCGCCTGTTTACACCTTTAGTAATCAGATGTTTGTACACCTTACTTAATCAGTACACTTTGTGTCCTGTAACTAGTCTGAAGAGGAGTTGCGTGTTAGGACGATAGTGAATCAACATGTGTATTTATCTGACAATAACACCGTTTTAAATATAGTTTGATCATCTCAATAACTCCCTCTCTCCTCTTTTACCCTCCAGGTCCTCCCAGGGTGTCGGAGCGGGTGGCCCACCGGCAGAGCGTCCGTCTGGGTCGCACCATGAAGCTGCCCTGCCCCGTGGAGGGAGACCCCCCGCCGCTCATCATGTGGACCAAAGATGGCCGCAACATCCACAGCGGCTGGACGCGCTTCAGGGTGCTGCAGCACGGTCTGCGCATCAAAGAGGTGGAGCCTGAAGACGCAGGGACCTACATCTGCAAGGCCACCAACGGGTTCGGCAGCGTGAACATCAACTACACCCTCATCGTTATAGGTAAGTGACTGAAATGAGACAATTAGTTTGAGGATTGGTACTAAAATCACTTTTACTTTGGACTTGATATGTTACTTAGAACTATCAAATTCCTTTTTTCAAGATGTATTTTTACCATCGTTGAGACCCGGGCTGTGTGACGCTTTTCAAACTTTCAAAATTGTGATTGGACAAGAAAGCTACACTACTAGTCTCTTATTGAAAAAGTGTGGGGCTGTGTTTACGCGTGTGTTAAACACAGGTTTCCATCCTAGCATCTGTTTTTTCAGGCTTTATTTTTCTTTACTTTTTTTTCATTCTGGCTTGCTTGCATTGCTGTGTGAGTTTCTGGGACATAAGAATACGTTTTTTTATAAATTATAACATTAATATAATAAAGAAAGAAACTATGAAACATAAACAACAGCAGACCTTGATTTCAATTCAAATTACAGACACTAAAGACAGCTGGAGAAGATGCCAGTTCAGTGTAAATATGTATGTTTTCGGCTGGTATAATTAGCCAGGTTTGGTTGGTGGGGCCATTATACAGTAATCAAATCTGTGTAATTCCCCAGACTATGAAGCGCTGCTTTTGTCTGAGTTGTTATGCTTTGTGCGCGTGTCTGACCACAATTGTTGTTCTTGTGTGTTCCTGTATGATTATGAATGAGCAGGAAATGTGTGTGTGGGTGTGTGTCTCCATTTCGATGTCTCTATGAAAGACACATTGTTGGGCGTTCAGTTTTCAGTGTCTGATTGTAAATATCTTTATGTTAAGTTTTTCAAACTTTTAATTTCCAAAGTGGTAGCTATACCCTGTGACAAACTTCTTGTTTCTATACAGTTGAGACTCAAATAGCTTCTTCCCTTAACTTCTTCCATGTAAACAAAATACCTGGCGGGTCAACGGTGTGTCAGTGCGCATTAACACGTGCAAATCAGTGTGTGTATAATTCCATGTGTTTGTCTACATGCCATCCTGTGCGTGTGTGTCTGTGTACAGTATGTGTGTGTGTGTGTCAGGTTCCAGCGTTCCAGAGAATCTCTCTATGCCCGCCGTCGGCACTTCAAAGACAGACTTGTGCAAAGTGCTGCGGTACAGATATAACCTGCCAATATTAATGTACCAAAGTGGGAATCTTGAAAGAATTCTGCTCTCAAAAAAACTCTCAAATGTTACGGTTTACAAAAAGACTCAATGCTTGTTTTCTTGGTATAGATGTAGCAATATCTAGAATATTATATATACAACTTTTGCTTAAACCACAAAAATGAAACATCCTTGAAAGTACCTTTTCTGTTTCTGTCAGGGTTGCCATCCAATTTCAGGAGCACACATATAAATGTTTCGCTCAATTATTTGGATAATTGACCATAAATTAAGCGCTTCTATTCTCCAGTAATCATTATCGGTCTGTGATCCAGAGCTGTATCGGTATTGACCTGAACTTCAAAGGCGAGCTGGCATACAGAGGGCAGCGGGGCGGGGGGGCAGCAGCTGCAGCTGAGGTCATCCAGGCAGACAGCTGCTGCCTCCCTCCCTCTCTCTCTCTCTCCCTCCCTCCCTCATTCACTCACACTCATTCACCGTCCTTTTCATTCACTTTCATATATGCGTCACACATGTGCTTCAGAAGCAATGAATTGAGTGAACCCTCATGAGCTACTTTGGTGTCATTGAACTCAAAGAATTAGTACCTTAACAAGAGAAATAAGGACTTCAAGTAATCCTTTGACCATATGCCATCCAAACATGCAGAAAGCTTTCAATGTACATTTAAAACCTTCAGATAGGTGCAATACTGGGCTGTTTAGATGCACCTGCAAAATAACCTTAGAATCCAGTATCTGCTCTGGAGAGTTCAATCAAAGTGTAACATTTCAGATTGCAGATGTTTAAAATGTTTGTACTCATCTTTACATAAACATTGTCCCATGACAACGGGGCAAACTCAGCCTGCTAAGGAAGATGTTCTGATATATTTACCACAACAGCTATTAAATAGATATTGAAATGACATTGTGCTTTCAACTGCTGTCCATTAATGAACTTTGAAAATAAATATTGAAGTACCTAGGTAAACATTTTCTACAAATAATCGTATTTGAAACTTCATACCTAAGCTCCAGAGCTTTTATTTTAGCACGTAATGAAAAGCATTCTGTTTAAAAATGTCTTTAAGAAAAAAACTTGAATTAAAAAAACCGTATTAAGACTCAAACGTTTCCATGTCATTGCACCGAATCCCATTCAAACTGGGATCAAGAGGATTGCCACATGCTATCCAAGATAAGAGGCTACATGACAACGTTACCACAGATTATACAAATGGTATCCAGAGACACTTAGTGCTGCCCCGGGTTAACCTTCAGAGAGGACCCTCGCTGTAATACAAGCTGCGAATCATGCCATGGCATCTCCTTAGAGAGGCAGTTAGCGTGTTTTCATAGCTGGAACAATCTGCATAGCCAATGATGTTCAAAGCATGGATGCAGTTGTTCTGAGTTCTGCTGCTTTGCATTGCCTCCTCCTCCTCCTCCTCCTCCTCCTCCTCCCTGCTTTCATCTCCTCTCTTCTCCTGTGTGGTCCTGCTGTAATTATTCTATGGCCGCTGCGCTTCACAGTAATGAGCCCACACCTGCGTCTTATTGTCTTTCCCTCTCAATTTCTAACTACCAAATATCTTTAGCACCTTTTTCCTATTAACGCTCAATCTCGCCACTCATTCCTCCATCTTTAGTCAGCCGGCTCGTTTTTCCTCAGTCACGCTTTAATTTGTTTCAATATTTTCACAGTTTCCTATTTTTTTCTTCCCCGGACGTAAGAGCAACTTGATTGCCATAAAACATCCTCTGTACCGTTGCCCTGTGGTTGGGAGTGATGGAGAGGCGTTTGTGTGAAGGCAGGCTTTTGTTGGCGGGGCAAATTAGAAGATTCCTTGAAGTCTTTTATCGTGTGTAGGTTGGCAAATGTTTGCGTGAGTAAATAGTCTTTGTGTGTGTGTATACGTGCTTGTTTATCTGAGAGTTGGTGTATGCAGATTTATGGGACCACCAGTAAAGAGAAACTCTGAGAGATTGTTTTGTTATGCTCAACAAACATCAATGTCCTCCAGAGCTCTCATTTCTTCTCCCAATTTATTTTTCTCTCCTGTCAATCTTTTGTAATTATTTTCATTCTCCATGAAAAGTAAATGATGAAAAATGATATTTTAAAAACAATGGGAGCGTGTCTTCAGCAAATGTAGGAAGCTATGCGTAAGAGAGAAGGAAATGTTTTAATGAAAATCTTCATCAACTCGCTTGTGTCTGATGGTGTGTGAGTAGGGATGTCCCGATCACCTTTTTTTGCTCCCGATCCGATTCCGATCATTTGATTTTGACAATTTGCCGATACCGATTTTTCCCGATTCGATCTTTATGCAATGCATTAAGAGAAAAAAAAGGAAAAAAGCTTCCGATCTTTTGAAAATCACGTGATCGGCGCCGATCCCCGATCATGTGATCGGATCGGGACATCTCTAGTGTGAGTGTTTGCATGCAGGTTCATTCATAGGTGACTGCTGTGATGATTTGTGATGATTTAATAGCCCAACCTCAGAAGCTGACATCTGGCCATAATTGTCGAACAAAGAGGAAAAGAGAGGAGGAGAAAGATATCAAACATAGAAATACTGTATGTCTGAATGAATGATTTATATTCATCAAGCTGCAGATGCATAATGAATGTTGAAATAAGAAAAATGGAAGCGCGAGATGGAACGTGACAAACGGAAAATATACACAAAGCAGTTCTTGGTAGAGGATTGTTTCAGAAAAATGATTCTATTCAACATATTTTTCATGAGCGCTGCAGTTTATGCCAGGATTAGTCCTATCTGCCAAATGCAACTAAAATCAACTATCACTTAATACAGACTGACACCATGAGGTCACATGGCTCAGTCCTGTATGTCACGACAATTCAATGTGAAGTTGCATGCAGGAAAAATGTTTTTAAAATGTTTGCTTCAGTCCAGTTCTTGGAAAGCAAATCACGCTCCTTCATTCAGGTTTATTCCGTCTCCATTGAACTGCATTGCATGTGTGAGACTGCAGCTGTCTTCCGAGGCAAAAACGCACACATCGGATCAGGTTGCAGACCGACATCATCTCTGGATCCCTCAGTTCCTACGGCCTGATACCTCCTCTGTTTTTGTCTTCTCACATTACGCAGTTTTTAATTTAGATATCTGGTGCCTCGTCTGGAGAGGATGTAGAGGTGGCCAAGGTTTGCAGCCTAATTGGTATGAGTCATACACACACACACACACATGTAATTGCACAGTGCCTTAAAATCTCAAATAACACAACCTAACCCTCACCCACCTACGTACAAACACACCAGGGCAGCTGTGCCTGTCTTGCTTTATTTTGTGTGTGTGTGTGTGTGTGTGTGTGTGTGTGTGTGTGTGTGTGTTTTCATTTTCGTGTGTGTGCGTGCACGGGTTAAGCGTTCTTACCGCCAGATTCTTCTGCTCAGGTTACACACACAGCACTTTCTCACTAATGGCAGAAAAATGCATGGAGTGAACCTGGAGCTGCAGCTCGCTGGTTTTCAGGAACCGCTCAGTTGGTGTTCAGTTCGAGGGTTTGAGGCCTCACAGGGGATTTTCTTTTCCAGGCAG
>CALSBZ010034148.1:0-17205 GCA_943591055.1 Gobionotothen gibberifrons
ATTCCACAACAGCGGCCCCAATCAATTTGATTCTGCTGCATGAAACCATTCAAAGCCTTGAAGATTTATTCTGCTGTAGTGCGCACATACGCCATTAGCTGAGCACAGTGAGCAACGTCGGTAGACTCGTCCAGCTGAATGGAGAAAAAAGGGCTTTCACGAATACCGTCCAGCACCTGTTCCTTCACATCAGATGCCATGTCTGAGATGCGGCGGTGCATGGTATTGTTCGACATTGGGATCGCATCTAGCTTGGCAGCAGCAGCTTCTCCCAGCATTACCGAAACCATGTCTTTAGCAGCAGGGAGGAGTAACGTTTCACCAATGTTGTGAGGTTTACCTGCCTTAGCTATCCGTAACGCCACTCGGAATGATGCTTCGGTTGCCTTTGTGTTCACAGTGCTAAATGTGTCAATTACATTTTTCTGTGACTGCAATTCATTGAGCTTCCGGTCAAAAAACTCCTGTGGCTTGGTCACCAAACATGGGTGTTTCGTCTCAATATGACGGCGGGGTTTGCATGGTCTCATACTGTCATTGGCTAGCACCTCGTTGCAGATAACACACTGTGGTAGTTGAGTGTCATCAGGACCGGTCCATGAAAATCCTAGCTTCAAATAATCGTTGTCATACTTCCTCCGTTTTCTGACAGACGCTGTCTCCTCTCTCGCTTTAGGTAACTTCACTACAAATCTATCCATATTTTGCTGCTCGCATACGTTTACTTTAGCTGAAGTTAGCTAGCTATATTTCACTGTTTCTCTTAATTTTTTTCTGGCAGCTGCGCCTCCCTTGAAGCTCTCTGGCGCCCCCCAGGGGAGGAGCGCCTCACACTTTGGAGACACTTGTTTTACTGTTTTAATGGCTTATCAAGAACTCAAACACAACATCTTGGTGTCATTCTGGACAGCTCCCTCTCATCTGGACCCCACATAAAAAACATCACCCGGACTGCATTCTTTGTACTGTCTTAAAACCTTTCCTTGGAATATGTTATGAATTGTAAGGTGTCCTTGGGTGCTTTGAAAGGCTCCCTAAATATAATGAATTTTCATTATTATTTATTATCTGAAACGATGTAATAACTTTTAAAACGTGTTCCAGTCACTTGCCCCATGCATTCAGCAGCAGCAGGCCATTCACTTTGATTTGATCCTGTTATGAAATGTCATCATTTCGACAATAAAGAAATGCTACATAAACGTTATCTTGCACATTTTATCTAACCATCTCCGTTTCTAACTTTCAATATATTTTAAAAGAGATCTCTTTCTCTCATCTGCTTCCGGGGCGGAGCCTCACATACACGCTGCCTCTCTCTCTCTCTCGCTCACAGACATGCAGCAGCGCTGTGCAGTGTGCACACAGTTCTGCCGGTAATGAATATTACATTTTGTGAGGAAACTTTTCCACCAATAATTCCAATAAGTATTCCAAAATGTATTCACTTCAGGTTTACGAAAGTAGCTGTAATCAGATTACTAGTTTTTCAAATGTAACGCCAGCTGAATACAGTTAGCCTACTTGATTGTTGTATTCTGATTACGTAACGCCGTTACAACCCAACCCTGCTTCTAGGCTACTGTCCCGCAGCTCCTGCCTCTCTGTTGGACTCAGTCGCAGCGGGGCTACTGCTGTGGTGCTGAGCGCATTAACCAGACTCTTCACAACGAAGGATCAATTCTTCTTCAAGGCAGGGAAGGTTTCGCAGTACGCAGTCTACTGTCCCGCAGCTGCTGCCTCTCCGTTGGACTCGGTACTGCACATTACTCACGAGACGTTGTAAAAAATGGGTGGGGTGTGAACGCACTAACCACTCCGCCAACACCACAGTCAACCCCCGTGCCGGGCCGAATGAGAATGTCTGGCGGGCCGGATGTGGCCCGCGGGCCGCCAGTTGGTGGTCACTGATCTAGTGTATTCATACCCCTCCTCACTGTTTATTCATCATTCAATTCATTCTATATTTTATTCTGTAGATTGTGTACATTACTTTTCACTGCTTGTTGCACTCCTGGTTAGAAGCTAAACTGCATTTCGTTGTCTCAGTACCTGCAATATGTACAATAACAATAAAGTTGAATCTAATCTTGAGCAGGAACAAATGTATTTACTTAGTACATACTTAGGCACCTTCAAGTTAAACAATACTACAGTAAACAATTAACACAGTAAATGATGTGGATTAAACCACATTTATTTCGTTAAAAATAAACAAAATATGATTTTGTTTGAATGATTAAATGTAGGGTGAAGTGCCCTAATGTGGGACATTTTTGCATTTCAGACTTCGGGGATATATTGCGATATGAAGCCGATACAATAAATCAAAATCCAGTACCATTCTGAAATCCCCAGGATGTGTCCTAATCAAACCAAAAGAGAAAATGCAGATATTACACTCATAAAAGAAATGGTAGACATATCAGTACTCTTAGTGCCAAGTTGTCTCAGACAATCTGCTTTTCCTAATGTGGGACAGTTCTGTGCAAAATGTGGGACACTGAAAAGTCTATGTTAAAAAGCCTCAGTCACCTTAATTCATGTAATAAAAACATCTCAGGTCAGTAACACTCAAAGCTAAATGTGCAATACCATGTTCAGCTATGTTACTATTTATAATGTTATTGCTGTTACAACAGAAGATGTTTTTCTTTAAATTGAAGTTAAATGCATCAATCTGGTGCACTTTGAGGGCAAAATTAAGAGATTTGTGGATCCAGCTCTCAACACTCATATGAAACAGAACTGTTCTTACAATGTGTGTTGGAAGGATTTATTAAATTACTATGCATATTTTATTGTGTAAACACACACCTGGTCACCTGAGAGCTGCCGTTTCATTCAGACTGTTTTTTAAAAACAACGGTCTGATTTTAACAACTCAATGTGTGATTGTTATAGCAGTAATATTAGACACTAATAATACAGTAAACTATTAACACTGTACATATTATTGTTTGCCCGTGGGATGAGGATTATCGGTAGTGAGAGCCGTGCTGCATTTTCCTCCGGTCGGATGTGATATAAAAACAAACCGATTATTTTTGTAGTTGTAAACTCACGTGGATTAAACTACATGAATTAGTGCATTCATGTCAATTCGCGAACATATGATACATTAAATGATCGTGAGGATGATGATTAAAAATCGTTTGTTTGAGCCGGTCTGCATTTCCTGACAAAAAAACAAAGCGATGGTTTTGTACTTACACCAACGTGGATTAAACAACATTATTTTGTTAAATAAAAACATGGTGATGTTTTGTTAATGATTACATGTCTCTTATTTAACACAGAATATGATCCTATCCGTGACATATGGATTTTAACAAATATCCGCTATATCAGATACCTGTAGATCTATCAGCTGTTTATTTCACATGCGTTCCACTGTGGCAGCTTTTTAATCACGGCACCCCCTGGTGGATCCATGATCCATTGCAGCTGGTTTCATTATAATTAAATGTATTTATCAAAGGGGCGTATCAAGTCCTGCGGGGGGGTTTTCCTTTTCAGCAGGGGCCCACCCCATGCCAATCACGGACCCGCACGGGTAGGCGTCTGAAATGAAGCGCTACATCTGTAGTATTACAAATAACAAATGTACACATTCAAGTAGGGAGTAAGTAGCGGCAGTATTTATAAAATAAAAATAAGTGTAGCGCTGTAGAATGAAGTGTGGTATTTAACAGTAGTACAAATATTATTGCACATACTTTACGTAAAGATTATTGTAATAGTAATGGATGGATTCACTAGGAGTAGCAGCTAGTAGTAATAATACCATTAGCAGAACATATTGCACATAAGTGTTGCTGCATTTGAAATGAATACAAATAATGCTAACAATATCTTAAGAATGCCAAGTCTGAAAAAACTTCAGATTACTTTGAATGACATTATACGTTCAGTGCCAATGGCTAGCTAATAATGTGCTAATGATGTACTCCACCTGTACTGCAACCCAGTCTCACGGCATTTCGTGTTATAGTCACGAAATTAATCTATTGATTCGTGTTCACCAACACGATTTCCCCATTTTTTTCGTGTCACACAGAACGGTTTCAAAAGCAATGTAAATAATAACAAATTAGAAGGAAAAGATTTTTTTTTAAATACAGATTTCAGTATTCTGACACAGAACGATTTTATAAGCAATGTATTTCTATTGGTAGTATGATTCGTGCCTGCACCAAATAATAACTTAGAAGGAAAAAAAGATTTAAAAATATAGATTTCAGTATTCTGAGGCTCTGAGCCCCATTTATTTTCCTCGCGGTGGCTTGATGTTGAGTAGGAAAATGTTTTTGATGAACCACACAGCTTCTGGTCTTCCAAGACCCGACAAAAAGACGTGGTGCAGGCAAGAAACATACTACCAATAGAAATACATTGCTTTTAAAATCGTTCTGTGTGACACGAAAAAAATGGGAAAATTGTGTTGGTGAACACGAATCAATAGATTACATTTATTTTGTGACTATTACACCAAATGCCATGAGACTGGGTTGTGTACTGAGTGCTTCAGATTTACAATCATTATCATCTGTAACCTTTGTGAATGTTAAAGGGATAGTTGTGATGATTTGAATTTGACTTCAAAAGTCACTTATCCATTGTCTGCAAATAACCGTTAGCATACCTGCGCGGCTCCTGTTTTCTAGCTTACAGCTTTGGTTGCCAGCTCATGGCATCACTTCATGTTTGATGCATATCCTCTTCCCTGCTAAGCAAACTCTGCAAATTAGTGATGGTAGGTGTATCTTGCAGCTTATTTGTCATAATAATAAGAGGCAGCTATGCCAAGGGCAGTATACCTGTCACATTATGTGTAATGTGCAGCCAATTCATTTCAGACAGCCTGATAAATATCCCCTGAGGGGACTGGTGATCACATTAGGTGTGATTTGATAAGACATGTCGAAGCATTTAATGTGATAGGTAGGGAGTGTTTCAGAAAACAGGCCTGCAACTCCCCATATGGAGAAGTGTTTAATGTAAAATGTAAGTTTAGCAGCACAGGTGTAGTGCTGCTGGAGGCACCGGAACCTCGCTCTGGGATTTTTGAGGAACAATTATATTTGTGTAACCGTTGTCTATTAGCGGTGTGTTTCTTTTGAAGGATAAATTCTGAATCAGACGTTGAGCCGATCAAATTTGACGAACCTCTCTTTTACAAACCGAAGAACACACGACAACTGTGCAGCATTGCTGACATCTGATGTTTCATCCAGCATTAAAGCTACAAAGGGTGCTTTACTTATTTCTTCTTTGATGGTCTCACCCAGTGGCGGCCGGCCGATAGGGGTGCGCCCCCCCTCTTCCCACATTCAAAAAATATATATATTTAAAAAATATATTTTTAATTTTAATTTTGAATAAACAAGGTAAATATTATATAATTGGTATCAGTAAAATGTATAATCTACAATAAAATCTCGTTTAAAATTGTGTTACAATGTCTAAAGTTACTGATAAGTCACATGTTTCCTGCCTGGCCTTGCCCGTGTATCATTACCCTCTCTCGTCTGGGCGCTATGCACAACGCCCAGACGAGAGTGCAGCAAGTGCAGCAGAAGCCAACCGTTGCTATCTTTAAACTATGCCGCCGAAACATAATTTCAGCCAATCAGCGTCGTCAAATCTGATGGTCACAGGGCGCCTACGTCAGCGCCCGGTGCAGTCTGTGAGTTGTTTGGACTCGTATCCAAGGAGACCAAACAGGAAGCTGTCATACACTCTGGAAGCTATCATTAGCAGCTAATAGGAAAACTCCGTTTTTGACATACAAATTGAATTATGGATTATCAATAATTTTTTCAAAGTGACAGACACATTGGATTAACCTATGGATTAACCTTCAGCCGCGTTTTCAGCCGGTGAGCATATCTCTGTGTTTTGCTACCTAAAACTACGTCCTGTGATGTCTGTATTTGCTTCCCCTGTCGCGAGTTCTGATCGCTCAGTGATGATACTTATATTTCTAGAATCTGTGGAATCTCAGCTTGTTAGCTAAACTTGTTTGTGCATATCCGATAAGTATATCGATTTATTTATACCTAGAGTGCGTTAGCATTTTTACCGGGGGAGCATCCACCAGGACCCATGTAGTATTGTTTGGTCACCAATTCCACAGCCCCACCTAAAATATTTTCCACTGGTCTCACCCATCACTTCGGCAACAGCACTTATCAAGTCGTTCTGTATTTGACTCGAGGTTCCAATGAACACCTTAGAAGTGGACAAATGGTAGTGCAAGTCTGGATCATATTCTGCTAAAAATGTAACCAGCTCCAGGTAATTACCACGATTGGCTGATTCTCTGCTCTCATCATGGCCCCTGAAAGGTAACTCCTGTTCTCATTCGTAATACTCCGTTCGATGTCTCACTATGGGATGCGCCTCATCCATGAGCAATCAGAAGCATCTATGTCATTACGCCAATCCTGATTGGCCGGTGATCTTGACGCCAGCGTCAGGGAATCCACCCCCTATAAGTAGCTTGCGCCACGTCGCCTACGTCATTCAATCACCTCTTCTTGCTTCAGAGCACATCTCGAATATCAGGAGCCGGGCTAGCTAACACAGCTCACAGATGGATAAGCTGACAAGCTACCTTCGGTCGACGGGCGCTCGCCGGCTACCTGGATATTTTCTTCCACGAGAAGACTGTCGGTACTAACGTCCGTTAGTACTACAATCGACCTCACCGTTTTCTTTTTTCTTCGGAAATCGAGAAGGTAAGGTTTTGATTCAAGCTAGCAGCACACCCGCTGCTAGCTTACCTTCCTCGCGACACCACGTGAGCGAGGACACTTTTTCTTTTCTCTCACACCAGAGAAGAATAAGATTAAGTAAGAATATTAACACACCAGTTAATATTCTTCGGGAATAAATCTTACACCGTCGTCTTTTCTCCGGATTAACGACAGGTTGGACAAGATTTTTTTCTCAACGACGCACCTGCTAAGAGCGCGTCCTTCCCACGTCGCCTTAATGGCGAACAAGTTGGACACGTCTCTCCCTCACACCAGAGGAGCAAGGGCGCCGGGGGCTCGGGCTTGCCGCTGCGGGTTGAAGATGTCGGACACAGACGAACACCAGGTCTGCTCGTCCTGCCTCGGGCTGCAACATGCCCAGGAGGCTGTCGACAACCCCGGCTCATGCGCGCACTGTGCACGCTTCACCGGTAAGAGCCTCCGCCGGCGGCTAGCTCGCCAAGCTAGCCTGTCGAGTCAGGACCCTCTCATGTCCCTTGATTTACCGGACGGAAATCAAGACACGAGGGCGTCTGCCACAGAGATGGAGCCCCACACCGTGTCGGTCTGGGGTTCATCGGTGGTAACAGCTGCAGAACCGGAGCCCCACGCCGTACCAGGCTGGGACGCGGTAGCAGTGAGAGACGTGCGATCGGAGCCCCACGCCACACCAGGCTGGAGCTCCCAGCTAGACCTCACCATGGTCTCGCCCGCAGAGGACGTCTTAGAGTTGGACTATACGGAGGATGATGAGGGTGCCTCTGGATTCCTCCTGTCCGACTCTGATGAGCAGGAAGACGACGTCTTCATGTCATCAGCTCAGGCTGCAGCGCCCGGAGCGATGACTGCTCGCTCAGGCGATAGCGCACCAGCTTCGCCCCGTCTAAGTATGGACCTGCAGGCCGTGTGTCAGCGTGCCGCAGCCAGACTAGACATCCCATGGCCCGAAATGGCCAAGGAGATCTCCAGATCCCGTTACGAGGGCAAGAACCTGCCCCAAGCAACGAGGACAAAGAGACAACTCCTGCCAGTCTTCCCGGAGATGTTGGAGGAGGTGTCGGTCTCGTGGAGAGACCGGCCCTTCAGCAACAAGGCCACAATCCAGGGTGCCTCCTCCCTAGACTGCGACGGTATGGAGAGGCTCGGCCTGCTCCGTATACCGCCGATGGAACCGCTGGTGGCGGCTCACCTCCTCCCGAGGACGGCGAGCGCACCGAGCAGGAACCCCACGCTGCCGGCGAAGGCGGACCGGTTCCAGTCAACCATGACTGAACGGTCCTACAAAGCTGCAGCATTGTCCGCCAGGGCTCTGAACATTTCCTCGCTGCTAACCGCTTACCAAGCGGAGCTCTGCGAGGAGATGGCAAGCAGCCCCGGCCCGGCATTACTGGACGAGATAGCCGCGATCACGGACATCTGTCTCCGCGTTCAACGCTGCGCCGTCCAGGCCACGGGCAAGGCGATGGGAATTATGGTGGTGCAGGAAAGAGCTAGATGGCTCAACCTCACCAACCTCCCAGACCGGGAAAGAGAGGATGTGCTGGACATGCCCATCGTTCCCGAGGGGATTTTTGGTTCTGCGCTCGCTTCTATGCAGAAGAGATGCGAGTCCAAAAAGAAGGAGGACGAGGCTCTCCACCTCTGCCTCCCCCGAAAGGTCCAGCCGCTGCCACCACAGCGGCAGCCTTTCACCCAAGCCTCCTCAGCTACTCGGTTCAAAATACCGAAGCTGCAGAGGCCACAACCCATCCCGAGTCCCCAGCCCAGGCAGGAGACAAGGGCGAGTTGGCCCAGAAAATCTCCGGTTCCGGCTGCAGCCCAGGCGCAGCCAACCCAGAATTTCGGCCAGCAAGCGAGGAAAAAGAAGCGGGCAGCATGACAGCTTCCCCTTCTTCCCTCGGTGACGGCGCTGGAAGGTTCCCCAGCTCCAGATGTGTTCCCGCTGCTTCGAGAGATGCCTCAACGCCATCCTCAAGTGCACCCAAACACATCTTGTCACAACATTGTTCTGTTTTCTTCAATAAAACATTTTCCGCTGACGCACCCAGGTCCCAGACCGAGGGCGCAGCTCAAAAAAATGAAAGAAAAAACAATAAAAACAATGAAACCAATAAACAGCCTGCCATTCGTTCCCCTTTTGAGAGCAGCCTCTCTCAAAAGGCGGACAATGAACGGGTCTGTGAAGGCACCGCCGCCTCGCGCATGCGCGGTGACGTCTGGGGCTGTGAGACCGCCACCGTCACGTGTAGACGCCGGGTCGGCCGGGGTTGTAATGGCACCTCCATCACGCGCATGCGCAGTGTCGGTGGGATTTGCCAGACCGGGCTACCTCCGTGTGCAGACACTAGAGGTCCCCGTAACACAACAAATAGAGACTCAGAGGACAGCAGAGGTGACATCTCCACTGGCTCTAAGGAGCGAACAGTGGGAGACGCTCACAACGTCTGCTTGGGTGTTAAAAACAGTTACTCGGGGCTACAGACTCCAATTCGCTGTCACCCCCCCTCGCTTCTCGGGCGTTCTGTATTCACAAGCCCGAGGGGAGTCAGCCCAAATTCTAGAAAGAGAGATTCTCTCGCTTCTAGAAAAGAAGGCTATATCTATAATACCCGCCGAGCAGAGTCAGAGCGGCTTTTATTAGTAAGTATTTCCTCGTTCCCAAACGGGGAGGGAACGGAATTCGGCCAAAACTAGATTTGAGGGCTCTGAACAAACATCTAAGAAGATACAAGTTCAGAATGCTCACTCACACATCTCTGCTGCGTCTCGTGCGACAAAACGACTGGTTTACAGATGAAGCACTTACTTTCGGACTCCAGCTTAGCCGTTCCTGCTACTGCAAGCCAACTCCCAGTTTGGAGGAAGGTCAAGCCCTCCCACTATTTTCCAAGAGGGCGTTGCCATATTTTCAATTTCAGGTTTTAACCAGGAGATGGCGCTTCATTCACAAATACAGAAATGATGTTGTACACAGTGCGGATAAAGCTGCTTGAAGAGCATTTGAACATATAGTCTTTATATATTAAATAATCATAATAATAATGTAAATGTTTACATTACATTAAACCATGCATTTTGTAATGTCAGCATTTCATTTAGAAGAAAAGTAGTTAGTTAGTTATTTTCATGTCGATGGACACTGAATAATATTTTTTAATAGAGGATTCATAATATTGTTTGCCGAGAACAAAATTAACGATCAAGCAGCATTTTAAATTCTAAATATCCCTGCAAATATAGCAATGACATTTCTGCTTCTATCTTTGCAAAACGAGTAAACAGTCACATTTGATCTTGATAAGGGATCAATGTGTGTAGTCTTTAATATTAAACATGATCGCTGGTAGATAGCCACAGAAGTCGTATCACAGTTTAATCTGAGCGGATCACTGTTTATCACAGCTCTCCACGCTGCTCCTGGGCGGAGCAGCTGAAGACTTCTCCACGCTGCTTTCAAACTGTGAGTAAACAACGTGGTGTGTGTTAGTCGTATCTTGGCTCTCTGTTCGGTCAAATATTAAAGCTACATGTGCGCGTGCGTTTCGGAGAGTTTGTGTGTGTGTTCCTGCCAGTAATTAGCCGTGTCTCGGCTCGCTGTACGGGTAAATATTGAAGCTAAATTACACAACAACTACATGTCCCACAATGCATTTCGTTCTGTGACTCGCGCTGCTTGCGCACTGTCTTCATCTCAGCCATATTTTAACCGCCGGCCGACAGGGGGCGAAAGAGATGAGTGAGCGATACAGGGAGAGAAACACAGAAGAAGAGATGAGAGCGCAGCAGAGAGAAGCGGAGAGGATATCTGTATAGTTCAATGTTCATTGACAATACATATTGAATTGTACTTTCTTTATTTGATTGGCAGTCAGTTGTTGATTACATGCAGACGTTGATAAAGCTACAGTCTACTTCAATATCACACTAATTCATGAAGCAACTTAGACATTTTGATGTTCCGGACCTTTGCATGGGTTCTCTCTTACAGACAGATTTCAAAGAGGAAAAGGAAGTGTCACGAAGAAACTTGCATTTCATTTGATGTTATAATTTGTATGCATGCATATCTGTTGTATACTGTATGTTTATACTTGAAAAAATAAAAATATTTCAGCATCTGAAGTAACTTTTATATACATTTGGGTGAGTAAATGAGAAAATGTAAAATGCGCTGTCCCACGGTAATTCAGAAGGCTCACAGGTCACATTCCGAACATTATTAATAATAAATAAAGTCGTAATGTTACGAGAATAAAGTCATAGTTACGAGATTAAAGTCGTAGTTTCATAAGTGACTTGAGAAGGAGACAACAGCAGCGTCCAGCAATACAATGAGGAATGTGGAGCATCTTGTGAAGCAGTACTTTAGTTTAGGCTTCTCAAATAACGAAATAGTTGATCTTTTGGCACATCAGCATCAGATTATCATAAGTATTAGAACTTTGAATAGGTTGTGCAAGAAACTATGTCTATTTTATTTCGAAGAAAGAACCAAACGGATTTGGAGGAGATTGTCTCCTTTCAGCTAACCAGGAAGTGTTTTAGCACACCACGTGACGCATCTGAACGAATCACGTTCGACAACAGAAATGTTGTCGAACCCTTGTTCACAGGTCTCACTCATGGTCTCACTGCTTTCACACCGATTTGCATACTGTGTAGAGTGAGCGATTAGTTTATTCCCTCAGACGCAATTCAGGGGGGGAGGGGGGGAGAAATTGTTCTCAAAGCTGGTAAAGGTGCAGCTAGTTTGAATGACTTTGTATACTGCAGGGAAGCTTGTGAATTTACTCCAGGTGGAACTAGAGTCTGATTTAAGACTTGGTTATATTTCACATCATTCATCCACATCTGTGAAGTAACTAAAGGTATTAAATACCATTTATCTCTGAACTGTAGAGGAGTACAATAACAAAGTAGCAAAACATTGAAATACTTAAAGTAAAGTCAAAAAATCTCTTTTTATCACTCCATAAATCAGAAAACACTGTCAACAGTATGATTTGCCTAATGTGGGACAGTCCTAAAAAGGGGCATGGATTGTGCAAGAGCAATGGTTATTTACAGGGCTTTAGTCTTCTAATGCATTATTTTAGATATTTAAGGTGAAGGGTAAATTATATTAAATAATTGGGGGTATGTGGGGCGTAATTGGGGGACTCTGTTAAAATGGTATGACAAAGTCAGGGATAATGTTAGGGATAAATGTCTGAGTTTAAAAAATGGCAATTAATTTAAGCCCAAATATTCATAGTAATTTAATAAATCCTTCCAACACACGTTGTAAAAAATAGCCTAAATTAAGAAATCAAGGTCAGTAAAAAAAAGTCGAATATGCATAAATCTGTTTTATTATACATCCATGGTTAGAACGACTTGTTTCCGCATTCCAGCTGTCCACATTCCTGGATTCACGTCTTTCTCTTCCGACATTCCAGGCCTTCCAGCCAGGCCTTGGGGGACACACGCTGTAGTACATATGCCGGGCCTGTAAGTGGCGCTGTAACTCCCTCCACAAAAGCAGCGAAGAAGCATAGTTGTCATGGTTGCCCTTCTGTTTATTCTCCACGTTGGGGACAGAGGGAACCGGGCAGAGTTTTTCGCCAGTCAATGTGTATTAAAGTTGAAATCTTCCGGACAACATTATAAAAGTGCCGGTCAAAGGTCTTCTTTGTTATTTATTGAGCTTTAAAATAAATGAATAACGACTCTATAGGCCTATAATATATAAAATACACGGAGCCTCTCTTTTTCCTCCCTCTCTTCGGGCAGCTGTCTCATGCAGCAGCTTATCCAGTAATGAGTGACCCGGCCGACAGTACAAATAAACATATTTATAACTAGTTTAGGTAGTGAATATGAGGAGAAGAGGCGTGTGGATATAAGCAATTAATGTAACATGTCGAAATCTGTTTTACGCGATGTCACAACGGACTATTTTAGCGGATGCATGTCAATTTATATCAATACATACAACTATTTTTTAAATCAATAAAAACATTTTCTAAATCCATAAAAGCATTTCAATTAATATTGGGAGTCATGTCGTTACTTTGTTGAGAATTTGGCCATGTAATAAACGGGATAATTTGCAGCCTCCCAGTTCCTTATGGGGAACACCCTTCATGCCGAGCAAGATCCCTCCGCTACACCGTCGAGGCTCCATTAAAAATATACATATTTGTAGTGAGTTACTGACGTTCATATTGAGTTTAAGATGATGCTTAATTTAGGATTAAAAATCGAGAGCCGGGCTGCATTTCCTCCCGTTCATTTTTTTCGACTACAGTACATTAAGTTCCGCTGACCGCTGTACATCCAGCGTACTGTACAGTATCAGACTTTATTTCACATGAGCACCAGTGTGGAACCCCACTGCACCCCCTGGTGGATCAATGATCCATTGCAGCTGGCTTCATTATAATTACATTTATTTAAAACGGGGGCGGTCTCAAGTCAAGCTGGAGGCTTTCCCTTGAGCGAGGGCAGACCACTTACCAATCACTGCCCTCGCGTTTCAAACTGTCCGAAAGTAAGTGCTTCATCTGTATGAATGAACCAAAAACAAATAAATAAACAAGTTTCAATGTTTTTTCATATTGGATATGGTATGGTATTGGTTATGGCCATGTTCTTATGATTTTATGATTATTTAAATGTATACAGTTCTGTTTCATATGGGTGTAGTCCAGTGGTTTTCAAACTGTGGGGCGCGACCCCTGGTGGGTCGCGGAGGTACTGCAGGGGGGTCGCAGGAAGATTTATTTTATTTTATTATTTTCTCCTTTTAGCTTTGTGAAGCACCTTGAGATTACGTTGTTTTTAAAGTGTGCTATATAAATCAAATGTATTATTAGTATTATTCAATTGCTCAAAAATATCTCATTGGTCAGAGAGCTGTGGGCATAATGCTGCCTTTTGCAACATCCTACTTGTGTGAGACAGGCTTTTCTGCTGTTGCTGCCATCAAAACGAAATACAGATCAAAGCTGAACATTGAGAATGAACTGAGAGTGGCAGTCTCAAAACAACAGCCCCGGTTTGAGAAGATCTGCGAGGGAAAGCAAGCACACACAAGTAATTGCTAAGCTATGTGTGGAATAGGAATGGTAAAGTGATGTGATCGTTTGCAACCTGCAGTAGAAATAGTAGTTTTTCTTCATTAATATATTTTCCTTAAAGAAATTTGAATTAAAAAATCTACTACTCAGGGAAGGCCAACCAGTTTTAATTAGGCCAAATTAATTCACAGTATCTATTACAAGCACTTTTGTTCATGTGTAATCCATAATAAAATATAAAATGATAGTTGGATCTTTGTATCTTCTTATTATTAGCAGAGAAAATGTAATGTTTTTACAACAATATACAATTAATCCTACCAATATAGATGGGAACCGGGTTGGGGGGTCCCGAAAATATTTCCAATACCCAAGGGGGTCCCGACTGAAAAAGTTTGGGAACCACTGGTGTAGTCTCTTTATTTCCCCCTCAAAGTGCACCAGATTGATGCATTTAAGTCTATGGGCTTAAATATGTCTCATAATTATTTGTGTGAACATACAAATAATTTGTGTGTAAATATGTGATTTGTAAATGTAAAACACCATCCACAAATGCATTTAAAAGATTTGCAAACTCACAAATAAATTTGCATGTGTAAAACGGATCTGCAAATACACTAAATATTTTCACAAATAAAAAAAAGATCTGTGAATTAGGGCCGGGACTTTAACGCGTTAATTAAGATTAATTAATTACACAAAAATTAACGCATTTTAATCGCACTTATTTTTGCACCGCGGAACGTTTCTCACTGGATGAGTTTTAGGCGTACCGATTATTCTGGAGCACCAACTAACGTTCATGACTTCAGACAACAACAAACCACAGTGAACAATTCAAACATGAATGAAGAAGCTGATGAGACCGCTTTGGTTGGCCCCGTGGATGGGAAATTTAGTTTTAAAAAACGGACGGATGGAAGCGTCGATAAGAGCACGGTTGTGTGCAAATTATGCAAAAAGGAATTCGCATATCACCGCAGCACATCAAGCCTCAAGTATCACCTCAATGCTAAACATATAGCAGCTAGCGTGGACGTTAGCCCGACTCCGAGTACAAGGAGGACCCACACCCAACCCACACTCAACCAGATGACTGGTTTCAGGGCCAGGATAACTAAGTCCACGTCTGAACAAATAACCAACTCCCTGGCTCACTGGATTGCACTCGACTGTAGACCGCTTGGAGTGGTAGAAGATAAGGGGCTGCAAAAAACTGTTGGTAAATCAACAAAGTCTGTTATGGCCTCTGAAGCAACAGAGAGATGTTTTCTAATAGTCAGGGTTTCCAATGTTCTGAATGTACTTGAAAGTATTGTGTTTTACTTAAAAACAAAGTGTTATAGTTTACAGATGGTCTACCTACCTACAGATGAAGCACTTAATTTCGGACAGTTTGAAACGCAAGGGCAGTGATTGGTAAGTGGTCTGCCCTCGCTCAAGGGAAAGCCTCCAGCTTGACTTGAGACCGCCCCCGTTATAAATACATGTAATTATAATGAAGCCAGCTGCAATGGATCATTGAAAACCTGAAATTGAAAATCTGGCAACGCCCTCTTGGAAAATAGTGGGAGGGTTTGACCTTCCTCGAAACTGGGCGTAGGCAGGAACAGGTAAGCTGGAGTCCGAAATGAAGTGCTTCATCTGTATAGGCTACCTGAATCTCTGAAATGTACTATATTCCTAAATATGCTATTGCTACACTTTATGGCAAAAATTGCACTTTTCTGTTGGTCTTGGTTAAGTACCACCTTGAAAAAAAATTAACAATGTTTTGTTGCTTAAAGGAGGGGTAGGTAAGTTTGAGAAACCGGCTCGAGATACACTTTTTGTCATATTCCATGGAATGCTCTTAATATCCTGATAGCAATGCATATTCTAAGTGCTTTGAAAAAAAATCCATAAAAAAAAATCATCTGTGGAAGCCGTAATACTGTAAAAACTACGACCAATAATTTTAGCCGGGCCGGCTAAAATAACTGGTTGGCCGACCTGTCTGTCAGCCTTCAATCTCGTGCACACACACACACACACTCGTGCGCGCGCCGTCATTGTATTGCGCGTTTCCCGTGAGCTCCTCGGTCAGTCCTCCTGCAGCGGCTCAGTCCTCCTGAGCTCTGCAGCAGGACGCGTTCACCATGGCAGAGTTTGCTTCAACATCGCCTACAGGTCGCAAAATAAGAACTGTAATGCAGCAAATTATGAAGAAAAAGAAAGTGGGAACTAGGAGAAGTCAAACCAGAGTCAATATCGGAGTTGCTTTTCAACGATGGAGCACACCGGGCCGGAGCTGACGCCATGCTCGACTCTTTTTCTCTTGGACTGTTGTGAGCTTATATGTGGATCTGGGTACCGGTCGCGTATCTTCCAGACACAGCAACTGGGAATAATCACTGGATAGTCCCAGGGCTCCATATTGCCACACAACACATTGTCTGTATGCAGCATAGCTGAACTGTATGTTGCTCTCCCCTGTGTGTCCCAATGTGTCACCGATAATAACAAACAAACGCTAGGTAGCATAGCATTTATATTTACTCATTTAGCAGACGCTGTCTAGCGTAGCTAGGTAATTAGGTACTGTATTTCGTTCGTCGACAAACATGATAGATGAATACGCTAAATATTTCAAATAAACATTCAAAACCAACTTGGGCTGTGTAGTATTGATAACCTTTTTTTTGCCTGATATGTAACGTTACGTTCTAAGGATAGAGGGTGTCGTTTTTCTCATATTGATATTCTGAATAATCTGTGCTGTTGTATTTAATGTAAAGTGTCCCTACTGTAGGCTATTTTTATTATATGTACAGCACTTTGGCTCGATCAAAAATCGTTTATAAATGTGCTATATAAATAAAACTTGATTTGATTTGGTTACCGCAGCCTGCTCTCCTCAGCTAGACGTAACATTTGTAATATATTTTCACAAAACAAACATGCTAGCTTCAAAAATATAAGCACTGACAATAACTGTGTTATACATTTGTTTTACATTCATTATCATGATCTTGTGCGCGTTCATGTGTGTTGGAGGAGGTGCTCTGTAGGAAGTAGGGCGGATTCTTTTCGGCTGTGTACTTTTGAATTTTTGTGCACTCGAGGCTGTTTCTCAAACTTACCTACCCCTCCTTTAAGCTTATGTATTCAGTCATTATTCAATGGTATACTAAAATCCATGTGAAAAAAATTGCTTCTCACTGTTCTCAGGTCAAATATTTATATGCGATTAAAAATGCGATTAATTTCGATTAATTAATTACAAAGCCTCTAATTAATTAGATTAATTTTTCTAATCGAGTCCCGGCGCTACTGTGAATATCTCTTTAACATTTACAACTTTCGATCAGGCATTTGTGAATCCATTTTGTATTTGTCGA
>CALSBZ010034150.1:3016-34042 GCA_943591055.1 Gobionotothen gibberifrons
GCAGGGAACCATCCAAGCTGTGTACAGTAAGGATGGGACGTTGTTGAACTCAACTGATGGAGTGTTGGGGCGTTGGAAGGAACACTTTGAGGAACTCCTGAACCCGACAACTCCGCCCTCTATGTTAGAGGCAGAGCTGGAGTATGACGGGGGATCAACGCCAATCTCCCGGGGGGAGGTCGCTGAGGTAGTCAAACAACTCCACAGTGGCAAAGCCCCGGGGGTCGATGAGATCCGCCCAGAAATGCTGAAGGCTCTGGGTGTTGAGGGACTGTCATGGTTGACACGTCTCATCAACGTTGCGTGGAAGTCGGAAACAGTACCAAAGGAGTGGCAGACCGGGGTGGTAGTTCCCCTTTTCAAAAAGGGGGATCAGAGGGTGTGTGCCAATTACAGAGGCATCACACTACTCAGCCTCCCCGGGAAAGTTTACTCTAAGGTACTCGAAAGGAGGGTCAGGCCGATTGTCGAACCTCAGATTGAGGAGGAACAATGCGGATTCCGTCCTGGTCGTGGAACAATGGATCAGCTTTTTACTCTCGCAAGAATCCTGGAGGGGGCCTGGGATTACGCTTATCCGGTCTACATGTGTTTTGTAGACTTGGAGAAGGCGTATGACCGGGTTCCCAGGGATTTACTGTGGGAGGTGCTGCAGGAGTATGGGGTGAGGGGGTCTTTACTCAGGGCCATCCAATCTCTGTACTCCCAAAGCGAGAGCTGTGTCCGGATCCTCTGCAGTAAGTCGGACCTATTTCCGGTGAGGGTTGGCCTCCGCCAGGGCTGCGTTTTTTCACCAATCCTGTTTTTAATATACATGGATCGGATTTCGAGGCGTAGTCGGGGGGGAGGGGGTCTGCAGTTCGGTGGACTAAGGATTGCACCACTGCTTTTTGCAGATGATGTGGTTCTGATGGCTTCATCGGTCTGCGACCTTCAGCACTCACTAGATCGGTTCGCAACCGAGTGTGAAGCGGCTGGGATGAGGATCAGCACCTCCAAATCTGAGGCCATGGTTCTCAGCAGGAAACCGATGGACTGTCCACTCCAAGTAGGGAATGAGTCCTTACCCCAAGTGAAGGAGTTCAAGTATCTCGGGGTCTTGTTCTCGAGTGGGGGAACAATGGAGCGTGAGATGGGCCGGAGAATCGGAGCAGCGGGAGCGGTACTGCAGTCGCTTTACCGCACCGTTGTGACGAAAAGAGAGCTGAGCCAGAAGGCAAAGCTCTCTGTCTATCGGGCCATTTTCGTTCCTACCCTCACCTATGGTCATGAAGGATGGGTCATGACCGAACGAACGAGATTGCGGATACAAGCGGCCGAGATGGGTTTTCTCCGCAGGGTGGCTGGCGTCTCCCTTAGGGATAAGGTGAGAAGTTCAGTCATCCGGGAGGGACTCGGAGTTGAACCGCTCCTCCTTCGCGTCGAAAGGAGCCAGTTGAGGTGGTTCGGGCACCTAGTTAGGATGCCACCTGGGCGCCTCCCTAGGGAGGTGTTCCAGGCACATCCAGCTGGGAAGAGACCAAGGGGTAGACCTAGGACCAGGTGGAGGGATTATATCTCTTCGCTGGCCTGGGATCCCCCAGTCAGAGCTGGTTGATGTGGCCAGAGAAAAGAAAGTTTGGGGCTCTCTGCTGGAACTGCTACCTCCGCGACCCGACCACGGATAAGCGGAAGAAGATGGATGGATGGATGGTTTTAATTTAAAGCAGTTTTATTCTGAAAAACCCGGAAGTTCACACTAACTATTAACTTAACACTTTTATTCTGAAAATTCTTCATTTCCGGTTAGCATTAGCATGTGGCTAACGTTTTGAAAACCGTGAATTGAAGGCGAAATGACATGTGATGTTGTACACTAAACACACTGGGATTAACATTCATTTATTGACACTGAAAAAATAAAGTCGGCCATTTTGAAAAATGTACGTTTTAAGCACATTTTCGCCGACTCCTCCTAGGGAAATGATTGGAAAAATTCCAATCCAGGACAAGTTCAGCCCATATCCAATGTGATGCTAAATTGCGAAGGAATAGTCGATCGCTAAAACGGGGGGCTCGTAAGCTAACGGTGAATTTACCTTTTTTTACCCTTTTTTTACCCACTTTTGACCATTTAAATGTCACAAATTCACTCAAATGTGCTTCGGACGCTACATTTAGGACACACATCATAACCCACGACCTTTTCGAGAATGTAAAAAAACGGCTCAGTAGCGCCTATTGTGTGGAAGTTACATATAGTGTCTCTGAACTGCATGAATCTTGGCAGTGACATTCCTCATGGAATTGCGGACATATCTGAAATTGCCTTCCATTAGCTCCGCCCCCCATAAAGTCGGCCATTTTGAAAAAATTGCGTTTTTCATGCACTTTCAGCACATCAGTCAACTGCTAAAATGGGGAGCTTGTAAGCTAACGGTGAATTTACCATTTTTGACGATTTAAATGTCAAAAATTCACTAACATGAGCTTCGGACACAAAACTTGGGACACATGTCACAGCCAACGACCTTTTCAAGAATGCAAAAAAAAAACGTAAACTTTTATTAAAACGTCTCAGTAGCGCCCCCTATTGTGTGGAAGTTACATATAGTTTCTCCGAACTTCACGAATCTTGGCATTCCTCATGGAGTTGCGGACATATTTCAAATTGCCTTCCATTAGCTCTGCCCCCCATAAAGTCGGCCATTTTGAAAATGTTGCATTTTTCATGTATTTTCAGCTCATTTTTGCAAGATTCTCCTAGGGAAATGACCGTGACCATATCCATTGCGATGCTAAATTGCGAAGGAATAGTCAGTTGCTCGAACGGGGAGCTCATAGGCTACAATGTACCATTTTCCACCATTTAGATGTCAGATACAGATGTAGCACTCCATTTCAGACAGTTTGAAACGTGAGGGCAGTGATTGGTAAGTGATCAGCCCTCGCTCAAGGGAAAACCTCCAGCTTGACTTGAGACCGCCCCCATGATAAATAAATGTAATTATAATGAAGCCAGCTGCAATGGATCATTGATCCACCAGGGGGTGCAGTGGGGTTCCACACTGGAGCTCATGTGAAATAAAGTCAGATACAGTACGGTAGATTTATTTATACTGTATAGCGGATCTTTGTTAAGATCCATATGTCACGCATAGGATCATACTCTGTGCTAAATAAGAGACATGTAATCATTTACAAAACATCGCCATGTTGTTATTTACAGGGATGCAAACTTGTCACAATTCGCCGTTTTGAATCAAAAATAGGTCGTTTTGGATATTTTTGGGGTATGGGGGGGGTCTGGGACCCGGAGTAATCTGCGGCCGCTAGCTTCAGCAGCTACATTACCTACGGGTGTGTTCGTTAATATTAACTGTGTGGTCCGGAGTCACTGTGGCACAGACTGGACCGCTGGTGAACAGCTGTTAGAACGGGCCGTTCAGGTGTTCAGAGCAGAGCTTCCTGTCGGAGCGACAGAGCGTGATGCGCACTGAAAAGTTTTTCTGTCACAATATTATAGTTGAGCTGGCTAACTAGCATACATTGTCACTATCTGCTAACGTTAGTTTTAGCCTTCGTTTTCTAATAGTTTTTTTCATAGGCTGTGGTATAAGTATAGATCTTGTACTTGAGTAAAAGTAGAAGTAGCCTACTCAGATCTTGTTCTAGAGTAAAAGTAGAAGTACTCAGATATTGTACCTGAGTAAAAGTAGAAGTACTCAGATCTTGTACTAGGGTAAAAGTAGAAGTACTCAGATCTTGTACTTGAGTAAAAGTAGAAGTAGCTACTCAGGTCTTGTACTTGAGTAAAAGTAGAAGTAGCTACTCAGGTATTGTACTTGAGTAGAAGTACTCAGATATTGTACTTGAGTAAAAGTAGAAGTACTCCAATCTTGTACTTGAGTAAAAGTAGAAGTACTTAGGTCTTGTACTTGAGTAAAAAAAAGTACCAGAATGTAGGAACAATCCTACAATCAAAATGTTCCTCAAATAAAAGTACAAAAGTATTATCATCAACATATAGTTAAAGTAGTGACAGTAAAAGTAGAAGTACTCAGATCTTGTTCTTGTGTAAAAGTAGAAGTAGGCTACTCAGGTCTTGTACTAGAAGTACCAGTGTGTAGGAATACTCTGTTACAGTAAAAGTACTGCATTCAAAATGTTCCTCAAGTAAAAGTAGAAAAGTATTATCATCAAAATATAGTTAAAGTAGCGACAGTAAAAGTAGTCATTGTGCAGATTGGTCAATTTCAGAATAATATGATATGTTTTATAATGATTGATCATGAAAGTGTTCTCAAAGCTGGTAAAGGTGCATCAAGTTTGAAGGACTTTGTATACTGCAGGGTAGCTTGTGAATTTACTAAGTAATAATATAACACTTGATTATATTTCACATCATTCATCCACATCTGTAAAGTAACTCAAGGGATTAAATACCATGTACCTCTGAACTGTAGAGGAGAAGAAGAACAAAGTAGCAAAACATTGAAATACTTGAATAAAGTACAAGTATCTCAAAACTGTACCCTAGTATAGTAATTGAGTTTATGAACTTAGTTCATTTAATTTCAAACCTTTATTTAACCAGATTGGTCCCATTGAGATCATAGATCTATTTTTCAAGGAAGACCTGCAGCATATAGGTTCCACATGAAACAATAAAACAATAAAGGACATCATACATTATATTTACAGGATACATTTCCATAGTTATAGACATTTACAAGTGCCCATAGTATCAACGAGCATTTCATTTAGCCTAGCTTTAAAAACATGCAGAGGAATGAGATTGCTCAGTTTCAATTCTTGCTGAAGATTGTTCCAAGCAAGTGGAGCTGCGCACATAAAAGCTGTCTTACCTAAGACAGTCCTTGCTCTTGGCACATCTAACAATACTACATCATGCGATCTCGGACAATAGCTGCTTGCAACTCTCTGTGTTATCAGAGAGCAGATATAATAGTTACTTTACACCAGTGGCTATAAAGATAGAAAGCACAGAGGCATGAAAATACATTTTCAAAATGCTCAACAGTGCTGCCAAAATTATAAACTGACTGCTACACAATTAAAATAAATGCTTTTATATATTTCTATTAGATGTGACTCTTTGGCGTTTCTGTTATTATTAACACTGCTGCTTTAGTTGTTCTGACTGCTAAAATTCTCTGTTATTCCTAATTTTAAAGCCGATATTCCGTGGGGTCGGGGGGCTCGGATCCTTGTCACCTTTTTCATACCTGATGAGTTTGCATCCCTGTATTTAACAAAATAATGTTGTTTAGTCGAAAAAAACGAACGGGAGGAAATGCAGCCCGGCTCTCGATTTGTAATCCTAATTTAATCATCATCTTCACCACGATCATTTATGTTTATGTTCGCCGAATTGACATGAAATCACTGACAAATATGAATATACTGTATTCAACTTCATTAAAACGTTATTAACGTGCCTCAACTCAGTAATTCACTAAAAATATTTATATTTGAATGGAGCCTCGACGGCAGATCAGGATCCCGACGTGTAGCGGAGGGATCTTGATCAGCATGAAGGGTGTTATTTTCCCCATAAGGAACAAGTCGCTGCAAATTATCCCGCTTATTACATGGCCACATTCTCAACAAAGTAACGACATGACTCCCAATATTAATTGAAGTGCTTTTATGGATTTAGAAGATCCTCTTTCTTTGTTCCTTGGCTTCGTCAGCAAAAGAAAATAAACTACTTTAGTGAAATCATTCTGACACTCGGAATGTAGGACTTTGTTAAGTGAATAAAATACAAACATGTAAAACTATTGATCCTCACAAATGAATTGTAAATACTGAAACCTACAAGCATGACTCAAAAAACTGAAAGTTCAGAGCAAGTCCAAAAATCTTTAATCAGGTTCAGCTGCTCTTTTCAAAATCCAATGATGTGTGTAAAACATTTTCTGTCTCTGCAGACAGGGAGCAGAGTCTCCAGTCCCCAGCTGTCAGTCTATGAAGAGTGACCAGTCTACAGACAGACTTCTGGACTTCATGGATCAACCTGGACCCTCAGACACAAAGTAAGAGTCTGTTTCTCCTGTGAACTCAAAGTCAACTTTATTCTCAATCTCAATTGAGAGATCAAAATACCGCTTCCCACAATCCTGTATATAAATAAAAAAACAGTATATATGTAAAAACAAATATATATAAAAATATGTATGCAAATATGTGTATATATATATACACAATCAAAAGACACATTTATACATATGCACACATCTGTGTTCACTATGGGAGTGAGGCACCGATGATCCTCTCAGCTGTGTTCACGATGCGCCGCAGGGTCTTGCGGTTCGATGCTGTGCAGCTTCCGAGTTTTGAATTTACTCCAGGTGTGACTAAAGTCTGATTTAAGACTTGATTATATTTCACATAATTAATCCAAATCTGTCAAGTAACTAAAGGTATTACATAAATGTGGTGGAGTAAAAGTACACCATTTACCTCTGAACTGTAGTGGAGTAGAAGTACAAAGTAGCATAAAATAGAAATACTCAAATAAAGTACAAGTATCTAAACATTTTACATAAGTACAGTACTTGAATAAGTGTACTTAGTTACTTCCCACATCTGAAATCAGATATGACTTCAAGTCATGTGCTCATTTCTTAATATTTGATCCTTCAACTTGGCCTCAGGAAATGCAAGGACTTCACAGTTTTGCCAACAAGTTTTGGAGAATCCAAATCGGAGGCTTAAACAGGGACAGGGAGGTGCATCTGCAGCATCTTCATCATATACCATGCAAAAAGAGGAACTAGAGGACAGTGAAGGAGACACTGAGGAGGATAGTGAGGAAGACTGCACTTATTAAAACCACGCTACGTGTGGGGTGAGTACCAAACACTGTCTCCTGGTACTCATCTGAGTAACTCACTAAAAAGGTGATGTGCACCCCTGGATATACAGTCGATGGATGATAACAACAGGAACCAGTGCCCTCTCTCTGTCTTGCTCGCTCACACAAAATGCGCTGTGCCACACGCACACAGAGCCGAGGATGGAGACAACATTTTGAAATTCTTTTTTTCTTCCCACCTTATTTGCGGGTGGATTTACCTATACTGCCTATGCCACGAGCCGGCCCTGTATGGCCGCAATTTGAAAATATCAACTTGATCGAGATATTTGTGTGACCTTCTGTTGCACAAACCTGTCAACGTTGAGATTCTGCTACTGTCGTCACTGACATGCTGACGTTGAATCAGTAAAGGAAAACATCATCAGCCAGATCTTTACAGTACCTCATATTAAATCAGTGTTTTTAATGTATGTGTATGAACCATAGACTCTGTATGGTACAAACAACAGACCTCATTGCTTCCCCTAGTGGGCTGTCCTCTAGAGTCTATGGCTGTCCTTTGCGTCCGCAAAAACCTTCACCCGTCTTTACCTCCGAGCCCGTCTGGTTCAGCATTATTCCTGAGGAGGAGCAGGGTTTTGTGGACCAGACTGAGCGAGTATTTGTGTGGCTACTATGTTTGGTGTTTTGAAAGTTCCGACGTGATCCACGATGTACAATAGATGAAGACAAGATGCAAATTATCATGAATAGCCCTTAATGTCTTAATTTAACAATCCTCATACTGGTGCATTGGGTATGGAATGGGATTATTAAAATATTATTTTTAGGCTGTATCGCCCAGCCCTAATTTTGATGACGTGTGAGTTGCTATATACGAAGAACTTGCTGTGTCCAACTTTCAATTATGTTATGAATCCAGACAGGAAGATTTTTTTGATTTGTTACATATACCTGCGCTATAAAGGATGTGTTCATCTCAACAGAGGGAAGAGGAACACATCCATAACAAGAGCTGGAGTGCTGAGAGCCAGTCAGACCAGCACTGTACGAAGTAAGTCTAAATATCTGTCTGCTGGGGTCTTCATGTCTGAAAACAGGATTCTTCCTGGTTTATTTGTTACAGCAAAGACATTCATTCTGAACCCTTTTATTTATTTATTTTATTTGTATTACTCACACGTTTCCTTCTCCTTCAGCAGATAGTGGTCTGCAGGAGGTTTTAGATGAACATCGGATCAGTCTGGGGAGGAGATGTGAACATGTGACTGAAGGAACTGATAGAAGTGAAACCCTCCTCAACAGCATCTTCACTGAGCTCTACATCACACAAGGCCTGAGTGAAGAGGTTAATACCCAACATGAGGTGAGGCAGCTGGAGACAGCTTCCAAGAAAAAGCCCCTCCATGAAACTCCAATCAAGTGCCAGGACATCTTTAAAGCCTTACCTGACCAACAGACTCTCATCAGAGCGGTCCTGACCAACGGTATCGCTGGAGTTGGAAAAACCTTCTCAGTGCAGAAGTTCACTCTGGACTGGGCCGAGGGTTTGGAAAACCAAGATGTCAGTCTGGTGATCCCGCTTTCCTTCAGGGAGCTGAACCTGATCAAAGATGAGCAGTACAGTCTTCTCAGGCTGCTCCATGTTTTCCATCCAACCTTACAGAAGGTCACAGCAGAGCAGCTGGCTGTCTGTAAAGTGCTGTTCATCTTTGACGGCCTGGATGAAAGCAGACTTTCTCTGGATTTCAGAAACAATGAGCTTGTGTCTGATGTCTCACAGCAGTCCTCAGTCAACGTGCTGCTGAAAAACCTCATCAGGGGGAAGCTGCTTCCCTCGGCTCTCGTCTGGATAACTTCCCGACCTGCAGCATCCAATCAGATCCCTCCTGAGTGTGTGGACAGGGTAACAGAAGTACGAGGCTTCACTGACGCCCAGAAGGAGGAGTACTTCAGGAGGAGATCGATTGATGAAGACCTGTCCAGCAGAATCATCTCTCACATCAAGAGCTCCAGGAGCCTCCACATCATGTGTCTGATCCCAGTCTTCTGCTGGATCACTGCTGCAGTTCTGGACCACATGTTGACGACTACAGACCAGAGAGGAGAGCTGCCTAAGACCCTCACTGACATGTACTCACACTTCCTGCTGGTCCTGACAAAGAGGAAGAAGCAGAAGTATGGTGAGGGACATGAGACAAGTCCACAGCAGCTGACGAAGGCTGACAGGGAGGTTCTTCTGAAGCTGGGGAGGCTGGCGTTTGAACATCTGGAGAAAGGAGACATCATGTTCTACCAAGAAGACCTGGAGCGCTGTGGCCTTGATGTCACAGAGGCCTTGGTGCACTCAGGAGTTTGTACCCAGATCTTCAAAAGAGAGAGTGTGATCTTCCAGAAAACAGTCTACTGCTTTGTTCATCTGAGCATTCAGGAGTTTCTGGCTGCAGTCTACATGCTGCACTGTTACACCAACAGGAACACAAAAGTACTGAAGGACTTCCTGCAGGGAGACTATAGCAACAGCTATAACAGTGATCAGGATTACCCATCCCTGGATGTCTTCCTGGAGGGAGCCATGGAGAAATCCCTCAGAAGTGAAAATGGCCACCTGGACCTGTTTGTCCGCTTTCTCCACGGCCTCTCTCTGGAGTCCAACCAGAGACTCTTAGGAGGCCTGCTGGGTCGCACAGACAACAGACCAACATTCATCCGGAGAGCCATCAGTGGCCTGCTGGGTCAAACAGACAACAGACCAACATTCATCCAGAGAGCCATCAGGGGCCTGCTGGGTCGCACAGACAACCGTCCAGAAACTATCCAGAGATCCCTCAGAGGCCAGCTGGGTCGCACGGACAACCATCTAGGAACCATCCAGAGAGCCATCAGCAACCTGAAGAAGGCAAGAAATCCTGAAATCTCTCTTGACAGGAGCATCAACATCTTCCACTGTCTGACAGAGATGAAGGACCACTCAGTACATCAGGAGATTACAGATTTACTGAAGTCAGAGAACCGATCAGGGATCTACTTGTCTTCTCTGGCCTACATGCTGCAGATGTCAGAGGAGGTTCTAGATGAGTTGGACCACGAGAAGTATGAAACATCAGAGGAGGGACAACGGAGACCGATTCCAGCTTTGAGGAACTGCAGCAAGGCTGTGTGAGTCCAGATGTGATTAACTTTTTTAACTAATGTAGATATTAAGTTTAGTTTTCGAATAAACACTATAGAACTTTTTGCTGTTTCAAATACTGTGACAGCAACATTTAATTACTCTAATAATTAAAAATGTTTTTTCTTTTCTTAATTGTTCTTAATGACTAATGAATGATTTATCACAGCAACTTGTGATCACAACATACAGCAGT
Organism: Gobionotothen gibberifrons; assembly: GCA_943591055.1. Lineage (NCBI taxonomy): Eukaryota > Metazoa > Chordata > Actinopteri > Perciformes > Nototheniidae > Gobionotothen > Gobionotothen gibberifrons. The sequence goes on from CALSBZ010034150.1 coordinate 13,211, forward strand.
ATTTCACAGATATCAGTGAATGCAGTAAAGTTATTATTACATTACTGCAGTTTCTTAATAGTTAAATCAGACAGAGTAATATCTGATTTATGTTGACTTTTTTAAAACAAGACCTACATAATCCGACCAATAACGGAGGTCAGATTGTGTTTTTAACGCTGATACACAGATAACATCTTTTTCATGGTGTTTTGTTGAAAATAATGTAAACGTATTGGTTTATTCAATATGTTTGTGTGCATTATACATTCTTAGATGGTTTGAGAAGCCAACACATTATGCATTCGGTGTCATGCACATCCAAATATATTAACATTTCATTATGTAAGTCTCTTATATTGTCGATTTGTTTAATTTCTGTACAGTAGAAGGTAGGTCTGACGTGACAAACATGGGATCAGATCAGTAGACGAAGCCTTGTATGTTTGGAAATGAATAATTTCATTTCCCCCACACTCTTAATTCTATGTATTTTGAGTGTTTACAGTTGTTTCTGCTCTGATCACCCCCCTGGTACAGACAACAGAAAAACTTGTTTAAAACTTCTCTTTTTTTGTTGTTGCTGCATACAGCTAATTCTAATATTACCCCAACACAACCTCACATAACTTCATATGGGGCTTCTTTAATAATTGTGTGCATATAAACTAAAGTAATTAGCTGTCTCACAAAACTTAAAAAGAACAACCTTAGTTAACACCGATCATATTAAAACCTAAATAAGATCATTAAATTAATATTACCCTCTTCATAAAAGAGACTTCCTTATAGTTAGTAAACCAATTAAGCATTAGTCAACAGTCTCACAAAACTTAAAAAGAACATCCTTAGTTAACACCAATCATATTAAAACCTAAATAAGATCTTTAAAATTATTATTTCTGTACAGTAAGGGGCTAGGGTTAGGGTTAGGGTTACAAAGGGGCCATAACGGAGTCATTAGCCAAAACAAAGGGGTCATAACGGGGTCATTAGCCAAACAAAGGGGTCATAACGGGGGTCATTAGCATACCAAGGGGTTCATAACAGGGTCATTCGCATACAAAGGGGGTCATAACGGGGTCATTAGCATACAAATGGGGGTCATTAGCATAAGTAGTAGCAGGTGTGACCGGTCACAGCACCTGTCACTTTTTTGATGGAAACAGGATCAGTACTACTACTAACATCAGTTATTCAAAACATTATATTCAAAATGTTTTTTCAACAAATGCATGAAGTAAATGTAATGTTTCCCCTTGTTTTATAATAACATATGCTGTAATATATGTGTCATTGCAGATTTCCTAACTGTGGAATCTCAGACTCTGACTGTGAAGTTGTGGCCTCAGCTCTGAAGTCCGACCCCTCCCATCTGAGAGTTCTGGACCTGAGTGCCAACAAGCTGCAGGATTCAGGAGTGGAGATGCTGAGTTCTGGACTAAAGAGTCCAAACTGTAAACTGGAGACTCTCAGGTCAGATCACTGGCTGTAGTTCATGTGGATTTTTATTTATTTATCATTTATATTATTTATAATTCCAGAGTTTAGTACTAAGTTCAAAGACATTTAAAATATTTTATATTTCTTTCTAAATGGCTGAATATTTTAAAGAACAACAAAAAGCAGAGAAAGTAAATGTGTGACTCTGAAGTCCAACCGCTCTCATCTGAGATATCCTTTCAGCCTTCACTCTCACTGTGCTCCATCAGTCAGTGAAGATGCTGTCAGTACTGATGAGCTGTGAGGGAGATGAATGAGGTCACATATGTTGCTGAGAAAAACAGCTGCAGAGAGTTTGAGCTTATCAAATGTTTTGAATCTACATCATTTGAAGAATAGTGAGGGTGGTGAGGGTGGTTGGTTCAAGGATTAAACAGTCAACGCAGTGGATTTAAAGATGAGCACACGGCGGCAGGAGTTCCAGATCATTGTTTTTATTGTAATTTGTTGATTCTTGTTTGTCTTAATTGTTGTCTGGTTGATCTGGTAGGAAAGTACAACACATCTTAGTTAGTTCAAACTTAACATTCATACTTCAAATGATATTCCAGCAAAGCAGTTATCTTTCTACGTTATTATATGTAATGTAGAAATAAAGTAACCAAATCTAAACGGTACAGAAAATAGGGAGGTAAACTACTCGAGCTGCTATGAACATACAATACAAAGGAAAGGAACACGTACTGATTATTTACTCAGACAAACAATTGGTTCTCAGGAGTTGCATGAGGCCAGCCAGATTCTTTGTTCATGGGGGAAAGGATTTGCCACAGGTGAGCAGGGAGCAGGTAGAGGGAGGCCGAAGTGGGAGAGGGATTTTCCACATCATTGCTGACATTAAAACCATTTTGAGCTCTGAACCGATTATTAAACCTTACCAGGGTTTAGTCTAAACCGGGTAACAGGGGTGCTGTGCCCTCTTACTGTCAGCGTGCGCCCGCATACCAAAATGCTGATTTTCCTCGTAAATTGTCAAAGTGATGCCAGAAAACCATATTTCTGTTTGTCAAAAACTGTTTAATTCCTCCAAAAATATGAAAATGGTGTCAAATAGAGCGTCAGAGAGCTTTGTTTTACTCTGAACAATTATGGGATGGATGTCCGGTGGGTCTGCAGCAGGTTTACACTGAAACTGAGATTTCTGAGTTTCTTTTACTGCCCTTTTTTTGTAGAGGAAGTAAATAAACTGTAACTCTGGATGTATTTGTTGTTTGAGGTGCAGTATATGACTCAGCAGCTTTAAGACATGAAGACACTTTCCACTTCGCTCCAATGAAAGTAGGCGGGGCCAGAAATGACTTTTGCGCCCTTTCTAGGAACCTTAAGGCCCTGACACACCAAGCAGTCACCAGAGAACTCGCCGACGCCGACTGTTGCGTCGGCGTGTTCTCCTGCGTCTTGGCCATGTGTCGCACTGGAACACACCACAAAGACTTCAGCCGAGCACGTACGAACTGCGCATGCGTGAGTGGCAATAACTCTCCTTACCAGCAGGCGGCGGTAGTGTGTATTCGTCATTCAAAAGAGGCAACAACCAGAAGACAGAGAAGAAGAACAGACTACGTGATATAAACAAACAACAAATAGCGTGTGCATTCCATTTTCACTCTCGTCCATCGAAAACATGTTTCGTGCGGTACTGGAGCAATCAGCCATTGGAGTGTTGCTTGTGGAAGACAATAGGCTTGTTTGAGACAAGCAAGACCTGCGCAGTTGCGATCAACGTCTTGCTTGTGCGTTGCATGATGGTTAGTCATTTTGTCCGACTTGCTCTGGAGGCTCGCCTACATGAGACGTTGAAATCTCGCGGGACAAAGACGCCCGCAGCCTTGAGAGCGAGGCGAGGCGCCGCAGTTCCTCTCCACGGGTTGCGGAAGCGAAATGCTTGATGGGAAACGTCTCGCTGGTATCTCGAGCTGAGCGCTCATTGGTGGTTTTTACCACGTGCTGGTGATGAAACTCTCCAATTGGCTCGGCAAAAGTTTGTTGTTTTGTGTCAGTTTTACGTCGCCCCTTCCATTAGCATTTTTCATCATTGTTCCACAATGTTTATCATCATGAAATTAATATCTATATATTGTATACTATACTTGCACTGCTTACCGTTTTCATACTTTATATATCTTAGCATATTCATTCACACTGTTCATACTGCTCACAGGCTGCTGTGTATATCTAGTGTATTCATACCCCTCACTGTTTATTCATCATTCAATTCATTCTATATTTTATTCTGTAGATTGTGTACATTACTTTTCACTTTACTGCTTGTTGCACTCCTGGTTAGAAGCTAAACTGCATTTTGTTGTCTCAGTACCTGTAATATGTGCAATAACAATAAAGTTGAATCTAATCTTGAGCAGGAACAAATGTATTTACTTAGTACATATCTGACATTAACGATTAAACACATGTGTGCATTCTTTATAAATGGAAACCGAGTCAAGCTGACTCCGGAGGTGGTGGTATGCACCTTAAAGTTGTTTGCAATCCGCCAAAAAACCGAGAGACGAAGAAGAAAAAGGCGAAGAAGAAGACGAAGCCGACTCCGAGCTGTCCGACTTCAGGCGAGCTTTTTGAGACCTCCCCCGGCTGCGATCGGCTACTCTCGTCTACTTTCGAGGCGAGCCGCAACGCGTCTCAAACAAGCCTATTCTCAAGCAACCGTTTCGCTTCTCATGCACTGATTCGCTAACAGCCAATCAGAGTGATTTCTTTGTCCGACTGCCTGTGGCCGACACGTCGGCCATGAAAGGCCAAATAAGGCGCGTTCACACCGGAGTACTTTTCCCAGTACTTTTCCCTTTAGTTCCGTTAGTACCCCTTATGTCGCGTTCACACCAAAAAGAGTACTTAGTGCCGGGAACTTTTACCCCCATTTTTAGTGCCTGATTTGTTGGTACCAAAAAAGTACCAAAAAAGTACCAATTTCTATTGCCTGGGCGAATTGCAAACCATGCCCCGTAAAACTCTGACATTTTTTTGAAGCCGCCATTGTATTTGCCGGCATTAGCATTATTAGCATTAGCCCCACGCACCAACGGAGAGATAATAACTTATGGCAACAAAAAAAACATGGGAGCGGTGGAGTAATGAGGAGGTGTCGGCGTTCTGGCGATTTACTTGGAAGGCCTCAGTAGTGAAGCCAGTCCCCAACTCTGGGGACTTAGGGTGGCAGTATACGCCGTGAAGTTGTTTGCGGCCTGCCAGCAAACCCAAAGCAAAAGAAGACGAAGTGACATCAGCGGCTCATTTGCGTAATTTTCCCTCAGGGAAAAGTACTCCGGTGTGAACGCGATTGGTACTTAGTGCCCTGGGGTACTAAGTGCCGGGGCACTAAGTGCCTATTGCTTTCTAAAGTTACATCATGTTTTCTTTATTCAGTCTGGAGCGCTGCAGGTTGTCAGAGATCAGCTGTTCTGCTCTGATCTCAGCTCTGAAGTCCAACCATTCACATCTGAGACTTCTGAACCTGAGCCTCAACAATCTGCAGGATTCAGGAGTGGAGCTGCTGAGAGATCTTCTGGAGAGTCCAGACTGCAGACTGGAGGATCTCGGGTCAGTAAGGGGTCGACTCTCTGCTGGTTCAGCAGTATTGTATTAAACACAGGGAGGTGGATGTGTTCCTCTCACTGGGGAATCTCTCCAGTTCCACCTTCCAGGCGTAGCCTAGCTTAGCACAAGAAATCATGGATGTTACCATCTGCAGTTTCTCCTTTTGTTCATCTTATGTTTCTTTTCTTGCATTCTCCCCAGAACAATATAATGCAAGCTGACAATGCAAAGCCACATGTTAGTCAGTGCGACTTGTTACCAGACATATGGGATTCTACAGGAAATGTGTTGACTGCGGCAGACTAATGTTGAGCTTTAAATTAAAATATAACAAAGAAATCCTACACTTCATAATTCACTCTGAACATTTAAACACCTAGAGTTCATTTTATATTCTCTATCAGGTTTCTTTTATAAATGATATAATAAACAGTTTAATACAGTTAATACATATTTCTATCAAAACTATTAAACACTAACCAATAATTTCAGGTTTTGCTTTTTCTTAAACATTTGTATGAAGCTACATGATGCTCATACTGACTGAATAGTTTAAACTGAAGATGCTTTGGATGTATGACTCCACTATTCCTAAAATAAACTTTCTCTATTTATTTTTTATCACATTTCTTCTAAATTCATCCGGACATATTTGTCATATTTATAAACTGTGTGATCTTGAGTTGAATCAGTTTCAGTGGGTTTTTATTAGTCTGGCTGCACATCATGAGTTAGTGTAGATGGAGCAGAGGTTCAGATGTGAAGTCTCTACTTTTTATTGAAGGTGAAGCACGTTGTCTTTAATATTAATAGCTCTTTTCTCTTTCTGTATCTTACAGTTCTTAACCTGTCAGGATGTCAACTTTATAAACTCCTAAATTCTCTACTTCTCCAGCTATAAACAGATTATTGAACCTTGAATATTTTAAGCTGAAACTTAGTTTTTCTAAAGTTACATCATGTTTTCTTTATTCAGACTGATTGGCTGCAGTTTGTCAGAGATCAGTTGTGCTGCTCTGATCTCAGCTCTGAAGTCCAACCCATCCCATCTGAGAGAGCTGTACCTGAGTGACAACGATCTGCAGGATTCAGGAGTCGAGCTGCTGAGAGATCTTCTGGAGAGTCCAGACTGCAGACTGGAGGATCTCACGTCAGTTCTCCATTTTTTACTTCTGTGCTGAGATTAATATGTGAGAGTTGTGTTGACTCTGAGCTGCAGACATCAGGCCGATATTATCCCGATCCTCACTGAGTATCTTAATGCTAAAGTATGTTTTCTTCTTCTGTGGTTTCATTCCCTGACTGTGGCAGAGCAATGTTAAGGAAAAATCAAACTCTGCATAATTTAGTTGGAATGCTGATACAGCATTCCAACTAAATTATGCTGATACAGCATTCCAACTATCTGTTATGCCAACCCAGTCTCACGGCATTTTGTGTTATAGTCACATCTCGTAGCTTGCAAAATGACAAATAATTAAGCAAAATAATTAAACAAACTGCCTCTTGAGGGCATGACGTGACAAAAACATTCAATATGCCTCCATTAAACCCCATTGTAATTTCAGCCTGATATTTCCTCAGAGCAGCAGCCGCACACCTTTAGTTAAACTGCCAAAAAGGCCACATTATTAACCCGAAAGTACACAAAAATTACACTTCAGATACTCAACTTTGTTGACATGCTTCACGTTTTGAAATTTCACAGATATCTGTTACGGTTCTTCCACAAAACGTTCACATGTAACAGGTTTATCTCTCATCCAGAACAATGGAAACCTTTCATCTCTGGACGCCTCGTTAGCTCAAATAGAAACACCTGTGTCATGGAACACGATGATGTCATCACTTCAACTGACATGCTCAGAGCAGCAGACTTCAGATAATGGTTAATGGTGCTGCCCTCAACAGCTCTACTCAATTATGGGGTGTCATCATCCAACCAGATCTCACCAGAATGCGTACAAATGACACGACTTTACACGTTGTGTAATAGATACGCAGAACTCCGTTTTTGCGTGCATATATACGCTGATATTGCACCTCAAACATTAAAACAAAGAGCTCTGTGGCTTCAGGCTTGATCGCCGTTCCAATGACAGTTTTAATGTTTGCGGTGGAATAAACGACACAGCAGCTTATTGGGTTAGGGTTAGGGTTAAATAAATGGCAAAGATATGTAGAAAATAAACGCATTTAACAGCTTATTGGGTTATGGTTAGGGTTGGGATTAAATAAATGGCAAATATATGTAGAAAATAAACGCATTTAAGATACGTTCATAACAAACGTAACGTGGGAGGAATTTGTAGAAAAAAAACGTATTTGACATACGTTGATAACAAACGTAACGTGGGCGTATCATATGCACGCAAAACCGGACTTCTGCGTATATATTGCACGACTTTTCAAAGTCGTGTCATTTGTGCGCATTCTGGTGAGATCGGGCTGAGAAGAGAGAGAGAAGAGAGAGAAGAGAGAGAAGAGAGAGAAGAGAGAGAGAGTAATGTAACCTCATGCTATAACTCCTATGAACATTTTCAAAAAGTGCTCAAACTTCACCTGTGTGCTAACAGTCCAGACATCTATGGGACAGTTTTGAGATTTCTTCGAATGCCGTTACCATGGCAACACAATGCTCGCCTTCAAACAAGGTTTTCTAATAACTTCAGTGAAACTGCTCCAAACGCCCCAAAACTTCACAGGTTTGGTAATGATGCAGCCATCAACGCATCTAAGCGTATTATGGGGTGTCATCAAATGCCGTTGCCATGGTGACGGATCATTCGCCATGAAAAATGATGTCGCTGTAAGTCCCATCAACACGGTCCAATCGCTAGTGAGCACGCTCATGAACTATTCGCCAGAGCCTCGCAGCAGGGTTACTGTGCGGAACGCATAAAGCAGATCCTTCGCGCGATAGCGAGGGGTAGAGCGAGGGATCGCAGATGCCGTCGTGCTCGCGGACGGATTAAAAAAATTAAACCTAAATGGCTCGCGAATTATACTTTGGCGGCCGTTAATATACCTGGCCACCCAAGTAAAGTCTATGTGTGGGAAACCCTGCTATCTTACCAGTTCTTATGCAACTCGCAAATATATCTCTCTCTCTCTCTCTCTCTCTCTCTCTCTCTCTCTCTCTCTCTCTCAATGTTGGTGCGCAAATGCGCTTTTTTCAAATGATCCGGTGCTCCTTTTTTGGCGGGGGGTGCGCATGCGCACCTGCGCACCAGTTATGTGCAGCCCTGATTATAAACACATGAATACAATAATAAAATATTTATATTAAAACTATCAAACACTAACTAATATATTTACTGACTGAGTCGTTTCAACTGAAGATGCTTTGGATGTATGGCTCCACTATTTCTGAAATAAATATTTTCTATTTATTTGTTATCACATTTCTTCTAAATTCATCCCGACATATTTGTCATATTTGTAAACTCTGTGATCTTGAGTTGAATCAGTTTCAGTGGGTTGTTATTAGTCTGGCTGCACATCATGAGTTAGTGTAGATGGAGCAGAGTTTCAGATGTGAAGTCTGAGTCACTTTTTATTGAAGGTGAAGCACGTTGTCTTTAATATTAATGAGAGCTCTTTTTCTTTCTGTATCTTACTGTTTTTAACCTGTCAGGGTGTCCACTTTATAAACTCCTACCTTCTCTTCTTCTCCAGCTATAAACAGATTATTAAACATTGAATATTTTAAGCTGAAACTTTGTTTTTCTAAACTTACATCATGTTTTCTTTATTCAGACTGTGGAGCTGCAGTTTGTCAGAGATCAGCTGTGCTGCTCTGATCTCAGCTCTGAAGTCTAACCCCTCCCATCTGAGATATCTGGACCTGAGTTTCAACGCTCTGCAGGATTCAGGAGTGGAGCTGCTGAGAGATCTTCTCGAGGGTCCAGACTGCAAACTGGAGAGTCTCATGTCAGTTCTCCATCTTTTACTTCTGTGCTGTATTAGGGTATCCGTTGTTCTCGCGTCCAGGAGAGAAGCTTGAAACAATGAGACTAATGGAGTCTCTGGCATAAGGTTCAAATGGGTACTTTAATTAAATGGTGCGGTAATGAAACAGACAGAAGGAGTGAGGAGAGAAAGGCTGCAGCTTCCTCTCGCAGTCCGGGCAGTGGAAAAAGAGACCCCCTCTCATCATTTGGCTCCTCCTCTTCAGTGGCGGCTGTGGTGACGTAGGGGGAGCTCCCTCCTCTGTCTTCTGTGTCCATAACAGAGGATTTAGACGTTGTGCATTCAATACATAACTTGACACGCCTTTTCTCCTCATAACCTCTTTCATGACTTTTTATTTAATGCATTTTAATGGCTGTCATCGCTTGTTTAACAGAAAACCAGAAGTCAAGCTTACTGGTGGTACTTCGGGTATCTCTTCCGGAATAGCTTTTCAAAATAAACTTTAACCACAGGCGAAAGCTAACCGGAAATATGTTCACAATAAAGCAGTTATAAAATTACTGTCTGCTTAAACTAGATTATATCATTAAACATTGTTAAACATAATTTCTAACAGCTGAGATTAATATGTGAGAGTTGTGTTGACTCTGAGCTGCAGACATCAGGCTGATATTATCCTGATCCTCACTGATCATCTTAATGCTAAAGTTTATTTTCTTCTTCTGTGGTTTCTTTCCCTGACGGTGGCAGAGTAATATTAAGCTTTAAATGTAAATATTACAATAAGAATTATACTCTGCATAATTCACAATGAACCTCCATCAAGCTTTATTTTGCTACAGTATATAAAAGACAACTTAGTACAATTAATAAGTATTTCCAATCAAACATAAAAACATATATTCAGTATTTGCTTCTTCCAACATTTTTATGAAGCTAAAAGATGCTTAGACTGACTGAATAGTTTAAACTGACCATGTGATCATGTGTTCTAAATTCAGACTGAGGAGTTGCAGTTTGTCAGAGATCAGCTGTTCTGCTCTGGCCTCAGCTCTGAAGTCCAACCCCTCCTATCTGAGAGATCTGGACCTGAGTAACAACGATCTGCAGGATTCAGGAGTGGAGCTGCTGAGAGATCTTCTGGAGAGTCCAGACTGCAGACTGGAGACTCTCAGGTCAGTAAGGGGTCGACTCTCTGCTGGTTCAGCAGTATTGTATTAAACACAGGGAGGTGGATGTGTTCCTCTCACTGGGGAATCTCTCCAGTTCCACCTTCCAGGCGTAGCTTAGCTTAGCACAACAAATCATGGATGTTGTTACCATTTGTCTGCAGTTTCTCCTTTTGTTCATTTTATGTTTCTTTACTTTCATTATTATCAAGTAATATAATACAAGCTGACAATGCAACGCCACATCCCAGTCAGGTGCAACTCATTAACAGACGAATGGGATGTTACAGTTAAAAAGGTAGTCTGTTTGTTTTTCTATGTTCCTGGACTAATGCCTAGTGAATTCTCTAATGCAGCTGAGAGCTGTGGGCAGTCAGTCGTAGTGTTTGCAGAGAAGATATGATGTGATGTGAAGCATTGGATCAGTCAGGACTCTGAAGCTGACTAACTCAAAGAACAAACTATTATTTAACTTGATCTAAAACGGTTGGATTGTGTTCATCCCTGCAGGATCAATGACGAGACAATCAGAGCCAAGATACAGAAGAACTGTGAGTACTGAACCCATACCCTCCATTCATCAAGATATTTTACAATACATCTGATCTTAAAAGGTATTTATAGTACAAGAATTGTTATTCTTTTATTATTATTTTTCTCTGTCACCTCTTCTCTCCATCAGGTGACTCCGGTGTGGAACAGGAAGTGAAGACAGACAGAAAGGTGAGAGAGGAGCAGTTGAGAGTTGAAGCTAGAACTTAACTTGATTTCTAATAAAATAAATAGCTTTGTTTGTTCCAGGCTCCTGAATCCTTCTCACCTGAACACACACCTGAGTCTTCATACAGGTAATCCTATAACATGACCACATTTTATTTTAAACAAATAAAAAATATATATTCATTTAATTGTGTTTAATTTCATGTCTTTCAGCTTGAGGTATTGCATCCAATCTCTTTCCAACAGACATAAATAAGATAATGCCTCTGTGTGTAGGATGGTTTTCTTGTACCAATCACCATTTTGTTAATTCAATGAAAATGTATTTACACACATTCTGATGCATGTAGACACATCTTCAGTGATGTTCCTGTAGTCATCAGGTGTTTCAGATCTTTCAACAAACCCTCCTCCAGGTCAGACTCCAGCTGGATGAACACCTGTCAGTCAGAACACAGGCCAGTGAAGGCTTGTTGTAGTAACTTGTCTCCTGTGTGTCTACAGGTTCAGGTGTCCTGGTCCAGGTGTGTTCCAGTGTACTTCGACTGGCCTGGTTTTCGTCATGGCTCAGGAGGCGGAGCTTCTGTACAGGGCGGCCACTTGGGATGAGAGCCTCCTCCAATCAGCTGGCAAGCAGGCAGCAGGGCCGCTGTTCGACGTCAAGAGTTCTGATGAAGCTGCCGTCTGCCAGCTCCACCTGCCACACAGCGAGACAGAGGATGGTAAAGACACCTGCAGTGTTAACAAATATACTTATATAATGTTTAGCACCTTATACCATCTACTACTGTTCAAAAGTTAACTAGTTTAACAAAGACAATAAGACTGTTAAACACCAGAACTGTTGAAGCAAAATCGGTTAAACACCTGAACAGTTGAAACAACATCCCTAATATTCTCACAAAATTACTTTCTGATGTAGATGGATGGACGCTTGTTTTATTGTTTCCAGTACAGATTTGAAAAGAAATGTTGCCTGGTTAAAACAACAGTTAAATGTTAATTAACATCAGTATCTTTTTGTATTCATCTATATACCGAATCGCTACTTTTTTTGCTTGACGCTACTGTCACCAACCTGCTGGCTCATCGGTTCCTAGCTCGCTAGCTAGCAGACCCTTAGCCATCCGGTGGCTACAACGATAAACAGAATACTCTCGTCTCTACCTGAGCTCCACGGCTTTTCTCACCGGAGTCTCTCCATCCCGGTGTGGTCAGCCTACCTGCTCTCGTCCCCTCCTCGGGCTTCCCCCGCTGACGCTTTCCCTCCCAGGCGGTCATCGGCCAGTGGCTATCAGGCTAGCTAGCAAGCTAGTGGGCTAGTCGCCCGGCATCCATTCTCCGCATGGACGTCAGTCACTCCTTCCCAACTCTCCTCCGCAAACCACAGACATCGTCCTCCTGTGATGCTGTGGATTATCCTGTGCCTTATACCCGGGCTCACACCACTTCTTCTGCCACGGTCATCCGGCCCCTGGTTTCCGGCAACAGCTAGCTCTGTGCTAGCACCACACCCTCCGATCATGCCACCGCTTTTCTCCACTTCAGACCTCCACTCTCTGAATAACCACCTGCCTCCCGATTGTATGGACATCCTCAAGGAGACAGGGTTTTTCCGCGGACGACGGCCTCCACACAGAGGCTCAAGCCGTACGTTTTCCTCCCACTCCATCCCGTCCATCTGGTCGTGCTGCACTTCCGCATTACGCCACAACAACAACAAACAACACGTGAATCTGACCAATCCCTGACCACTTTCCCGGTCCAGCCATCCAATCACAGCGCAACGCCCTCTAAAAGCGGCCCTCCTCAACACCCGCTCCATGAACAACAAAAGCCACATTCTAAACGAATTCATAACGGACAATAACCTGGATTTCTTCTTTCTCACTGAGACCTGGCAAAAACCTCTGGACTATTTCTCATTAAACCAAGTCACTCCATCAGGATTCACCTATTTTGATAAACCACGTCCACAAGGACGGGGTGGTGGTATTGCTGCTATTTTTAGGAAGGATGTGAAAGCCACCACCATCTCCATCTCTGATATTCCCTCATTCGAGCACCTGGTATTCTAGCTCTCTGGTCCCACTCCCCTGGTCACAGCCATAATTTACCGCCCTCCAAAACAAAATCCCACCTTTTTCTCCGACCTCTCTGACCTTCTAGCCCAGCAATGCGCAATGTCTCCATCTGTGCTGCTCGTAGGGGATTTCAATATCCACATTGATGACCCAACCAGTAAATATGCCATCGAATTTCTGGAAACTCTACAATGCTTCAACTTTACACAGCACATCAACTTCCCCACACACAGCCGTGGACACATCCTGGACCTAGTCTGCTCCACTGGTCTCACCGCCCACCACCTATCCACCCTCGACCTTCACATCTCCGACCACCTGGCCATCACCATGGACATTAATATCCCCATCCAAAAACACAAGCGCACAATAACCTTCAGAAACCTTAAATCCCTGTCTCCCTCAGCACTCTCAGCCTGCATCACCTGCAAGATGTCCGCCTTCCCTCCCCACACCTGACAATCCATGACAACTGGTGGACTACTACAACACCACCCTCTCCTCCTGTCTTAATGAACTGGCCCCCCAAAAATGTCTCTTTCACACATTCAGCTCCCTGGTACACCCCCGAACTCTGTCAAATGAAATCACAAAACGCCAACTGGAACGCCTTCATAAGAAAAACACTGTAACGGCCCGTCCACACAGCGGCTTTGGAAAAAGCTTGCCGGCGGGCGTGTCTGAAGCTCGACCAACAACCAATCACATGAATCTCCCGCCCCTGACACACAAGCAGCGGTTTGATTGGCTAGAGCTTGTACTGGCATATGATTTGATTGGCTGACGCTTCCACCGAAAGCTTCAGAAGCTTCAAAAGTTGAACATTGCTCAACTTTTGAATCCTGAAAATCCTGAAAATCCTGGAAATCTTCGCTTTGCTTCCCCACAATGCAGTTCGGCGAAAAGCGAGGCAAAGTGACGTCACCCCATTCAAAGTCAATGGGCAGAAGCGTTGGAAGATTGTTTTCAAATCAAATCAAGTTTTATTTATATAGCACATTTATAAACGATTTTTGGTCGAGCCAAAGTGCTGTACATATAATACAAATAGCCTACAGTAGGGACACTTTACAGCAAATACAACAGCACAGATTGTTCAGAAAATCAATATGAGAAAAACGACACCCTCTGTCCTTAGACCCTCACATCGTACAAGGAAAAACTTCCGCGCAAAACCCACAGTTTTAAAGGGGAAAAAATGGGAGACACCTCAGGGAGAGCAACAGAGGAGGGATCCCTCTCCCAGGACGGACAGACATGCAAGAAATGCGGTGTGTAAATCGAAGAGATAATACATTTTACAGCCTATAGACCGAATGTTAGGAAATGCATGTGTCTGTAATAAGAAGATGAATCCACGAAGATGTCAGCTACAATCCTGTGGAAGCCATCAGGGAAGCAGCGCGACACGACCCAGGCAGGACCGCAGCGACAGGTTCAGCCACAACCCGAAGTCCACGACTTAATCCGGAGCTCAGGATAGAGGATCAAGGGCACAGGACTACTACAAGACGATCAGCCTCGACTCCGGAACCCGGCGTAGATATAGATAAGAAAAAACAAGAAAAAGAGATTTGGCTGGGTTAATCGGAACAAGAGAATACACAGACAGAGAGGGGAAAAGGTCATTGGGTAAACGTTATTCTTGATAACCCTCAAGAAAGATCTCCTGAACCTCCCCACGCAATCTATCAATTCTGACCCTTCAAGTGTACAAGTGAATTTAGAATAGTTTTTCTTCTCTTATATGAGAAACAACGGTATGAAAAGAAAAAGCCAGAAATAGAGGAAGAGAGGCACAACGTGGCTACGTACATGCACTCTCCTAAATGTTAAACGAGTAAGAGGTGAAGAAATACAAAGCCAGAAACTGTAATGAAAAGGCACCACAATGCTTCCCCTTGGAATAGGGTTGGACAAATGTATGAAAAAGGGGACAGGGGATACTAGTGAAGAGGGACAACAGTGAATAGGCAGTAGGAGAGGCCTAAATGCACTCTCCTGGATTAAGATTAAAGGAAAGTACTGGGGAACAAAAAAGGACAGGAGGAAAGGCCCAACGAGTCAACGTAAACACACTCTCCTAGAATAGTTCAAAGTAAACGGGGTAGGAAGAATATAGTAGGAAACAGAGCTGAAAAGGCGTCGAAGAACGCTTTCCCTCTAGTCCAGGGTGAAAATGTAGGATAAGAAACAGAGATAGGGAGCACAACAACCTATCTCTTCGTCAGATGCACTCCCCCGCCTGTCTAAGCGACTCTGTACCCCATCCCCCTCTGCCAGACCTTAGATCGGCAGAGGGAGACAGGGAGGGACAAGCCCAAAAATAAACCCTGCAGAGATCCAAAAATTGATAAAGAAGTCATTTACAAGGTGAAATATAAGGTAATATATGTTAAGTAATCATATCTACTATTCCTATATTCGAATAATATTAAACAAAAACCAGAGAGAAAAAACGAGTTGTAAGTGTTGATTTAAAAAACCCCAGGGTCTGGGCCGACCTCACATGGAGGGGCAAAGTATTCCAGAGCCTAGGGCCAGCCGCTGCAAAAGCTCGATGCCCTCGGGTTTTAAGCCTAGTCTTAGGCACTATCAACAACAGCTGATCAGCCGACCTTAAGGCTCTGCCTGGGGTGTAGCGATGGAGAAGTTCGGCTAATAAAAGGAGTTTAAAATCTATTCTGAACCGAACTGGAAGCCAGTGCAATGAAGCCAGAATTGGGGTAATATGGTCACGTTTTTTATGGCCTGTGAGAAGACTTGCAGCTGCATTCTGAACTAGCTGGAGGCGTCTAATTGAGGCCTGGTCCATACCCACATACAGAGCATTGCAGTAATCCAGTCTCGAGGTAACAAAGGCGTTAATAACCCTTTCTAGGTCTTTAATAGATAAAAACGACTTGGTCTTAGCCAATAGTCGTATTTTGAAAAAGCAGGTCTTGACTACAGATGAAGCACTTAATTTCGGACTCCAGCTTACCTGTTCCTGCCTACGACCAGTTTCGAGGAAGGTCAAGCCCTCCCACTATTTTCCAAGAGGGCGTTGCCAGATTTTCAATTTCAGGTTTTCAATGATCCATTGCAGCTGGCTTCATTATAATTACATTTATTTATAACGGGGGCGGTCTCAAGTCAAGCTGGAGGCTTTCCCTTGAGCGAGGGCAGACCACTTACCAATCACTGCCCTTGCGTTTCAAACTGTCCGAAATTAAGTGCTTCATCTGTACAGTACTAACCTGCTTATCAAATTTAAAGGCGCTATTGAAGGTCACTCCAAGGTTCATGACAGAGGGGAGGATATTTGTATTGGGAGAGCCCAGAATATCAACCGGGGAGACTGTTGGTTGGGGTCCAAAAAAGATAACCTCGGTCTTGCTCTCATTAAGGGTGAGGACGTTTTGGCTCAGCCAGGATTTAATCTCTGTTAGGCAGTCCTTCAATTGCTGTAGTGAGTTGGCATTTTGATTGAGAGGCAGATAAATCTGTACATCATCAGCGTAACAATGGAAGAGGATATTGTGTTTTGTGAGAATTGAACCTAGGGGCAGTATGTACAATAGATGTTTTAACGCTGCTGTGTAGACGGGCCGTAACAGTTCATCTCCATGCCTACACCGACTACCTACATCAGTACAATAACGCACTCAAAGCAGCCCGGTCCAACTACTACTCACAACTGATACACTCCGGCTCCAGCAACCCCAAGGCTCTGTTCTCCACCATCAGCACACTCCTTAAACCAGTGACCACCAACTGGCGTCCCGCGG
This sequence comes from Gobionotothen gibberifrons, assembly GCA_943591055.1. Taxonomy (NCBI): domain Eukaryota; kingdom Metazoa; phylum Chordata; class Actinopteri; order Perciformes; family Nototheniidae; genus Gobionotothen; species Gobionotothen gibberifrons. The sequence continues at coordinate 29,906 of CALSBZ010034150.1, forward strand.
GCCACATCCGGCCCGCACGACGGGGGTGACTGTGGTGTTGGCGGAGTGGTTACTGCGTTCGCCCCCCACCCATTTTTTTTTTTACAATGTCTCGTGAGTAATGTGCAGCACCGGAGTCCAACAGAGAGGCAGCAGCTGCGGGACAGTAGACTGTGTACTGCGAAACCTTCCCTGCCTTGAAGAGGAAGTGATTCATTACATTACATTGCATTTAGCTGACGCTTTTATCCAAAGCGACGTACATTCGACCAGGAAGATACAACCTTGAAGGGCGACTGTGGCTGCGAGGGAGTGCGGTCGTCTTTCAACCAGAAGGTTGTGGGTTCGATCCCAGCCCGTGCAGTCAACATGTCGATGTATCCTTGGGCAAGATACTTAACCCTGAGTTGCTCCCGATGGCATGGCCAACGGTGTGTGAATGTGTATGCATGTTAGTTCCTAGAGCAAGTGGTACTGCTCTGTGTGAATGGGTGTGAATGGGTGAACGACATGTAGTATGTAAAGCGCTTTGAGGGGTCTTAAAGACTGGATAAAGCGCTATATAAGTACAGTCCATTTACCATTTACCTTGAAGAAAACAGAATCATATAAGTACATTAGGTTTCATATAGCCAAAACATTTCAAGTGCTACTCAACTGGCTTATAGATAAGCCAGTCCTTTATTAGTATATAAGTGCTCTGTTAGTAATTCTTTGTTAGTAATTCTATCGCTCGAAATGGAGTCGAAAGAGATGAGTTTTCAGCCTGCGCCGGAAGACGGAAGACGATCCTTCGTTGTGAAGAGTCTGCTTTGTGCCTCCGCACCACAGCAGTAGCCCCGCTGCGACAGAGTCCAACAGAGAGGCAGGAGCTGCAGGAGAGTAGCATAGAAGCAGGGTTGGGTTGTAACGGAATACATGTAACGGCGTTACGTAATCAGAATACAAAAATCAAGTAGGCTAACTGTATTCAGCTGGCGTTACATTTGAAAAATGAGTAATCTGATTACAGTTACTTTCGTAAACCTGAAGTGAATACATTTTGGAATACTTATTGGAATTATTGGTGGAAAAGCTTCCTCACAAAATGTAATATTCATTACCGGGAGAACTGTGTGCACACTACACAGCGCTGCAGCATGTCTGTGAGCGAGAGAGAGATGCAGCGTGTATGTGAGGCCCCGGCCCCGCACGCAGATGAGAGAGAGATCTCTTAAAAAATATATTGAAAGTTAGAAACGGAGATGGTTAGATAAAATGTGCAAGATAACGTTTGTGTAGCATTTATTTATTGTCGAAATTATGACATTTCATAACGGGATCAAATCAAAGTGAATGGCCTGCTGCTGCTGAATGCATGGGGCAAGGGACTGGAAAAAGTTATTACATCGTTTCAGATAATAAATAATAATGATAATTCATTCTATTTAGGGGCGCCTTTCAAACACCTTACAATTAATAACATATTCCAAGGAAAGGTTTTAAGACAGTACAAATAATGCAGTCCGGGTGATGTTTTTTATGTGGGGTGCAGATGAGAGGGAGCTGTCCAGAATGACACCAAGATGTTGTGTTTGAGTTCTTGATAAGCCATTAAAACAGTAAAATAAGTGTCTCCTGTACACCAAAACATACCCATCTGTTATGGAAAAAGAAAGTATTCCAAAAGTATTCTAAAAGTAATCTGAATAACAAAACGACAGACAACAACATTTATAAGTTAGACTTTCTACGCCCTAAAAGCTTTAGAGAACTCTTCACACATCTAGAGAATCACTCAGACATGAGACCGGACACAGTCAAGCTGTTCTGGCTGCAGATTACAAACATTTCAGCAGTCTTGTAAATTAGAAAATAATTACACACGCTCACATCCAGAAAGATCAGAGGGGGACGGAACAATAATTAAACATTACAAATAAAAGGTGAAGGATATAAACTGGTACATCCCAGTGAGGCTCCAAAGTGAATGACATTAGATGAACATTAGCTCTGAGCTAAAGTGGTGTGACATTGAAGATGATGAAGCTGTTTTAGCAGCAATGCAACAGATGACCAGCTCTTTGCTCCACAGCGCTGCTCCTGGACGGCCTGTTGTCTGTCGTCCACATCACTGATGAAGGCATGAGCATCTTGGAGCCGCTGGAGGTCACACACACTCACGTGGTGGTGAAGGTGCTTCACCTCTCTTCCTTTGGCCTTATCATCGATACATTGAAAAGGCTTCTAAAGTGGCGAATAAAGGGCCAAATTCTGCTGTTCCTACGACCCCCGGGCCGAGAGGAACAAATACTGGATGTATTTCTGCTGCAGAACAACGTCCTTGAGGAGGAGGTAATGTGCTCACCATCAGCCTAAATGCTTGTTTTAAACCACAGCTGTTTCCACAGAGAAGTTGTGGCCCCAGGCTCCCTACTGAATATAATAGAATTGGAGTGATGAAACCCTCTTTAACCTGTTAAGCCCCGAGCCTGTTTTTCATGTTTCAGGCTCGAAAATGACATTCCCAGAACAAATGACCATATCTTCCCTTCTAAAAGGGTTAAATTAATCATCTTTTCTCAAAGTAATGATAAACCTGTGAGTTGGATGTAGAAAAGTCAGAATCAATATAGATTTTTTTTTATTTTAAAGAAAATTCAGATTGAACATGGTAAAAAACTGTAAATTATAGAAAAATATTATAAAATATTTTGTACTTATAGTGAAAACTAACCTTGGATGATGGGTTAGTAGACTAAAAGCTTTAGGAATCCAAAGTACAACATATAATAAGTACCCTGTATCAAGATTGATGCAAAACAAGTGATATTTGACCTTTTTAGAGACATTTAGAAAAAAAAAACCTCATTTGGGTGGATTTGACCTATATCTGGCCCCCCTTGCTCGATTTTGACATGTGACATCTCTTTCTGACCGTCAGAGCCAATAGAATCGAGGGGAAGTCCCACATAGTCCTTATTTGGTCATATCTGTTTGTTAGGCTGCCGCGTCAGTCAATACATGGGAATTAGCAGCAGCAGGTGGCTACCATTAGCAGCTAACTTTTGGTCTCCGGTTTTGCCATCAATATGGAATTATGGACTATAAATGAAAAAAATGAGATTGCCCATACTTTCTCAACCTATGGATTAACCGTTGCAGCAGCGTTTTTTCTCGTTTGAATGCCATTGAACACTCTAATGATCAGATTGACAGCTACGGTGAGACGATGTCCCGTAAAATCTCCATGAAGGTACGTGTTGTGATATCTGTGTTTGCTTCCCCTGTTGTGAGTTTGTATCTTTCAGTGTTGAGGCTGGCACCGTTAGATTCTGTGTCTTTATGATCATAAACGATGTGCTGGATGTGCAGAGCTAGGATAAGTAATAAGGGAGCTTGGAGTGATTGTCGGTGCGGTAATAGGTTAGCATTTTTCGCTCGGGGCTAATTCAGAGGGTCAGTGTATGGTGTGTGTGTTTTTTTTGAAAAAAAAAGAAGAAAAATACTTTTTTTTGAGTTTTTCCCCGTTATATGGATATAAAATATTCATAGTTTATTAAATATTAAGGTTCCTTGAGACACAGTGTCGTGAAAAAAAAAGAAAAGCCCCCGCCGAGGGGGGCTTTGGGGCTTAACAGGTTAAAGGTCACACATAAATGCACACACAGTGAAATTTGTTCTCTGCTTTAACCCATCCTAGCACCAGGAGTCTAGTACTAGGAGCAGTGAGCAGCTATTGTACAGCGCCCGGGGAGCAATGGAAGTGGGAGGGTGGTCCGGTGCCTTGCTCAAGGGCACCACGGCAGGGCAGGAGGTGAACTGGGACCTCTCCAAGTAGCAGTCCACACTCCATATTTTACGTCTGTTCGGGGACTTGAACCGTCGACCCTACAGCTCACAAACCCCTACTGATTGAGCCACTGCTCCTCTTTTCAAACCTTCTTGGTTGTGAGAACAGCAAACGGTCATCTCCTGTGTGCTCCACTTCCTACTTGGGGCACCGGTAACTTTCTACTTTTTTTCCATGACCCTTTAGACCAGGGATGGGCAACTTGGATGGTGGTGGGGGCCACATAATATATGTACTGGACACCAGGGGGCCGCAGATTCACTTGGAACACACACACACACACACACACACACACACACACACACACACACACACACACACACACA
>CALSBZ010034166.1:0-10166 GCA_943591055.1 Gobionotothen gibberifrons
ACACACACAATCTCTGCTGTCGCTAAACACAACCGTGGACTGATCAGTCCCCTTAAGCACAAAACCCTTGACTCAGACTTCCCTTTTGTACATAATACAAGGACATGTGTCCAATCGAACTGTTTTCATGTGAATGTCAAATGCTTTACAGTGTAAGTCAAATAACCCGCCGAGCCTGTAAAAGATGATTTCACATGAAACTCCTATAACAGTCTAAACTGTAAGCTGTAAACTGAAGTTAAATCTTAATAAAGTTCAATAAAACATGCCCTTGGGTTTATTTAAATTGACAAAATGTATATTGTGTTCAGTGCTGTGGGTAACCAGGTTTAATGTGAGTCTGACCCATAGAGTTTCAGCGGATAATTTATAAGTTATACATTTGGCAACACATGACCCAGAAAGAGGACAGAGTGTCAAAATGTTATACAAAAATGTAAGTTGTTATCTTTCTCTGCCTCATGCATTGTTTTGGGTTATTCATTTTGAGTTTATGTAGAGATAGAGTTTCTTTATTCTTAAATATGACATTGAACAAAAAAGATAAAGAACAACATTTTGGCTAATGTTATCAGATTTTATTATTGTCTAACATCAAGTTACTTCAGTTGCACATTTAGACAGTTTCGTTTTAGGGTGTAACACTTAAGAGGATACCGTTAAATTCATCAATATAAATATGTAAAGCAGATATATACAGCCTACAAACAGGAAGATGGTTTCAACTCTTAAAGTATTTCATGCATAAAGCTCAAGTTTAACTGTGATTAAAACAGGATGTTGAAGGTGGTTGAGTAACGTCGGGTTACGTATTGTAACCCTTGTTATATTAACACAGGTGGAGCCCTCTACTGGACTCTATGGGTACTACCTTATCATGCGAGCATTCTCCCACTGAAACTTCTATAGACGTGGCCGGCCATAGGCGGGCCTACCTGAATGCGTGCGCATCACACCGTATAAAAGGAGGCCTCGCCTCCTGACTGTCATCCTACACCTCTCTTCATCGAGCGGAATAGGACAGACAGTGCCCCGAGTAGAGGGCTCCGCCTGTGTTAATATAACAAGGGTTACAATACGTAACCCGACGTTATATCTCTCACAGGCCACGATAAATGTACGCACTGTCGTCCAATAACAACATTCCACCCTACGGCCCCTGACCGGCCTTTCTGGTCAGCAGCTGCTGCCCCACATTCTCCTTTAACTCGGTCGTGACCGTGGAGAAGTCTGGGCTGCGGCTGACAGAGCACATTCTGCCGCGCTTACCTCGCAGAAGGTGTGCCCAAAAAACAGTGATGGGGTCCCCCCCCCCCCGCCCTTAGGCGGACGGGGAGAACCCCCAGCCCTGTATGGGCTCACTGTGCACCCATCTCCCTGAGTCCCTAAGGCTCGCAGGGAGAGTGTGTGTGGACTAAAGTGTGGAGGGCTACCCCCCTCCTGCCTCCCGGCAGGAGGAGAGCAGCCCTCCAGCCCTGTAAGGGCCCAGCGCGCCCCTCGCCCATCCCGGGACCCTCGGAGGTCCCGAGAACAGCAAAGGCGCATTACGTCCGGGGAAGGGGTCACCCACCACCCCCCCCCCCCCCCTACTAGTCCTGTGTTGCCCCAGCAAGCACAGACGAGGAGAAAGAGCCCGACATGTCCAAGAGATAAAACCTTATGGGGCCTGGCGTCACGCAGTCACAGCCCGTGTGGAGTGCGCACGAACCCCCGTGGGGCAGGCTCTCCCCAGTGCAATGCTCTTGGCCACAAAGGAGGGGTTCGGTCTGAGTGTTGCGCCACTCCGGTCACCCCGAATCAATAAACAACTCGGGTGCACCGACAGAGCGGTTAACTCGGACACCCTGTTGGCTGACGTTAAGGCAAGAAGCAAAGCTGTTTTCCACGACAATGCTTTCAGAGAGGAGAGCTCCAGAGGCTCAAAACAGCCCCGAAGCCAGAGTCTCGAGCACTAAGGGCAGGTCCCACTGCGGGGCGGAGGCGTGCACTACTGGGCGCAGCCTCCTGACCCCCTGTAAAAACCGCGACATCAGTGGTTGACTAAAGGCTGACCTGCCGCCAAATCCCTCATGGCAGGACGAGATGGCTGCTGCATACACCTTCACTGTTGAATGCGCAACCCTCTGTCCACCAGTAACCTTAAGAAGGATAAAATAGAGCCTAACTCACAAGATAGGGGCTCTATTTTCCGCTCCTCACACCATCGCTGGAATCCTAGCCACTTTGGCCTGTAACAGGCTGTGGTGGATCCAGCTCTAGCTGCCTGGATAGACTGAATAACACTGTCAGACAATCCACCCTGTCTCAGCCTGTCCCTCTCAGGAGCCAAGCCTGGAGAGGCTGGCTGAGTGTGGGTAACGCCCCGATTGCACCTGCCTCTTGAGACATCGCCCCCCAGAACTGGGGGACCGCCCAGGGCTGGCCCACCTTCATCTGTGTCATCTCTGAGTACCACGGCGCCCCGACGCGGTCCGGAGCCACTAGGATGACTGACAGACGTTCTCTAGAGGGAGAATGAGACGCAGCGGTGGAAAGGCGTAGAGCAGCTTTCTTGGCCATGGCTCGTGTGCAAACGCGTCCACCCCCAAGGGCGGGTTGTCGCTCAGGGCCATGGAGAACCACAGGGCACAGTGATTGTCGCGCCGGCTGGCGAACAGATCCACCTCTGCTGTCCCGAACTGGGCCCAGATCTGCTTCACCACCTCCGGGTATGATATAAGCCACTGTGGTGCTGTTGTCGCTCCTGACCATTACATGTCTCCCTCGAATTAGGGGCATGAAATGCTGGAGGACTAACACTACCGCCCGTAGCTCTAGGAGGTTGCTGTGTCGAGACTCTGTTAGAGCCCAGCGCCCACCTATAGCCCTCTTCAGGCAGGTCCCTCCCCATCCTGTTCTGGATGCGTCCATGAACACTGATGTAGGAGGTCATCCGTCCCAGTGGAGACCCCCTCCGGAGGTGATCCGGGGACCCCCAAAACCGGAGGTTGCCCTCCACTGAGGGGGGGGATGGTCACCAGCCGCTGTTTGTGCTCTTGGGATCCAAACGCAGGCTGGAAAACCACCTCTGCAGGCGACGCATATGCAGCAACCAAAATGTGGCCACATTGTGAGCAGCCGCCATGAGACTCAAAGTCTGCCTGACAGTTAAAGCTGTCACTGACGCCCCCTGTCGCAGCCTGTGAACCGGAGCCCGGAGAAGGGACGCACTTCTGCTCTCTGACAGGGTGGCGCGTAGCGCGCCTGCATCGAGCACCACTCCCAAATACAACGCCTGTTGGTGAGGTATGGGGGCGCTCCTTTTTCCAATTGAACGCAAAGCCTAATTTGGTTAGGTGTGTGATCAATTGTGCTGTGCAAAACATTGCCTTTTCCCGGGACCCAGCCATGACTATGAGGTCGTCTAGTAAAAGAAAACTCTCATGCCGTGGGCGCGCAGCGGTTGAAGCGCTGTGGCCACACATTTGCTGAATGTGCGTGGGGATAGGGAATAGCCGAACGGCAGCCTGTTGTACTCGTAGGCTATCCCCTGGAAGGCAAAACGCAGACACTTTCTGTGCTCTGGAGCAATTTCTACATGAAAGTATGCGTCTTTCGGGTCGATGGTGGTGAACCAATCGCCTGGCTGCACAAGCCCCAGTAACTATTTCATAGTTAACATGCGGAATTTCCTGCAGGAAATGTGGCGATTCAGGCCGTGGAGATCTAGAATAGGTCTGAATTCCCCTATCTTCCTGAGAACCAGGAAGTACATGGAAAGACCCTTTTCTCTGTGCTGAGGGTGCACAACAGACAACAGACACAGCCTGTTTCTGCACCAGAGCCTGAATCCCTGCTAAGAGGAAACACATCTCCTTCCGGGAGGCCAGATTTAGGACCCTGAACGCACTGCCGTGCGCTGTTGCGCGCGCTCCACCATAAGGCTGTTCTCACCACTACGGTAAACGGCATTAATCGGAGTCTTTATAGGCGTGGTGTGTTTTACTATGGTCCCTGAACGTACCGCCACACGCTCCTGCGTGAGTGCGGGCTCCGCCATAATGCAGCCTATACCACTACCGAAAGCTGCATTAATTGGAGTCTTTGCTCTAGGCGTATGTGTGTCCTCTGACAGTAATACGCCGGCCATAATGTCCCTGTACCAGCATAGCGCTCTCCTTTTAGATAGCACTCCTGCAGTTCATCCCTATCATCGGCGGCCCACTGCCCCACTCCGATTGGAAAAAACGAAAATTGCTACAGGAACATGCTGGAACATTTTCGAAAATCACAGAGCAGTTTAGTAGAAGGGCTCCTGCTCCCAGTCGCAGTAATAAGGAGGAGAATGAGAAGGAAGATGATGAACCACAGACCCGGCATATAATGACAGCAGGTGCAGTGTGCAGGGCTGTGTTAATTTATGTTACTGTTAGCAATAGCATTATATTTGACTGAGAAAACCGTCATGAAAAAAGTTTAGCAATGTTACGACTAGTATAATATGCCCACGGCTGTGATTGACAACCTGGACAGCCAGTCAGAAGCTAGAATGCCAACCTAGAGAGCCAATCAGAACCTAGAACGGGCTGCAGGGCTGGCCAGACTATTATATTGTGCATACAGTTAGATGCATTAGGATAGAGTCATATGCTCATGATATTCCAAGTTAAATTATATAATATTATAATTTTAAATAATTATATTAAATAATATTAATATTAAATAATATTAATATTCAATAATAGGGACACAGAGATGTGTGGCCCATTCACTATTGCATTCATTTTAGTGATTGACATTATTGTGCATGATATTGATATAATATTGGTAATTTAATTGATTGCTGATGTTATTCTTATGCAGTTGACCCTGAGGAAAGTGAGAAAGCTGCAGGGTCCAGTACAGTTCATCAGGTCCATCTCTTTTATGTTATGGCTTGACTCTGGGGAATCTAGCCATAACAGTATACAGTATATGAGCATAGTAGATGTATAATTTATCTGTAGGCTACAAGGGTGGCCCGCATGCGTGGGCGGCGGCCCGGTGTGTGGGCCGGTGCGTCTGAACGTCCCGGGCTGAATTTGTGTCCCAGTCCGCCCCTGACTGAGGTCCTGTTAGCACACAGCTGTGGGGCCGTAGCTAAGAAGCTCTCTGGTGACCCGTTCCGCCGCAAAACTCCCCGCGAAGGGAAGATTTTGCCCCTGGAGGGTCGACACAGGAAGGGCCGATTATTTACTGAGGACCCTGAACGCACCGTGCGGCTCGTCCTCGGGGGAGGGCCGCGCGCGCCGTCACAATGCCGTCTCTTTGAAACGAACATTATGGGGAAAAGTGGAATTGTGGAAAGAGATAACTCTTACTCTGGGAAAAATGCAATAGTTTTTACTGAATGCATTTTTCCCCACACACACCACTCTAGAACTAGAGTTTACACCGTTCTCCTGCGGAGGTCCCTGAACGCCCCGCGGCCACTCTCACGAGGGCCGCGCGCCCACGTATTAATGCTGCATTTCCCATTCAACGGCGAAATGCAACAACAGTACGCCAGCAATAGCGTCTCTTGAACCCGCACAGTGCTTGACAGCACTCTGTTTATTCCACTCACACGCCCTCCTGCTGGCTCCCTTTACTGGGATTTACAGCAGGGGCGGGGAGTGTAGGACAGTGTTTCTTCCTCTGGGGATGGGCAAGAAGCAGCCATTCGCTGCGATTGCTCCTTATCCCGTGAGCAAGGAGATCGATCCAAAGAGCCCTTCCGACAACACGGGGGCTCCCAGGAGACCAACACGGTCCTCTTTGGAAAGCACCACGCGGCGTGATATCCAGGGACATCACACGGCGGGCAGCCGTGTGATGTCGGCGGCGGCGGCAGCGGCGGCGGCGGCGGCGGCGGCGGACTGTGATGAAGTAGGGTCAAATCATGTGAAGCCACCGAGCACCGGTCCCCGGGGGAACCGGGCCTGGGGCAAGGCCCGTGGACCAAGCTACTTATTCGGCCTTGCGGCCCAATAATCGCTCTGACCTGGTGAGGCGGGAGCATCTCTAGCAATGAGTGAGTAGCCCACACACCCGCCGCCATGATCATCATCCAGGGAGAAACCAGCCCTGCGGCACCGCCGGGCCATATCCTGGTCCCCCAACACTCGAAGCAAAGGTGGTGGGGATCGGCGCCCGCTATTTCAGCTAGGGCACGAAGGACAGGCCCGGGTCTCTAGCAGTGGCGACTCCCTGGAGGTAAGATAACTATTTCTTCTTCAAACGTCTTTCGGTCTCTCGTGGAATCACTTCCGCTGGCTGAAGAAAGGGATGACAGTCAGGAGGCGAGGCCTCCTTTTATACGGTGTGATGCGCGCGCATTCAGGTAGGCCCGCCTATGGCCGGCACGTCTATAGAAGTTTCAGTGGGAGAATGCTCGCATGATAAGGTAGTACCCATAGAGTACAGTAGAGGGCGGAGCCTGTGAGAGATATAACTTGTTTATGAGGCTGAGAAAGAGCTGAAAAGCCGAGAACAAAATAAGCTTAGAAGACAAGATCAGAAGAGAGACAGATAAGAAGCAAGAGAAAGTGGCTGTCAGGCGGAAGAGAGTGAGGAGTGACCTCGTCACTCAGCGCTGCGGAGAAGATTCAGCGCTCTCAGGAATGAGTCACACGGTACAAATATTTGATATGGTAAAATCCCGTCGCCCCAGGTGAACCCAGATAATTAAAACAAATGAAAAGAAAGAGGCAGTCGTGTATGGAGTTGATCTTTCATGTGTGAAAATGTATCCAGATAGAGAAAATAAATCACATGAAGAAAAACATACACGTGCAAGCAACTTTAAAGACCCAAATTAAGTCTGGTCCCTGACTTTTACTACTATCTTAGTTTATTAGCATCCCCATTAACACTAGAGAATATGCTATACCGCTAGAGGTCAATACACAATCATTCAAATGCATATACAGTACAGTGTGCACTATAGCCATAAAAGCAGAAATACAAAATAGAAACAACATTTTTCATCTCTTTGAATTTACTCTCATTGAGTAAATCAAACAATTCCTCATACAAATAAATAGTAGTTCATTATTAACATAAATACTTGTCAGTATGACCTTCAATCGTGTCTTTATCAGGCTTGCATGTTTGAGCATATCATTCCTATAAAAATAACTGTTCCTAAAGGGCAATATCTAAAATGTGCTTACATTAATAACACCATACATGTTCACACACACACAGTTCAATTATAGTCCCTAAAATGTTTAAAGGTATTGTTTTTACTAGCTTTTGAAGACATTTTTATATTCTTTTGGAAAATAGGCACAGGCAAAAATAATTACCTGACAATGGCTCTATACGTGATTTATTTGTCATACTTGCTTTCTTTTCTTAGGTAGCATGAACACTCTTTATGTTGCATATCGTATTGAATATTAATGTTGAGCAAACTGAGAAATAGTTAAGCTTTCTGGTGTGACCTTGAAAAAGGACCTTGTAAAAATCTCGACACGTGCTTGCGGAAGTTATAAATATTTAAAAGTCGTAAGAAGGATATTTGTGGGAGGCAGACAGCTTTTTTAGGCAACACATGCATTTTAAAGCAGGACCTCAACTCAACATAATATATCAAAACTGCGAAATAGCACAGAGTTTAAAAAGTTGACCTGCTGTAAAAGTGATGATAGAAGGAGTGAGACAGGGTGCTGTGACTTTCTCCTGTCTGCAGAGTCAAACACGAGCTACGTCACTGAGAGACGCCAGACATTTGGAAACGTCAGCGCCTCTGAAAGTCACATCCTCTGAAGAAGACAAAGGTGATTTGCGCTTGTCTCGTGTAAATAAGCACCGAGTCTTAGTGCTGGAAATGTCAGGCTCAACATGAGAGGCAGTCAGATGCTCAGAGCTGCTGAGTCAAAACACACAAATCCATCCTCCACTCAGAGCGGAGGAGAGGAGGACCTGCAGGACTCAGATAACTGTGTCACCCTGTGGGCTTTCATATTGCATCTCCTCACTAAAACATACACAGCATAAAGAGTTTAACACTCGCTGCAGGGCACTGCGGATAGGGTTGTTTTGTTTGAATTAAATGAATCTTTTGAGATCCAGTTGCTCATTATTTCTCTGAAACACATGAAACTGCCCTACAAAAGCAAAACAAAGAAACATACAGAGGCAGAGACGTTTAAGAAAGAAAGGGTTTGTTCATTTTTAACATAAAAAGGAAATTGTGCAAAACAGTGTATTCATTAGGCATGGGCGGTATGACGGTATTACGGTATACCAGGGTATTTCGAAATCCCGTCGGTATGATTTTCAATACCGTGACGTCACAGACTGTGCGCCAAATCACAGATGCGTTTCATTCTAATACACTGACACGGAGTTTTTCCGACATTGGTTGTAATGCACAGCACGCGCCAGCAGAGGGCAGGGGAGGGCAGTCCGTCTCTCCCGCTCTCAGAGCTCAGCACAGCTGAGCTGAGCAAGATGGCGGCAGCATTTGCCGGTGTTCCGGATTAACTGGTTCCCCGATCAACTGGCCAACAGATGTGGAGGCGTGGCCTACCGACTGAAATACACATTTCGATCGCTTCTTCTGTCGTTTACATACATATTTTGGTATATTTGGCTGGATAGGAACACTTTGATGCACATTCAGTACCAGTGTGTGAGGTTGTGGTTACGATGGAGCGAGGACTACAAAAAGAAAAACGAGTTGACATGGGGATGTCTGTTCAAAACATTGCGAGCTCCAATAAATCATTTAAACCAGCTATTGTTGCCAGACTTATTACTGAATATCGTTCTTAATGTGATACAAAGTCCATCTGAGACCTGTGTACACCTTCAGACAGCCTCCAAGTGAAGCACACGTTGTTTACTCACAGTTTGAAAGCAGCGCGGAGAAGTCCTCAGCTGTGTTAAACTGTGATCCGCTGGAATAAATCATTAAAACCAGCTATTGTTGCCCGACTTATCACTGAATATCGTTCCTAATGTGATACCAAGTCCATCTGAGACCTGTGTACACCTTCAGACAGCCTCCAAGTGAAGCACACGTTGTTTACTCAGAGTTTGAAAGCAGCGTGGAGAAGTTGTCAGCTGTGTTAAACTGTGATCCTCTCAGGTAAACTGCTATTCGCCCAGGGTCAACTGGGATCCACCCAGGGAAAAAAGGGATCCGCCCATGTTAAACTGTGTTAGGACTTCTGTGGCTATCTACCAGCGATCATGTTTAATATGAAAGACACACACATGTATCCCTTATAAAAACGGCGTTCTGCAGCACTCATAACATGTGACTGTTAACTCGTTTTGCAAAGATAGCAGCAGAAATGTCATTGCTGCATGTGCAGGGATATTTAGACTTTAAAATGCTGATGGGTCATTTAATGTTGGTCTCGGCAAACAATATTAGGAATCCTCTATTCAAACTACATATGAGTGAGTGTTGACATTTTTTAATCCTATGCAACTGGTTGATGGTTTTGTAGTGGTCGGACGGTTTTAAAAACGAAAGCATTTACGTGCTAAACATTCACGCGAGTAATCCAATGAATCAAATGGAAATAAGGTTAACACATGCACAGAATAATATTGCCAAACTAGTTGTTGTGTCATGTATGCAGCCCTTGTTTTGCACTTGCGCACACGTCGCAGCACTTTGCGAGCGTCTACCGGCTCGGGCTGCATTTTACACCGAACATATAATATACCGTTCGAAACATCTATTTGCCGCCGTTCGAACGGCACCTCACTCAAGTCGACCCAAGTCATACCGTCATATACCGTATACCACGGTATGATGTCAGTAAGGTATGACGGTATGAAAAAAATGATGCCGCCCATGCCTAGTATTCATCCTTGCAATACTTCTTTCTGATACCATTTCAATATTCTTAGTTTACGGTTATAACAAGAACAATTGGAAATTAGAAAGCAAGACTAACAGACCAATTAAAACTAGGAGAAAAACAAGTCACATATGATATTACTACCAACGGGAATCTACATTTAATTCACTAAGAATGCATGCAATAGAGTTTCATAAATATTATTTCAACTTTGTTGTTCAGTCTCTTTCTTTGTTTCTTTAATTAATTAATGATTATTGTTTCACATCCATTTTCTTTGTATGTTTATTTTGTATTTCTTTTGTAAGAAGTGCAATTGTGTTGAAATGTTGAATGTAGTGT